>CM062808.1:880197028-880638281 GCA_031772625.1 Pinus tabuliformis | reverse complement strand
CTAACGAGATCCAAGTACTTTGGGGAAATAACCCTCTCAAGCATTAGATCATATAACTGCCTAACAACATTAATAGTGGGATCGTCTCTTTTCTTTCTTCCAGACCTCTTAAAGAACTCTTACATCATTAGCTTGTTGTAGATGGTAACATCTTTGATGGCCTAAAGAATGGGTATTTTAACACACAAGTTTTTCATTTCTCCTAGAATTTCAACCTCTTTTGGGGTGTGTTGTTTAGGTTGGACCAACCTTTTAGGATAGGGAAGTATAATGGCCTAAGGGACACTATCTTTCTTCTCTTCTTCAATATTTCCAGGTGGAGAAGGTGGATGAGCATCTGGAAGTACCTTCCCATACCTAAGGTTATCTCCTGGATATTCACAACATAATAAGGATCATATTTTTCCCCACTATAGACCTGTTGGGCCTACTTGTTGTTTGGATTCATATTGGGTTGGGAAGGCATTTGAGGTTTCTTGGGTGGATTATTGTCGTGTAGCTGTGGTTGAGGTGGAGGAGGAGTCATTAAGACAAGAGGTTGGGTTTCCTAAGGCCTCCATCCTTATGAAGGGTTGCCCCATTGAGGAGATTAAGGTTGATATGGCTAGAAAGGTGGATTGATAGGCTAAGGAGGATACTAAGGAGAATAGGACCAAGGAGAGGGCATGGACCAAGATTAGTGAGTTGGAGGATACCAAGGATGAAAGGGTGCACTCTAGTTTGGATTGCGAGAAGGGTAATGTGCACCTTATATGCCTTGCTAGTACGGCCAAGGCCCCTGTAGCCTTCTCTAGTTAATGAAGAAAAGTTTCTCCAAGTCACTCTCTACCTCCTAAGTCACATTAAGGAAGTGGAACTGATAGAAAAAAACCATACAGACATTAATAATTAGCTACATTACCCTCAGGGAACTAATCCAATACTTTAGACAATGTTCCTTGGGGTCCCACTGAAATTTTGGACAACTTGAGCCTCAATCGCTCCCATTCTATAGGCATCAGGGCAACTAGAAATCCAAAGTTTCTCTCACAGGCTTCCCTGCTAGCAACTACAGACGAAAATTGTCAGTGCTATGCCAGCGACTCCGGGATTTGAGCCACTTTTTCAAGACTAGAGCCCGGGTGACTGCCCAGAATTGAACCATCTCTTCAAATGAGTAATATAACATGGAGGTGACTGTAATAAATAAAATACTTGTTCAAGACCTTGGTTGGAGCCCTACTAGATATGACAAGCATTTCGTCAAACATATCGTGAATATGTAATCTACAGGTGTAAATAACAGTTCTGAGCATAGGCGTCTCATACTTAGCTGAGAATCGCTAAGAACCATTGATGCCTCAATACATCAAATATCATTCCATCCATTAGGTCATAGATAAATTGATCATTCAATTACAAGTAAAAACATGATGAGAGACACACATAGCTATTGTCATAAACACATACATAACCAGCATAATAGCAGCAAAAATATTCATGAAAGTACAACCATATAGACCACATATAATCCATCAAAATTCTCATAGATATACAAGGATAAATAACCTTTCATTAATGATACAAATCCAAACCCAGGATGGGAGTTCCACGTTCCACCCAACCGTAGAATGGTTGAGCCAAATCTCTCTTCAGTCATTCATCCCCATGCCATATTCCAAGCATGAATGTGGGATCTCATAAAACACATCAATCAAAACTCATCCAGGGCTTCCAAAGGCCATCCACCTCAACCCATCAAACAGTGATTCCACTTCATGATTGGACATCACAAAACCATCATCAGATCATTCTCTATCCCAGCCATCCAGGGCTCCAGAGCGTTTGTTCCAACCAAGGATCCAGGACTAGTAACTCAACCCACAATTACCATTGGGCTCCATAACATTTTTCCAACTAAGGCTCTAAGACTAGTAACTCAACCCACCAAGGGCTCTAGATCATTTGTCCAACCAAGGCTATGGGACTAGTAACTCAACCCAAGTTGTTACAGGGCTCCAGAGAATTTTTCCAACCAAGGCTCCAGGAACTTGTAACTCAACCCAAGCTAAGTAAACATGGGAACCAATAAAAAACAAACAATGAAAGTAAACCCATAATCACCATGGCTATCCAATAAATGGTAAGGCTAGGCAATCCACTGTCAATCCTAAACATCCTCCATGCCAATGTTAGATCACAACTAAAATTCCACATGCATATGCCATGCATGCCAAAACTAGTGAAGGAAACATACATGCAACTCAGTACCTGCAAGAAAATATGATGTAGTTGTTGATCTCGATGTGCTCCTGCACTTTCCTGTTCTTAATTTTCCTTCTTGCTCCGAAAATCCAAGTATGCCACACCCACCAAGAGTTCTCCAAGAAAAATCTAAGTCTCCAAGAGTATGAGAGAGAGAGAGAGAATAATGAGAGATCTCCAACACTGAACTAACAAAATGTTACCAACTCATCCTCATGATCCTTTTTATGGATGCAGCCTCTATTTTCTTCATTTTCCATTATTTTCCTTCATTTTCCTCCTCGCAGGAAACCTATGACCTTTCACCTCATTTTTCTCCTAATTTCCATTATTTTCATAAATAAATATTCCAAAAATGCCATTTTTTCTTTCCAAAGCCTTAGCCATTACCTTTGCCAATTTCCTTAGCCATAACCAATCACAAGTGATCCCCATCACTATGATTTTGCCCAACATTCAACTTGTAATAAGTGTCCCATCATTTTTGGTTATTATTTTTCCTTTATTTACATTTATTACATGGAAATTTCACTAGGGTTGTTATAGAACCCTCCCCCTTGGGGAACACCATCCTCGGTGTTCAAAAACATCCATAACCACAAAACTGTTGTAGAAAAATATATAATGTCGATGGAGCTTTGTAACTTAGCTCGATTTATTATTTACAATGATCACCCTACTGAAAATAAAGCCAACATAATAACATGACAGCATAACAACATACCACATAGTGGAGCTTTATAACACAACTCGTGGCAGTATTTAGATCCATATACATATGTACATAACCCATCATCATCAAAACATATACCAGAGCATATAACAAAACACCAAACCAAAACTACTTTCCCTCAACCAGAAAACAAGGAAGGATACATAGCCTGCATCTAATTTCCCATCTCCCATATAGCTTCATCAAGCCCAAAGTGCTTTCACTGCACCTTAACTTGCTCAATTTCTCGATTCTGGAGCTTGAGCACCTTTTTTTGCAATATACAGTGAGGATCTGGCCAAAATTCTCCATCTAGTTCCACCTGTAATACAGACCAATCAATCACATGATCAACATCCTTAACATACTTCTTAAGCAATGATACATAGAAAACATCATGGAATTTCACTGTCGGAGGCAGTGCAAGTCGATAGGCTACTAGCCCAATCCTCTCAATGATACCGAAGGGTTCAATGATACCAAAGGGTTCAATGTTACCGAAGGGTTCAATGACACTGAAGGGTCCACAAAACTGTGTTGCCAACTTGGTACATGATCCAATCTGCAAGGAGCTTTTCTTCAGTTTGATGCACAAGTACACATTTTCCCTAACCTGGAACTCCTTGAACAACCTATTCCTATCTACATAACTCTTATGTCCATCTTTTGATGCCTTAGATTCTTCTTTATCACCTGCATTTCTTGTTCCATGTCTGCCAACATATTTGGTCCAATCAATACCTTGTTAACCATATCACTCCAACTGATAGGAGTATCACAACTCTGCCCATACAATGCCTCAAAAGGACTCATCTTCAATGATTCATGATACCCATTGTTGTACACAAACTCTACCAAAGGGAGATACTCTTCCCACTTTCATTGTTGATGCATCACATGCGTCCTCAATAGGTACTCCAATATCCTATTGACCCTCTCTGTTTTCCATCTATCTGAAGATGATAATTTGTACTTTAGGCCAACTTTGTGCCCAAACCTGCAAATAACTCCTTCCAAAACTTGGAAGTGAACTTTGCATCCCTATCTGACACAATCTTATTCAGAACACCACACAATTTGACCATATATCGGATGAATACCTGTGCTACATCGCTAGATGAGAACGTAGACTTCACTATAATTAAATGTACAACTTTCGTCAACCTGTCCATAATAACCATAGTGGAATCATGCTATCTCACTATCTTCGGCAACCCTGTGATGAAGTCCATGGAAATTACTTCCCATTTCCACTCTGGAATCACAATCGGTTGTATCAAGCCACTTGGATGCTTACATTATTATTTCACTCGCTGAAAATTAAAACATCTAATGACAGACTCTGCCACATCCCTCTTAAAATTCAGCCAATAGTAAAATCTCTTCATTGTAGTTAAGTCTTTTGATAACCTGGGTGACCTAAATAAGGTCTCACACGAAACTCCCTCAAGATCACCTTCTTGAGCTCACTGTTATCTGATACATATATATTATCTCAGAACCAGACCTACCCATCTGTTGTAAGACAATAATCCATACCCTGTGCATCTGTACTTTAACCTGTACCTGTACATGTACCATCCCCTGTACCTATACATGTACCATCACCTGTACCTATACCTGTGCCCTGTTGTAACCTTTGCACAACATCCATATATTTGACATCCTGTTGACTTTCCCGCAAGATCCTATCCTATAAGTTTGTCCCATACGAGCTCATAGTTTCCAAGTGATTTACCTATACCTATTTGTTGAGAGCATCTACCACTCTGTTCTCTTTATCTTTGATGTACCTGATCTCAAAATCAAACTCGTTGATCGTGGCCAACCATATAGCCTGTGTGGCATTCAGATTCGGCTAGTCAAACAAATACCTCAACCCAATATGATCACTCATAAGTACAAACCTCCTACCAAGAAGACAGTGTTTCCACATCTTCAATGCATGTGTAATCGCTGCCAACTCAAGATCATGTGTCTATTAGTTCTTCTCATGCTTGTTAAGTTTCCACGACTCATAGCATACCACCTGTCCATCCTGCATAAGGACTCCACCAAATCCTCTCTTGCAAGAATCTGTGCACACTACAAATTCCTTGTCTAGATCTGTAATCTTTAGCACTGGTGCATGTGTCAACAACTACTTAGGTTGCTCAAAGCTAGCCTCACACTCCTCATTCCATTCAAACTTCTTACCTTTCCTATGCAATGATGTGATAGGATAAGCGATCTGTGAGAAGTTCCTGATGAACCTCCTATAGCAGCCTGCCAAACCCATGAAATATCTCACCTCATTTACATTCTTAGGAGCTACCCACTCCATGATGGCTCTTATCTTCTCTAGATCTATTACAGTGCCATCCTTGGAGACACCATACCCAAGTAGTGTACCTCATTCTGAAAGAAGCTACACTTGTTGAGCTTAGCATACAACTAATTCTCTCCCAACAACCTCAACACTGTTGCTAAATGTTTGGCATGCTCTTCCTCATTTTTATAATATACCAGTATATCATCAATGAACACATTAACAAACTTATCCAATTATGGATGCAACACACTATTCATCAAACACATAAATGTAGTTGGACCATTAGTTAATCCAAATGGAACTACAACAAACTTATAATTCCCATACTTGGTCTTGAATGCGGTCTTGTAAATGTCCTCCTCTTTTATGTGTACCTGATGATATCCATATCTCACATCAATCTTCGAGAACACTACTTCTCCCTTCAACTAATCGAACAAGTCATCAATCCTCCATAATGAATACCTGTTCTTGATGGTCACTTTGTTCAACTACCTGTAGTCAATGCATAATCTAAGAGTATCGTCTTTCTTCTTCACAAATAAGACCAGTGCACCCCATGTTGATACACTTGGCCTAATTTACCCCTTCTCCAACATTTCCTTGCACTACAACTTTAACTCAACCAAATCAGGTTTGCTCATCTTGTAAGGTGCTTTCGATGTTGGAGATGCCCCTAGCACTAACTCAATCACAAAGTCTAACTCCATGTGACGTGGAAACTTTGAAATTTCCTCAAGAAATACATCCTTGAACTGTTGTAAAACTGGGTACCTGCTCAACACATCCATATCCTCAACTTCCTTACCTTTATCACTAGAAATGTGCACTGCACATAACTTACACCCTTTCCTGCAGCTACACTTTTCTTACATAGCTATCACCATTCTAACTGATGTGGCTTTCTTCTTTCCCAGCAAGACTCTTGGTTCCCCATTGTCATGAACACACTTAATGGCTTTGAAATAACAATCTAATTTGGTTCTATGAAGATACAGCCAATCCATGTTCAACAACATACTGTATGAACCCAATGGTAATACATTCAAATGTGTTGTGGTAGGCATACCATTCAAATCAAATTCACATGCTCTTACCCACTGATGGACTCTCTTCTTTGTACCTGTAGCCAACTGCACTAACCAAAACTTTGCATGCAATTCCTTATTCAAACCACACGTATACACCAAGTCAAGACTAACATAGCTATAATTAGATCCAGGGTCAATCAAAATAGAAATGTCTTGATCACAAAGCTTACCATCCATCTCAATGATAGATGCTTGATGATACGCATGTTTGTTATCCAATGCTGCATAGATATGTGGAATACTCTGACCAACATCTCCAACATTATGTGCCTCATGTGCACTATATATGTTAGGCCTACCACTGTGGTATTGTGGACAATCCCTCCTATGATGATCGCCTCCACAAGTCCAACACCGCATAAGCCCCTTATTCTTCTCTTCATATATGTGTCCCTGTCCTCTATATGATGCAATGAACCTCTTATGTGGTGCAACATTCTCCTTATTACCCGAATCATGTGGTCTTACTCACTTTCTATCCCATTTCCATTTGTTCTTTGCATTACCTTTCCAATTTGGTTTCGTCTCAGTTCTACGCTTCAATTGTTCATAGCAATGCTTCAACTTTCGAATGGCCTCCTTCAATGATATAGGCTCATCAAACTCAATCCTATCTTTGAATGCAAATTGTAATACACTAATGAATCTCTAAATCTTGGCCTTCTCCTCCATGAGATAAGGCACATACCTCAATAACTCCAAGAACCTCCTAGTGTACTCATCATCTGTCATAGATCCCATCTTTAGCTCATAAAATTCCTTTGTCCTCTCATCAAAGTATATTTCTAACAAATACTTCTTCTTGAATAGCTGCTCAAACTCATAAAAATTCAAATATTCCTCATAATACATCTGACATTCTTCACATCTTCCCACCAAATGTCTTCTTTAGTTTTGAGAGTTAATGCAACCACTCTAGATTTCATGTTCTCTGAATAGTCATGCAACCTGAAGAATTTCCGCATGCCAAGAAAGCATGCCTTTGCATCCTATGGTTTCTTCATCTCTCCATCAAATGTTGGTGGCTTTGATTTCTTAAACTCATCTGGAAAGTATCCCTTTCAACTCCTCCTGTAAGGATGATACCGATGACGATCATAGTGCTTATCTGAATCAGAACTAGAATCATACATGTGTCTATCCCTTATCATATTTGAAGTGTCCAACATTCTTCCATCTCTGACGGTGTCATCTATGTCTAATATTTGACCACCATGCAGCCAACTACCATATTCCCCATTAGTTTTATCCTCTTGTTCATATCTTATCTAATTTGGTCCATGTCACTGCAAATCGAACAAGATTTAAAGTATGACTGCATTTACCTCTGTTAGATTTTCTTGTGCCTGCATGATTCTGCCTTTATCTTCCTTACAACTCCTTATTTCTTCCTTTAAGCTTCTCAGTGTAAACTGCCAAGTCGAAAGGGTTCCCAACACCATATTTCTCTTCAGATTCATAGGGAGAGTCTTTGTAGTCAACCATCTTGCTAGCCATTTGATATTTCTTCCTGCAAGGTATATCATGTCAACTAAACCAAATCATGATAAACCATCGTACCTTAGCGTAGCTCGAGGAGGATACGTTGTCTGCAAGATCAACAAATCAGCATGATACATGTATAACATAATCATGCCAGCATATAGAAACATAAAACATAAGCATATGTCCATGCAACAGTCATTCTAGCTAGGGTCCAGTCATCAATGCATGACAACCACCATCATTACATCACTATACATTTGACCACATGCAAACATGAACATGCATAAGTGATGCATAACCATCCACACATAGGCATAAACTTGTATGATCAAGCATGAATGAACAATAATTGAAATCAAACTTGCAAGAATGATACATGCAACTAAGCATATAAGAATGTAACCAATCATGAAAGATTGCAACCAAAAATACTACAACGATACATTTAAGCAACATAAATGGACATGTAACTAGTCATATGCTCATGACACTTCATTCCACAATAACAACCTCAAGTTTCACATGATGACATCACTACAACCATGAACAACACCATGCAAATGAAACAAGCACATGGAATGCAAGTGTGAGAGACACACATGCAACTTACATGCATGCATGACCAACACATAGCCCATCGAGTTCGAGGGTGAACGTGCTCAAATACCACTCTGTAACATCTTCCTCCCACATCTACCCAAGCAACCATCCAGTTGGGGTAAACATGCGAAGAGAGGCCACTACGATATGATTCGACTTCTTAAGTCATGTTAAGGAAGTGGAACTGATGAAAACACATCATAGAGACATTAATCATCAGCTACAGGACCCTAAAGAACCAACCCAATACTTTAGAAAGCTTGCCTTCGGGTCCCACTGAACTTTTGGACAACTTGAGCCTCAGTCGCTCCCATGTTATAGGCATCAGGGTGACCAAAAACCCAAAATCATTCTCACAAGCTTGCCTACCAATGACCAGAGACCAAAATTGTTAGTGTTATGCCAGTGACTCTGGGATTTGAGCCACTTTTTCAGGCCCAGAGCCCAAGTCACTACCTAGAATTGAACCATCTCTTCAAATCAGTAAAAGAACATGGAAGTGATAGTACTAAAGCAAATACTTGTTCAAGACCTTTGTTGGACCCTTAAATCCATGACAGGAATTTCGTCAAACATATCGTGAATATGTAATCTATAATTGTAAATTGATGAGCCTCATCATTGGGTAATTATATGGGCCTTAATTCACCTCCTAGCTTAGGCAAACCAACTTTTCTCACAACTTATTACATTTTTTTTATTATATTTTGTTTATGAGATGAGTTAGAGTTGGATATTATGCCTATTGGATTAATATACATTGAATGCAGGATTGAAGGAGAAAATCAAGGAATTTTGGCAAATACTAAGGTTAAAACTCAAATGGGACAAGGGACAGGGATTGTAGGAGGTAAATTCTCCTCATTCAATTTTCCCCCATTTGCATATTCCTCCATCCATTACACCAACTCGGAGTACAAGCAGCCAGGCTATGAGGATTAGAAGGAAGCCAAACAAGTGAGAGACAAAGAGCTAGTTTATCTCAAGTTTGGGAGCCGAGCCTCCCTAATTTTAAGGAAGTCGTTGGGGACTTCAATTATATAAGTAGAGAGGCCTAGAGCCTCATTAGGATTTGAATTTTGGTTGTAAAACTCTAAGTTATTTCTGAGCTCCAGACTTGTGGAAGTTTTGTTGATGTAATTTTTTGTTTTGGTAATAAGAATGAGTTTTGTTTTGAGCCAGCACTGAGTTAACTCAAAGGGTTGAATCTCTTGGGTTAGGGCCCAACCCTAGCAGCCAAGGCTCCTCTTTCTTGTATCTGTATGTTTAGATTAGTCTCATAGCTTCATTGTTAATTTGCCTTTAGATTTGTTTTCATTGCAAGTAGTGTAGATTGGATTCGTTGTTTATTAGTTTGCTTCCATTTGTGCCTTACTTCAGTAGCAGGTTAGCAAGGATAAAAGGAGTACCACAAGGCTATCAGTAGGTGTCTTGGCCTCAATTCCACCCTTTGGGATCATGATTTTAGGAAGGGACCCTTATGTAGCCCCAAAAACACAGATTTTTATTTCTTGTATGAGCTTTAGAGTTTATTGTATTTAAGCTAGCATTTGATCAATTTTTCAAAGTAGGATTTCGTTACCATCTCTTCTATCTTCATTCTTGCAGTAGATCTCATCCATGCCTTCATTCCTTTCATCAACTCTCCTCATGCATAATGTAGGCAGTTAGTTCATTAATTCTTCTTTTCTAGCTTATGAGAATGCTTCTTGTTTACATAGCTTTTTGGTAATTATACATGTTTTATGCAGAGCAGGTGCTTCAGGAGTAGACAAAGACATCATAGCCAGAAACCACCTTCCACTTCATCCACTATATTCATTCCTTGTTTTCACCATTGCCTTCACTATTTTTCATCATTTTACATAGAAATTCTTCCAAGCACATTGAGAAAATCCAACCATCTTCCATCCTTGTTGTTTACTTCTCAATGTGTTGAAAAGTGTGCAACAAGAAATGATAAATTTAGAATGTGCTAAAAATAAAACTCCTAAAAATAACACTTCTAAAAATAGAAGTTTGGCCAATGAGCATTTTTCCCACCTTGGGTGAGAGGTGAAACTGCTAAAAATAGAATCTTCTAAAAATAGCATTTCTGGGTCCCTTCCTATTTTTAGCAATCCCTGGTCTAACTATAGGAAGTAAAAACGAATTTGGTCTTAACAACAGTTTAAAATATTAATTAATTAATCTCCATGAGTTAATTAATTATGGAAAATTAAACTTGAAGTCTTTGTGAGAACATGCAATTAGTTGTCCCACTGATTGAGGAATTTATCCTTGATTTTCTCCACTAATTGAGGAATCAAGTATGAGTTCTATAATGAGATGATCAGTTGACTTAGTTTTACTTAGTCAAGTCCAGTTAGATTAATTTAACAAGTTGTTAAATTAATGAGATATAGCTTGTTAATGCTTGCATGCATGTGACAACTATTATTTCAGATAATTGAGCATTCCCTCATGGATAATTGA
Organism: Pinus tabuliformis; assembly: GCA_031772625.1. Classification (NCBI taxonomy): domain Eukaryota; kingdom Viridiplantae; phylum Streptophyta; class Pinopsida; order Pinales; family Pinaceae; genus Pinus; species Pinus tabuliformis. The sequence goes on along the minus strand of CM062808.1, from coordinate 880,627,363 downwards.
TGCATCTCAGTTCAGACAGAGACCTAGTTGAGTTCAGATGAGGGACAATGTACTATCAGATGCTTGGATATTTATAGTAAGTATTCCTTGCATGGAGAAGGATTTATTTCGAAGAGAAATACGTAATATAGGAGATTAGAGGACTTGTGGCCTATATATTGAGGCCTAGGTAGTCTATGATCTTCATCTTTTGATTGCAAAGAGTACAGGATAGCTCTTGAACTGATTCTTTTTGTAAATAGAAGAGGATTTCCACTTGATTGATAATACAGATAGGGCTTTTATGCTGGTGCTTTCCCCAGTGACATATCTTGTGTTATGGTTGATTATTTCTCTTGATCAGTTATATGTGTTTATGCTTGATGTTGCTCATGAAATTGATTATGCTTCATTTTATAGAACTAGATCAAGTATTATGCTTTAGTACATTGCATATATTAGTTTGATCTACAGGTGTGAAATTTCTACATGGTATCAGAGCAAAGGTGATCAAAGGAGAGAACAGTATACTGAGAGGAGATTTCAAAGCTTTGAGTTTTGGGTCGAGAGTTTTCAGAGAAGATCTGAAAATTTCTGTGCAAAATTTTCATAAACAAATAGCAGTTTGGATTCCTTGCAGAAAAATACCAAATTCAAAAAAAAAAATGGCTGAATTGGAGTTCGGATGAGGGAGATATCGTTGATTTAAAATCATCTCTTTTTCTAGAAAATTTCGTGACGGCGGGAAATATGAAACAGATTGGTGTGCTAGCCAAGAACCTATATGCAGCAAGGAAAAGGTTAGATACTTGGTGGTTGAGACGGAGAGTAAATTACCTCTCAACATGCAGCGCCAGAAAAAGTCTCAGACAATTGTGGAGGAGCCACAATTGGTGAAGCAGCTTCAGGAGGTTGTGGAGCAACCACAACTGGGGAAGCCGAGAGGAGATAGAGTGGAGGCATCCACTCATACAGAGACCTCCAGTAGGGGGAAATTTCGAGCCAAGTGGGCAGAGGGATCACATGCATCCATACCTCAAGGTAGGAGGTTGGGCGATGTGGAGTGATTGTCCCAAGAAGGCTAGAATAGGGGCAGGATCCTTGAGGTACCCAACCTCTTTGATTCAACTTTGCTACAGGAACCTCGATGAGGAGTAGCAGAACTGACTGATTGGGTAGAGATAGATGCAGATGGAGTGGCAAAGAGAGCTACATTACAGGGAATCCCAGGAAAGTGCAGAGCTAGCAGGCTGCAGCAATGTGAGAGGCACAAGTGTGTTGCACCAGTGCAGGGTAGCATAGAGAGGTGTGCAATAGTGCGAGATCCATGGAGATGTAGTAGTGCAGAGGTCATAGAGGGAGCACTTGTCAGCAATAGGTAGAGCTTCAGCGTCAGAGTATGTTTCTAGCCCAACAGAAAGGTCAGTTGGGAGTTTTTTTGTTCCAAGAGTTGCTAGAGCAACCACACATGGTAAAGGTGTTGCATGCAGAACATTTTGAAGGTACAGGATCAGCTTCGAGAGGAAGCCTTTCTTGTTGAGAGGGAGTGTTGAAAAGTGTGCAACAAGAAACGCTAAATTTAGAATGTGCTAAAAATAGAACTCCTAAAAATAGCACTTCTAAAAATAGCAATTTGGCCAATGAGCATTTTGGCCACCTTGGGCGAGAGGTGAAACTGCTAAAAATAGAATCCTATAAAAATAGCATTTCTGGGTCCCTTCCTATTTTTAGCAGTCCCTGGTCTAACTATAGGAAGTAAAAACGAATTTGATCTTAACAGCAGTTTAAAATATTAATTAATTAATCTCCATGAGTTAATTGATTATGGAAAATTAAACTTGAAGTCTTTGTGAGAACATGCAATTAGATGTCCCACTGATTGAGGAATTTATCCTTGATTTTCTCCACTGGTAGAGGAATCAAGTATGGGTTCTATAATGAGAGGATCAATTGACTTAGTTTTACTTAGTCAAGTCCAGTTAGATTAATTTAACAAGTTGATAAATTAATGAGATATAGTTTTTAAGTATGATTTACGCAGTGCATTATATTGATATGGATTCAACTGCGTTATAAGTCATTCAAACATATGATTCCATGAGAGGTAGTCGTAACTGACATTTCCATGAGATATAGTTTCTTAATTCTTGCATGCATGTGACAACTATTATTTCTGATAACTGAGCATTTCCTCATGGATAACTAATGCATGTCAGTTCAGACAGAGACCAGGTGAGTTTATATGAGGGACAGTGTACTATCAGATGCTTGGATATATATAGTAAGTATTCCTTGCATGGAGAAGGATTTATTTCCAAGAGAAATATGTAATATAGGAGATTGGAGGACTTGTGGCCTATATATTGAGGCCTAGGTAGTCTATGATCTTCATCTTTTGATTGCAGAGAGTACAGGATAGCTCTTGAGCTGATTCTTTTTGTAAACAGAAGAGGATTTCCACTTTATTTATAATATAGATAGGGGTTTTATGCTGGTGCTTTACCCAGTGATATATCTTGTGTTATGGTTGATTATTTCTCTTGATCAGTTATAAGTGTTTATGCTTGATGTTGCTCACGAAATCGATTATGCTTCCGCTTAATGTTTTGTAGAACTAGATCAAGTACTATGCTTTAGCACATTGCATATATCAGTTTGATCTACAGGTGTGAAATTTCTACAGAGTGATCCTAAACCTTTTCTCACTTCATTCCACCCATCTACCACCTTCCCTAAGCCTTCCATCACTTCCAACACCTCCCATTTTTCTCTCAGCTGTATCCTATAGGTTTGTAGGGAATCTTGTAGGTTTCTAGTACATCCTATAGGTTTTCCTGTAATGGCCCGTTTTGAGGCCGAATTGAGGGAAAACCTCTAGGAAGTCACTGTTGGGTCAAGAAAAAGGTATATTTTCTCCTCAGTAATTTATTTATTTCGTATTTATCTTTACACGATTATCTTTGTTTATGAACTGAAATAAAGGAAACTACAGTTAAAGTTGGATGAAAGAACTTGGTAATAATTTAGATAAATCTGGCACTGGAAACTAAGTTTTTACTATCCTTGTGTGCATAATATGTGGATTGGTCAATTGTCATTCAGTTGACAGAGAAGCACCAAGTCGTAAAGGGAAAGACAACGTCCGACGCAGGAAAGGTAGTGAGAGAGCAGGCAGACCAATTTTATTTCATGACAGAATCATATTATGTATTGTGAAATCCTCAAGGTCTCCTGATCCTGAGGATTAGCTTTTATCTAGTTTTTCCTCTTATTGTTATATATAAGGCCGAAAGGTAATCTAAGTTCAATTCAGACTTATGTAATGTATAATCATTATTTTTGAAACATATCCTATTGTTATCTCAGTAATGTTGTAATCTGGTTACTCATATTAATGAAAGACTGCATTTGATTTTCACTTATATTCTGAGTATTCCTTAGCGGAGGCTTCTAGCGACTTTGGGCTCGGTTAAGAGAAGTTCTACTGCTTCCTTGTGTTATAATCTTTCCATTTGAATATTTATTGATTGTTGATATTTAGTTAATATTATTTTTCTTATTGTGAGGATTGATGATTCCAATTCATATTGTTGTTCATTTCGATTCATATTTAGCCATGTGATGTATCTGAATAATGCTTTGGTTTGATTGGTTATAATAGTTTCAGAATATATTGTTGTTCCTTTTGAGTTATGATACCGTAGATCTTCGAGATAGTGTCAATTAATTTCCATGGTCTGCTGACAGAAGTAATCGTTTCTTAGAAGTCATTTATCGTATTTTCTTGATTGTCGTTCAATTGAGAATTATCATTCAATCGATATTGTTGTTCAATTGAGAATTGCCATTCAATTGAGATTGATGTTCAATAAGGATTTGCCATTCAATTCCGATTTATGATAGATTAACATTGTTGTTCAGTTTTTATAGTTCTCTTTCTTGATCGAGTGAGTTATCTTTAATTCCATTTGAAGGTTGCCAAGCGTGATTCTTTGCATCCACATTCAGAGTCATTTAGTTTTGGAATAAGTAGACGAAATTGAAGAGCGTGTTAAGAGTTCTTTCAAAGTTATTTTTCCCTCAGTTATTTCTTTAAGAGTTGTGTGACTTAAGTTGAAAAGATAGTTATTAGTGATTGCAACGATTTACCTTTAAATAACCTTTGAATTCAATGCATAGATTGTGCTAAAACTCTTAAGATAAAAATACTTACCTCGGGTAAACAATTAATGTAGGAATTAAGATTGCTTAAAAAAAAGACATCTTAGTGAACCAACATTTTGGCATCATTGCCAAGGAGAGTGTTTCAAGTGATTTCCTTTTATCTTGCTGTGAAATAATTGGGTTTTAAAAACGGAAGGTAAGAACCTACGTACCTAGTAAGTAAAGTGCTTGCTTACCAGCTCGCTTTCTAGCAAAGGCTTAGAGGTTAAATAAGAATTGGTTTTTATGAATGACTAGGAATAAAAAGATAGAAAAAGCGAGAATCCTCCAACGAAATCCACAAAACCCAAAGGATCGGTGAACCTTGGGAGAATGACCTTTATAGACGAAATCGTAAGAAAAGCATAGTCTCAAGCGTTAGTAGGATTCTAGGCAATACCTATAAAAAGTTCTATTGTTATCCCTCAAGTAGCAGGCTCACCATCTGTAGCTCAAGCTGAGATTCAAAGCCAAGTTGGAGGATCAGAATAGAGTCTTCAAGCTACAATAAGTTTACATTCTAATCCTCTACAAGAGGGAAAATCTTGTAACTTAAGAGAAGGAAAAGGAGAAACTAGTGGGACTGCTAAGGCAGAACCACAGCTATCTGAACAAGGATCTCCTATGATCCCAGATCTAGGTAGTGCTACAAATCCAGCTCGGGTTGCTAATCCTCCACTTACTCAAGAAGCACCCCTTGAAGTCCCTGAAGATTATTGGCACATCTTTGACCAAATGGAAGATCAGCCACCTCAAGGTCAAACCTCGACATTAGAGTACCCCATAGTCGACCAAGTGGCCAATGCCCCCATGAAGGCTATTCCTCTGCAGAGCATCCAACTGACCCCCAAAAACTAAAATTTTTCCCTTCTACTCTGAAAGGAGAAGCCTTAAGATGGTTTATGGGTCTAGGTGGGCGAACTATTAATTCTTGGGACGAGATCAAAACCTTCTTCCTCAAAAGATATCAGGACTTTTGTAAGACTAGGGAACTGAAAGATGAAATTTTTACGATGACTGCAAAAGATAATGAAACACTAGAAGAATATGTAGAACGATTTAATTATAATTTACAGAGGTCTCCACACACTGCCTTACCAAAATAAGTCCTAAGAGCTATCTTAAATAAAGGAATGAAAGAGGAATGGGTAGAAACTCTAAACTTCATGGGAAAAGGAGATATTTCTCAGGAAGATTATGATGAAATTATTCGCTTGTGTATCAGGTGTTTGCAAGGAAGCACACATACAGGAGCAGGAAGCCGAGATCCCATGAGCAGGGGAAGAAAACCACGCAGTGGAGGTGTAACATGGACGGAAATTGGTAACCTCCTGGAATATTTTAAGACGGACATCCTGGGCATTCTCACAATGCAGTTGGATGTCAAATAGGCTAAACAAAAGCAAGCCTTAGTAGAGCAAAACTTGGCCATCTTTTGTCCATGTTGTTGAAAGAATCACAGCCAATGGGAATGCCCATTAGACATGGTGCAAACATGTGCTATATGTACTAAAGAGCACGCCACTGAACAATGTCCATCATTACCGGGGTTGAAAGCAGTATTCAAGGAAGCAGAAGAAGAAACAGAGTCAGTATATCAAATGAACTAGTGTTGACAGTGGCAGGCTAAACCTACAGGTATGACACAAGACGCATCCCAGTTCTTTCCTTCTTCACAGTTTAATCAACAACAGAACCTTGGGACAGCATGGCAGGGCCAATCACCCTACCCAAGTTGGCAAACCCAACCATTCCCTATGACATCCTGGCCAACGCAATCTTTTCCGGGAAATGGCTGGCCAAATTCTCCTTTTACTCCTATTTGGCAGGGAAATCCCTATCAATCCCAGTGGCCTGCCTCTACCTCTCAAAATCTGAATTGGTCTACAAATTGGCAGTGACCTCTGGGGATATCTAACGCACCTATGGGGGTAGGTCCTCAGCCTCAACCTGCACTATCAGCACCTTATACATTACAACAAAATCCCCAACCTCTTCTGTGGCCTCAATTGCCAGCTCAACCAAATCCAAATCCTAATAATAGACCAGTTCAGTTGGTGCAGATTATTGAAATCTCAGATTATGAGGTTGAGCAGAAAGGATCTAATGAACTCAGATTGAGGTCAAGTCATATCATCACCCCTAAGGAAAATAGGGATCAACCTTCAATAGAAATTGAAACCCCACCTGTACATATACCACCACTTGTAATTAATACCGAACTAAAACAAGGAGAAGAGATAGATCAACATGAAGATCCTAAAAAACTTACAGCCACTTCTCCCCCGTTCCCCGAAAGGTTAAGGATACCCAAATCTATTGTTTATCCAACTTTCGATCTTGTAGGGGAATTGAAAAATATTTGTATTAAAATCCCTGTCCTCCAGGCCATTCAATACATACCCATCTATGTCAAAACAATTAAAGAGCTATGTTTAAAGAAGCCTGTGAGGAAAGAAAAAAACCTCACCCACCATTCACGTTGTAGGGACCTTATCCGATTTACTCTTGGGAGGAGAAACTCTAATAAAGTATGAAGATCCTGGAAACCCCATAGTGACAATTCAGATATATGGCCACTCTTTTCCCAATACTTTAGTTGATCTAGGTGCAACCATTAATATTTTAAAAGCATAAACATGTCAAGCACTTCGTATTACAGCCCTGGAACTAACCACCACTCTCTTAGAACTTATTGATCATTCGATGGTAAGGCCAGAAGGAACCTTACAGGATATCACAGTTTCTGTTGATTCGTGGGAATATCCAGTAGATTTTCTTGTCATAAACCCAAAGAGTAGATTAGACGGGCACCCTCTGATTCTGGGCCGACCTTGGCTTGCGACAGTTGATGCTTATATTGGCTGCCGAGAAGGCAGCATGACTATTGCAAAGGGGGATGTTGTAAAGAATCTTTTTTTATATCCCCCTGCCAAGCCAAGTCTTCCCATTGTAAAAATATGTAAACAACCACCGGCGTACCTAGAGGAAAGCATTTGTTCACCACTCATAGTAGCAAAGGCACTAGAATTTAAAGATCAGACTGAAGACGACGTTATTAATAATTTTATGAATCAGCCTGCTAATGTGAGCAATGTAAAATGTCAATGATGAAATCAATCTAGGATAATGAAGCCATGGAGGATCCTTTGAAGGATTATGACGATCAGCATATTCAGACCACTGTTGTTCATAATAACAAATTCGTAGAGATTGAACCTGGAAAAATTCTAAATATTAATGATGGTTTGGATAGCGATCAGCAGCAAAAGCTTATACAGGTCCTACAGAAATATAAAGGGGCTTTTGCATGGGATTATCCTGATATGAAATGAATAGACCCACGGCTATGTACACACCACATCTATACTAAGAAGGATGCTCGACCCATCTTGCAGCGTCAACAGAGATTGAAACCACATCTCAAGGACGTTGTGAAAGAAGAGTTACAGAAGTTGTTGGATGTAAACTTTTTTTATCCTATCTTAGACAGTAAATGGGTCTCCCATTTGGTGGTCGTCCCTAAGAAAAATGGGAAGTGGTGTATCTGTGTAGACTATAGGGAGCTAAACAAGGTGACACAGAAAGATCATTTCCCCCTCCCATTCATCGATCAAGTCCTAGATACTTTGGCAGGGAAGCAGTTCTTTTCCTTTTTAGATGGTTTCAGTAGCTACAATCATATTCAGATTTCCCCTGAAGACCAAAACAAAACAACCTTCACCTGTCTATGGGGTACATTCGCATACAGAGTATTACCATTTGGCTTGTGTAATGCCCCAGCTACATTCCAGAGAGCTATACTCAACATCTTTGCTGATTTAGTAAATGAAGGACTTGAGGTGTATATGGACGATTGTACTCCGTATGGGGATGACTTCGACCAAGCATTGCAAACATTAGAAAAAGTCTTAGAACGATGCATTGCTACCAGGTTATGTTTAAGCAATGTCAAGTGCCACATGATGATGACCAAGGGCGTAATCTTGGGACACTACATCTCTGTAGCAGGAATACAGGTAGACCCAGCAAAAATTCAGGTAATTCTTTTACTGCCTACCCCCTGCACTCAGACAAAGGTACATATCTTCCTAGGATATGCAGGCTATTATCACAAGTTTATTACAAAATTTTCACAAATTTTTGCGCCTCTATATGCTTTGACTGGAAATGTTGATTTCAGTTGGTCTGACAAATGTGACATAGCTTTTACAGGTTTAAAGAAACTAGTCTCAACAACACCAATATTGTGTGGACCAAGCTGGGAGTTGCCTTTTCACATATCCACAGATGCATCAGATGTAGCTATAGGCACTATCCTTAGCCAAGAGGAGGAAAAGAAACCTTATGTTATATATTATATTAGAAAAAATCTCACTTCTGCAGAACTTAATTATATGGTGATAGAAAAAGAATTTTTAGCTATTATTTATGCAATAAACAAATTTAGACACTATATAACTGGCTACCCAATCTTTTGTACACTGATCACTCTGCCATTCGGTATTTAGCTAATAAACCTATCACAAATGGTCTAGTAACACGATGGATATTTCTTTTGCAAGAGTTTGATATTACTATTAAGGATCATCCGGGGAAGGAAAACCCGGTTGCTAACTTTCTATCATGAATTCTGAAGGTGAATGATCCACTGGCAGTAGATGACCAATTTTCGAATGAACATCTATTTTCCATGGCAATAAAAATTCCATGGTATGTAGATGTGGCGAATTATCTGGTAGTTGGGAAGCTACGGAGGCATTTGACAACAATATAGAGGAAGTTGATTGTCAAGCGCAGTGCCCGATTCTCTTGGATAGGTGGATATCTTTTTCATACAGGAGCCGACATGTGTATATGAAGATGCATTCGTGACGATTAAATTCATGATATATTGAAAGCTTGCCATGAAGAGCCCTCTGATAGACATTTCGCAGATCGAAGGACAGGGCATAAGGTATTACAGATGGGCTATTATTGGCCCACTATTTTTAAGGATGCTAAGAAATATGCCCAGGCTTGCAATAGCTGTCAAAGGCTGGGAAGGCCTGGCTAATCTGGTGAAATGCCTCTACAACCTCAATTAGTCATAGAACACTTCGAAAGGTGGGCTTTAGACTTCATTGGCCCATTCCATCCGCCATCCAATCAAAAGGCCTACATACTGGATGCCACATATTATGTGACAAAATGGGTGGAAACAATAGATTTACCAAGAGCCATAGAGGAAGTTGTGATTAACTTCCTTTTTGGGTTGTTTGTGCAATATGGTTTACTGCATGAAGTGATCACGGATGGGGGAGGGCAATTCACAAGACATAAGATTACTTCCACTCTCAGGAATCATCATATTATGCATAGGTCACTTCCTCATATCACCCGCAGGCAAATGGGCAAGTCGAAAGCACCAATAAGGTCATTGAAGCAATCCTGAACAAGACAGTCTCAACATACCGACAAAACTGGGCTGCTAGACTGCCAGAGGCCTTGTGGGCCTATCGCATGACTTGGAGGAATACTACTAGATACTCTCCATACCAGCTCGTGTTCAGAAAAGAACCTATTTTCCGATCGAATTCGAAATAAAGACTCTAAGGATGGCCCAAGAAGTAGGGTTGGATCTATCAGAAGCCCAGACCAAGTGACTCCAACAAATTAACGAACTAGATGAGGCTTGACTGCATGCTTTGCAATAGACTACAATTATTCAACAACAAAGGACAAAATGGCATGACAGCCTTATCAAGAAGAAAACATTTCAAAAAGGGGATTGGGCACTGCTTTATGATTCCAGATTCCAAGATTTCCCGGGCAAGTTGCAAACAAAATGTCTCGACCCTTATGAGATTCAAGAAGTGCATAACAATGGTACTCTTACCTTGGTTACCATTGATGGATCTAGCCATTCTTTTGAGGCGAACAGACACCGAGTATGCCTCTATCACAAACCACTCACCAAGGAGTCTTCTGCTAGCAGGTACGGGAGGACCCCTCCATGCAAATTTTAGCTGCAAGAAGTGATGACCCAGCAGCTTTTCTTTCAAAAAATTGAGATCTTGTTAGAAGTTATAAATAATGTATATACTCTTTTTGATTGATTGCAATTAAGAGTAGACATTACCATGTAAATATGAGAATTTTTATTACTTGATAAGTGTTGTTCAAACGATGGAACGATTGTCATTCAATCAATTGAACAACACATTTTTTGTTTCTTTGATTTTGTTGTTCAAAGGATTGAATGATTGCCATCCAGTCAATTGAACAACACATTTTTTGTTTCTTTGATTTTGTCGTTCAAACAATTGAATGATTGTCATTCAATCAATTGAACAACACATTTTTTGTTTCTTTGATTTTGTCTTTCAAACGATTGAACGATTTCCGTTCAATCTATTGAATAACATTTTTTTTTTTCTTTTATTTTGTCGTTCAAATGATTGAATGATTGTTATTCAATCGATTGAACAACACATTTTCTGAGTTAGTTACCAGAGAACCCACAGTAATAACCATATTCTGTCAACGTTTCAAAAATAGTCCTGATGTTGGATCCCTGTTGAGATTTGAAACGTTGACAGAATATGAATATTAATGTGGGTTCTCCGGTAACTAATTCAGAAATTATAACCACAGATGTCTAAAAGCCTGAACAACACATTTTTTGTTTGAGTTTATAGAAATATTTTCGGAAAAATCACATCAAAAAAAAATTTGAGGCGTTTCAAACTAACAAGTGTGGTTCATCGTCGATAAGGAAATCCAGATCTGATTTCAACTTGGATACCTGCAGGTGTGCTTGTTCAAAATGATGAACTTTTAAAGCTATGGCCCTTTTGTGAAGGGTAGTGATATTTGAATTTAAGCTTCTGTCATCCATAATCTGAGTTTATCGAAATATTTTCGGAAAAATCACATCAGAAAATTTTTGTCAACACGTTTCGAACCAACAAGTGTGGTTCATCGTCACTCGTTGGTTCGAAATGTGTCGACAAAAACATTTTTTTCTTTGATTTTGTTGTTCAAACGATTGAATGATTACCATTCAATCGATTGAACAACATATTTTTTGTTTCTTTGATTTTGTCGTTCAAACGATTGAACGATTGCCGTTCAATTGATTGAACAACGCATTTTTTTGTTTCTTTGGATTTGTCATTCAAACGATTGAACGATTGTCGTTTAATCGATTGAACAACACATTTTTTATTTCTTTGATTTTTTCGTTCAAACGATTGAACGATTTTTGTTCAATCGAATGAACAGCACATTTTTGTTTCTTTGGTTTTGTCGTTCAATTGAATGAACATCACTTTTTTGCGATTTTTTCGTTGTTCAATCGATTGAACAACACTTATGTTTGTAATTTTTTTTGTTCAATCAATTGAACAACCATTTTTGTCTTTTTAATAGAATTAATTGTGAAGTTTTCTTAATGATCATGATGTCATCTTTTCTTTATTTCTCCTTTGTATTGTGAATAAACACCATTTGAATGGATTTGTGCTTGATGTATGAAAAAAAATAGTAATAACAATATCATTATGACTTAGGCAGCCGTTTGATGGTTATCTTTGTTCCAAATTTTATACGGTGTATCTTTATAATCACTGACTAAATATCTCTTCTCTAGAAACATCATAAAATGATTCATTATCTTCAAACCATGTTGGCTTATGTTTTTACATTGTCAATTGGATAAATCTCATTCCATGATAATATGGGGATAGGAGTATAAACTTTCATTGGCATATTTTTACTTCTTACACCATCCCTGACTCTTAAGGAGAAAATGGGCCTCCCTCTCTTTAATAAATAAAAATTCCACTAAAAAAATGGACATAATGAGATGAGAAAAAGAATCAAACATTGTCTTAAAAAGGATAGGGGGTCTCATCACGAGCCAGCCTACCATGATCATCTGGATATAACAAGTGACATTCCAAATTGGCTACCAAACCAAGGTAATAACCTTCTTGATGCTTAAAACTATCAAAAGTGTAGGGGGTCTCATCACGAGCCAAAAAAAGAAGAACCATAGTGGTCTCTTTATGACAAAAAAAAGAAGAACCATCTACATTCTAAAAGGAGGACTCTAGCTCATTTGTGGGGTTAAAAAGCAACCTTGTCGAGGCTATGAACGCCTATTGGCAGCAGTGGCTTTGCTTATGGTATTGAGGTAACACCTTACACTGTCAAATGTTCTCTAAGCTCTTATCACCTATGGATTTGTCTCTAAAGGGATTTTCCATTTGAACAACATTCTTACAAGTTGATCTACATGGTAAAATTATATCATATATTCATTATATTCTAAATTGTCCAATCATTTTACGTTTGTCATTAATATATACCGCCGATTATGTCTTTTTCATTAATACCAATTCTGGTGAAAGTCTTTTGACATAATGTATTAAAATCTCTATTTTAATTTCTTTTCGGCCATTTCCCATCCAATGATGTGTCTTGTTTAATTGCTTTATTGACTAACACGTTGTTTTTAGAATTGGTTGTTGGCATTTATGTATTGTTAATGCTTTCGCTTGATTTTCACATGCTGAAAGGACATGGACACCCTTTTCTAGTCAGAAGGGGGATGGCCTGCGTACGCACAACATGTGTGACAGTTAAGAGCAATTGTGTGATAATCATTTGAATTAACTTCCGGGGAAGGATTGAATGATGATTATGAATGAGTAATAATTAGCAAGTATTTTTGATTGGGATAAGGACGACAGCCATTATGGCTAGCATGCAAACTTGTGATCCTGCGTTAAGTATGGTTGACAGGACTGATGCCTGAACTAAATATGATATTAAATCCCAAAATATCACCATTTCTCTGTTAATTGTTGTAATGTTTTCTGTTGTTGTTGTAAATTATGGAAGTGTAAGGCAAGTGCATACAAGCGAACCAGTTATAGGTACAGCAACCATGGGAGGAAGAGCTATCAGGAATGAACCACCAGTACTTATGGTATCATATCAAGCTCATGAAATTCTCAAGCATGAAGGATGGCTGCAATATCTGAATAGGTTATAGGATTTTCATGAGGGGCTGACGTTGGAATTTCTGCAGAATTTGCAGAATGGTAGCACCATAGTCAAAGGTAGAAGTATAACTATTTTTGAAGCAGTCATAGCCGAAGTCACTGGACTTCCGGCTAAAGGAACTAAATGGATAGAAAAACATGTCCTTCTACACAATGTGATTGAAGTATTCCAGGATCCAGGAGAGCAAATGGTGCGCGCAGGAAAAGGGATCCATCCTTCAGCGTTAAGGCAGTCATGGAAAGAATTGGCCATCATCATGCAAAGATAAATTACCTGCGACGATTGGCATGATTTGGTAAAGCCCCGTCAACTAAAACTTTTAGCCATTTTAGAGGAGAAAATTTTAGTTAATTTGTCGTTTTACTTGAATTCTCTATTACATGATGTCGCATGTTGAGTTAGGACAGCCAAGGACCCACACAAAGTAATCAGCCATCACCAATTGATTAAATTAATCATTATGAACGGACTCGACCAACAGTGGTTAACTTGGGATAATGTTATAAATCCTACCTTGGCTCCACCCCAAGAAAACACAGTAACATAGTAGCAAGGGCCAATAACCTGAGGTCTGAGAAAAACACTAAAAATAAAGAATTCCTCTGTGTCCCCGAACCCAGCAAAGCGTAGGTGCTCTGTGTGAGTGAAAGCCCAGCGAAGCATCCCAATTCAAGCAGATGAGGCTGGACCATCCTGCACACCACCTACAAGTCCGCAAAATTCTCCTTTGCAATACTATGAGGAGGAAGTGGCCAGGGTACTGGAAAACATGGGGATATTTGGAGAAGGTAGAGAACAATCTAGGAATGTTGAGGAATAGAATTGCGATCCCAACCAGTCTACCCCTACTAACAGCCCTAGTCACGAGAAAAACCTACCATGCACTGATTTCGTGGAAGAATAGAGGGAACCAATTCCTTCTGTGGAAAAACCTCTTGAAGTGGAGACACATGAAGAAGATATCACTAACGAAGGAAATCGGGCAACGAATACCGGTCAAGTGGATCCCCCAGCTGAAGAAAACCCTGTAAATGAAACCCTAGTAGATGAAAATCAACCCGGTAACACTATTTTTTTTAAGTCCCCTGAGGATGAGGCCTACCCAGAAGAAAATTTGGAGAATGACAATTGTTCAGGAGACACCATTGTACTGGAGTCTCCTGAAAGAGAAATCCATGATAAGGCAGAATTAGAAGATGCAACTCCCTCGGGAGATACAGTTCCAGACAGAACCCTCCCTGATTTGGACACATTACCACTTGACAAGAACCAAAGGATAATGCAGTTAACCCATCACCAGTTGGAAGTCCCAGGATAAAGAAGTCCTATAGGGACAGGCTCAGAAAAGCACTTAAGAAGTATAGGAAACAGAAGCGAATAATTGGGAAACTAAGGCAGTGGTTAAAGGAGGCCATTAGAGCCAAGAATTTGAAAGTAGAAAAAGAGACCACAGGCACACAGATAGAACATTGTTCTGGAAGGAATGCTGAGACCCAAACTGAGGATCTTTTGGCTTGTCCAAAGGAAACTCAAACAAAGTCATGCCGCGTAGAAGACGCTGAAATGCAAACCGAGGACCCCTGTGTTTTCTCACAAGAGACCCAAACGGACCATCCTACCATGGATATTTCTATTCAAATAGATGATGAAGAGGAAATTCCAATTTTTCATTGCATGATTCGAGAGGTAGCTAAAGCTATTGTTCAAACCAATCCCATGGAGACCCAGGAAGCAGAAACCCAAACTGAAGAAACACCTGCCTATACTCCCTTAATCAGGGAAGCACTTATTAGCAGACTGCAGAATGAATTACTAAAGGCGTAGCAAGAATTAGCCTAGTACAAGGAGGAGGTGGTGCCCCTGAAGATACATCAAGAATTAAAGAAACAGTTTGCAGAACTAACCATAACTGAGGATGAAACCTTTGCTCAGTTCAAGGCTAAACAAAAAAAGGTTGAGAAAGCATAGGAGAAATTATAGAAGGCTTAAGAGCAGTTGTAAACGATCTACTCTCTCTATTTAGACACCTTGTCATGTAGAGCCCCTACTATGAATTATGTCCTCTACCTCCTAGAAAGGTTCCTACTGCTAAAAATCAAAGCTGCTAATGCTGGTAAGCCTATGGAAATCAAAACTACCCTGGATTTTGTCAAATGCTTTAGGGAACAAAATGAACAGGTACAACGCCTCCTTTGTGAGTTGTATATGCACAATTTCTTTCTGGAAGATGACAGGGACAGTAACCCTGGCCCCTTTATAGGGGATGTGCAACTCTAGGCATTTCTCTCTTTCACCACTAATCAACTCAAGTGGGCCAAGGCCCACAATACCTTTAGGAGGCGCGAAGAAGGAATTGACCTATGAGTGAGAGGAGAACCAACCAAACCCCTATAGCTCTTGATTAAACACAAGCAATTCATGAAATGAGCCAGTGTTATAGGCCAACTGGGGCCATTCCATACAGATGTTATATAAGCTAGAAAGGAATATTTCCAAGAGATTAAGGAGAAAGCCTTATCTACAACTATACAAAGGTGGGAATCCTCCAACATTACTCTTAGAAATCCAGAACCATTTGGATATCAAAACTTTAAAGCTGCCTCCTCTTGTTTCTATAAATACGGTCATATGATTTTGACTATGGGACCTGAATGGATAGGATGTCGGTACAGCACTCCAATCATACGGTATCCTCTAGATAAGTATCACTGTGATTACACCTTGAAGGATCAAGATGTTACCTAGGCTTTTATTATATTGAAGAAGAAAAATGGCTTCAAATATTATAAGGAACATGTATATTTTTCCTACTCCTTAACTCAGCTACACATCAACTATTTAATTGCATGAGGACATCCAACAAGGTAAGCTGGGGAGTAAGTTGGGTCAAGAAAAAGGTATATTTTCTCCTCAGTAATTGCTTTATTTCGTATTTATCTTTACACAATTATCTTTGTTTATGAACTAAAATAAAGGAAATTATAGTTAAATTTGGATGAAAGCACTTAGTAACGATTTAGATAAATCTAGCACTGCAAACTGACCTTTTACTATCCTTGTGTGTAGAAGATGCGGATTGGTCAATTGTCGTTCAGTTTACAAAGTAGCACCAAGCCGTAAAAGGGAAAGACAACGTTCGACGTAGGCAAGGCAACAATAGACCAGGTAGAACAATACTATTTCATGACAGAATCAGATTATGTATTGTGAAATCCTCAGGATCAAGAGATCCTGAGGATTCGCTTTTATCTAGATTTCCCTCTTATTGTTATATACAAGGCCGAAAGGGAAAAGAAGTTCAATTCAGACTTATGTAATGTATAATCATTATTTTTGAGACATATCCTACTATTATCTCAGTAATGTTGTAATCTGGTTAATCATATTAATGAAAGAATGCATTTGATCTTCACTTATATTCTGAGTATTCCTTAGTGGAGGCCTCTGGCGACTTTGGGCCCGGTCAAGAGAAGTTCTATTGCTTCCTTGTGTTATAATCTTTCCATTTGAATATTTATTGATTGTTAATATTTAGTTAATATTATTTTTCTTATTGTGAGGATTGACGAATCCAATTCATATTGTTGTTCATTTTGATTCATATTTAGCCGTGTGATCTATCTGAATAATGCTTCGATTTGATTGGTTATATTAGTTTCAGAATAGATTGTCGTTCCTTCTAAGTTATGACACTGTAGATCTTCATGATAGTGTCAATTAATTTCCATGGTGTGTTGACAGAAACAGTCGTTGCTTAGAAGTCATTTATCGTATTTTCTTGATTGTCGTTCAATTAAGAATTGTCGTTCAATCGAGATTGTTGTTCAATTGAGAATTGTCGTTCAATCGAGATTGTTGTTGAATTTGGATTTTTTGTTCAATTATGATTTGCGATAGATTAACATTGTTGTTCAGTTATTATATTTCTCTTTCTTGATCGGGTGAGTTAGCTTTAATTCCATTTGAAGGTTGCCAAGTGTGATTCTTTGCATTCGCATTCAGATTCATTTAGTTTTGGAATAAGTAGACGAAATTGCAGAGTGTGTTAAGAGTTCTTTCAAAGTTATTTTTCCCTCAATTATTTCTTTAAGATTTGTGTGACTGAAGTTGAAAAGATATTTATTAGTGATTGCAACAATTTACCTTTAGCTAACCTCTGAATTAATTGCATAGATTGTGCTAACACTCTTGAGGTAAAAATACTTACCTCGAGTAGACAATTAATGTAGGAATTAATATTGCTTTAAAAAAAAGACATCTTAGTGAACCAACAGTCATCAAAGGTCTCCCAAGGGTCTCCCACACCATCCAACCGTCTCCTAACCCTTCCAGCCATCCTCGAACCTCCTTAATTCACTTGCCACATCACCAAAAGAAATTAGTTTGCATACTTGATTTTGCATGAAAAGACAAAAAAAGATTTATTTCAGTCCCTCTACTTGCACATTAGTGATGTTTGATGCTTTTTACTTCCATGCTTAGATAGTAGTATTTGGTTCATGTTAATTTAGCATTATTGCAAAGCGTAGTTTCTTGGCAGTTAATTAGGAAATGGTGTGATTTAGCATTGAATTTCGGTCTTTTTCATTATTGCAGTAGAGTAACTCTCCCTTAGAGTAGATTTCCCTTTCTTCCATCAAGAAACCAAGATTATTTTGACTGTATAGAAGTCTGGATTGAAAACCCCAGTCATCTCTCACCAGCTGAATCATGACAAAAGGCAGAACCATCACTTTTACTTGTGTATACAACGTTGTCACCTCCAAGTTTGTACAAACCCCGGGTTGATAAAGTAAAGTTGGTAGCCCAAGAGTTGCAGCATTCTTGCTGCAATACTAGCGCTCATCACTTTTTGGCACCATTGCCGGGGAGATGTCTAAGTAATATGTGAATACTGCTTCTTTCTTCTATTTCTTGTCTCTAATATTCTGCCATTAGTTTATTTCTACAAAAGTAATTTAGTTGCTTCCTTTTTCATTCTACATTTTCTGCTTTCCTTTCCATTTTGCAAGCAAGATTTCAATTCAACAAGTAGTAATTTTCATTCAGTCAGTAGTTTTCATTTAATCAACAATTTCAATTCTACAAAGTACTTTCCAAGTTTGAAAAAAACACAAACCAACCCAAAAACATTTCCTTTCATGCCTCGTAGGAATAGGGATAACTTAGGGAAATTTTTTCCAAATACCCCCACTGCATTAAACGGCCAACCTTCCCTCTTCTTCAATGGCTATGAACTAGAGGAACCCTTAGGTGTGCAACCTAACATATTTGAAGAACCTACAGGGGAAGAAGAAGAAGAAGAATCCATTCCTATTGAACCAATCGCTGAAAACAGAAATGACAGAGGGAATAGAGAGAGAGTCGAGGGTGCCTTCCCCATCAGGGAAACCAATGGAGACACTAAGATGAAAAGTATAAGCCCCTCTGCCCTGCCTCATTTCCATGGCTTGACCATCAAAGACCCCAACACTTTCCTATTTGAGTTTTTTGTTATATGTCGAACCTATGAGTATACAGATGATGAGCAGAAGCTAAAACTATTTCCATCTATTCTCAAGGATGTAGCATTGCACTGGTTCATGGGTTTACCTGGGGCTATCATCACAACTTGGGCTCAGATGCAGCAAGCCTTTAACAACAAGTATCGAGAATACTGTAGGTCAAAGGATACTAAAGAGAAAAATTTTAGGATGACCATAGGCAATGATGAATCCCCAGAGGACTATGAAGAAAGATTCCAACTTAGTTACAAAAGGGTCAGGTGCACACTTGACCCTGAGTCACTAAAGCTCGTCCTGCTTAGGGGAGTAAGGGAAGATCTTATGGATACCCTACACCTATTAGCAAGAGGAGATATCTATCAATTACCCTATGAGGATATCAAGACTGTCCTTAGAAACCATTCTAGGGAAGCTAGGAAAAAGGGTAGGGGTAGTCAACCTATGGTCAGTACATCCTCTTCCAACTCATCCATCAAGGGTGAAATTGGAAACATGCTGGAAGATTTCAAGAGTGATATTCTGCAAACCCTTTCCTTACAAATGGACATTGTGCACATTAAGAGAAATCAAGAGGAAGCAGAGAGAGCCTTGTCCATTTTCTATCCTAAATGCACTAGGAGGCACCCTAGGAATGAATGTCCATCGAATTCTATTGAAATTTGCTCAGTCTGTGAAGAAAACCACTCCACGGACAAGTGCCCTTCTTTGCCTGGGCTCAAAGTTGTATATCAAGGAGTTGAAGGGGTCAATGAGCAGCTCTGCTACATAAACTAAAGGAGACCTCATGGGCCTAGATCATACTTGTAGGGCATGCAAGGGTCATCCCATGCATATTACAACCCCAACTAGACCACATCCATACATTCTTGTGGACCCCCTACTCATCCTTCCTAGTCTACACCTCCTCCTTGGTCCTTTGCATCTCAGTATCACTCCCAGCCAGTCATTTCAACCATATGCTCTGCCACAACCTCAATGGAATGCACCGCCCCAGGGGTGGAGGCCCCAATACAACAATGCTCTAGCTTTATTACCTCCACCACCTGCCCAACCACATTTGTTACACTCTGCTCCATCCAAGCAACCCCAGATGCCCACCCAGCCAAATCCAAACCCGAACAACAGACAAGCTCAACAAGTATACAATGGAGAGACATCATATCCATCTTATGTTATGGAAATCCAGGAGATTAACGTGAGATCTAGGAGAGTTCTCCCAGATAACCAACCTCCACCTCCACCTAGGGAGGTTGAGAAAGAAAGAGAGGAAAGAATTCTTAAAGTAAATCTACCCTTTCCTGAGAGATTAACCCAACCACTCTAGCCTACCCCAGAGGAGACTGAACTTCTAGGAGAATTGAAAAATCTGTGTAAAGATTCCACTTCTCCAAGCAACAAAAGATGTTCATATTTACAATAAGTTGATTAAGGAGAAGTGTTTAAAGCATCTAGGGAGGCAAAGAAGGGATGCCCCTACCATTAATTTCATTAGATAGCTGTCCAACTTAATGTTAAGGCAGGTAATTTGTCAAAAGTATTTGGACCCTAGAATCCCTGTAGTAGATGTGCACATCAATGGCACCATTGTCCCACACACTTTGATCAATCTTGGGGCTGCCATTAATATGATGACCAAGGACACCATGCTCAACCTCAACCTCCAAGGTCCATTGAGGAAGACCACAACATTTCTACAACTTGCAGACTACTCCACAGTGACCCCTGAGGGGATTGTGGAGGATGTGATGGTCTCCATTGACTCTTGGGAGTACCCTGCAGATTTCCTAGTTCTCCAGCCTAAGGCTAAGCTTACTGGTTACTCTCTCATCCTTGAAAGACCCTAGTTGGCCACTGTTGATGCTTACATTAGCTACAGAACTAGGAATATGACCATCAAGAATGGGCATATGTCCAAGTAGTTAGTCCTATACCCTCCTGCTTAGCCATCTCTAGAGCATGATTTACCTTTATGGTTGGAGGAGGAGGAAGAAGATGAACTTTATTCCACCCAACTTTATACTTCAGAAGAATCCACGGGAGGAGGACAGTAGGATGAGGATGATTTGATTGAACACCTACTCCAAAGTCCAACTCCCAATATATTGCCCTTAGAAGATTTAGTAAAGGAAACCCAGAACAATCATCCAATTGACCTATGCTTGGACAATTCCAACCCCCTCCGTGTCAAAACCATAGAATTTGGCCCTGAGAGAACCTTGAAAATCAATCCATCTCTTTTTGCTCTCCAAGAAGAGAAGTTATGCAACATGCTAAAGGAACATCTAGACGCCTTCGCTTAGAGTTACAAAGAAATGAAGGGAGTACACCCCTCAGTGTGTACTCACCACGTATATATCAAATAGGGTTGCAAGCCAATCCGAAAGCCCCAAAAGAGGATGAATCCAGCTCTTAAAGATATAGTCAAAGAAGAACTGCAAAAACTGCTAGATGCACGCTTCATTTACCCTATCTCCGACAGTGAATGGGTCTCTCCTTTGGTGTTAGTTCCAAATAAAAATGGTAAGTGGAGGATTTGTGTTGATTACAAGGAGTTGAATAAAGCCACAAAGAAGGACCACTTCCCTCTACCCTTCATTGACCAAGTGCTAGATGGCTTGGCAGGGAAAAAAAAATTCTCTTTCCTAGATGGATTCAGTGGGTACAACCAAATCCAAATCAGCCCGGAAGACCAAGATAAAACCACCTTCACTTGTCCTTGGGGTACTTTTGCCTACAAGGTCCTTCCTTTTGGCCTATGCAATGCTCCTACCCCTTTCCAGAGAATAGTCCTGAGTATTTTCGCCGAGTTATTCCATGATGCGGTGGAAATTTATATCGATGATTTTACACCTTATGGCTGTGATTTTCAACAGGCTCTATCCAACCTAGGCAAAGTACTGCACAAATGCATTCAAATGAACCTATCTCTCAATCCCAAAAAATGTGAATTCTTGATGACTACATGGACCGTGCTAGGTCATTCAATATCTCAGCAAGGACTACAGGTGGACCCAAACAAAATAACTATCATCCAAAGGGTCCCACCTCCTCAAAAGAAAAGAGATGTGAGAATTTTCCTAGGGTTAGTTGGATACTACCGAAGGTTCATAAAGGACTTCAGCAAGTTGGCCTCTCCTTTATTTTGTTTGTTGGCCAAGGACTCTAAGTTTAAATGGTCGAAAAGTTGTCAAGAGGCTTTAGACACCCTAAAGGACAAGTTAACCACTACACCGATTCTCCAAGGCCCAAATTAGGCCCTTCCCTTTCATATTCATGTTGATGCCTCACACAAATCCATAGGAGAAGACTTAAGTCAGATAGATGAAAAATTGCCTTATGTTATCTAATTTATCAGTAAGAATCTGTCAAACGCTGAACTAAATTACACAGTGATCGAAAAGGAACTCCTGGCTATTGTGCATTGATTAAACAAATTTAGGCATTATATTACAGGCTATAAAACATTTGTGCATATTGACCATGTTGCAATGAAATATTTAATGAATAAACCAAATGTGAATGCTTGGATTATAAGATGGTTAATTTTATTACAGTAGTTTGATCTAACTATTGTTGATAAGCCTGGTAAGGAAAATGATGTTGCAGACTTTTTGTCCAGATTAAATTTGCCTACAGGTGAAGAGGGAATGGTTGATGACCAGTTACCTAATGAGCACTTATTTTCTATTTCAGTTCTCCCTCCATGGTTTGCTGATATATCAAACTATTTGTTATCTGCACATTTCCCACCAAATTTTTCCTCCAAAGAGAAAAGCAAGATAGTAAGGAAGGACGCCCCCTTAACTTAGATTGGGGGCAATCTCTTCAAACTTGGCCCAGATCAAATCTTGAGAAGGTGTGTTATGGAGGAGGAAGTCTTTGACATCCTTCTGGCCTGTCATGATGGGCCTTGTGGAGGTCAGTTTGCAACAAAGAGGACAACATTCAAAGTGTTACAAGCAGGCTATTATTATCCCACTCTTCATCAAGATGTGAAAATATATACTAGTCAGTGTGACCGATGCCAAAGGATGGGAAGGCCTACTCCAAGAGATGAAATGCCTCTGCAACCTCAAGTGACTTTCGATCCATTTGACAAGTGGGGCATGGAATTCATTAGACCTATTGACCCTCCTTCCAAACAAAAACAATACATCATTGTGTGTACTGACTATCTGACTAAGTGGGCTGAAACCGAGGCAATTAAGGCAACAACAGAAGAGAAGGTTGGTGAGTTCCTAAGGGAGAATGTATTTTACAAATTTGGGTACCCTAGAGAGCTGGTCACAAACCAAGTCAGCCAGTTTACCTCCAACATGATTGAAGACTTGCTCAGCCAGCACAAGATCAAGCATAGAACCTCCACTCCCTATCATCCAAAAGCTAATGGACTAGTGGAGGTGACCAATAGAGCGTTGGAGGGCATATTGACCAAAGTGGTAAGCAGAAGCAGGAAGGATTGTGTAGATAGACCAGTTGAGGCCACCTAGGCCTATAATACCACCTAGAAGACCACCACTGGATTCACACCCTATGAGTTGTTCTATGGGAAAAAGGCCCTGTTGTCCATTGAATTTGAGTATAACACATTAAGGATGGCAACCTAGCTAGATCTAGATCTCAACAGTGCACAAAAAGAGAGATTGCTCCAGTTGAATGGTTTATATGAGTTTAGAATGCAGGATTTTCGACATATAGAGGTAATTCAACTTCAGAGGAAGATACTGCATGATAAGAACATCAAGGAAAAGCAATTTCAAGAAGGTGATTGGGCTTTGTTATATGATTCTAGGTATAAATACTTCAACGGCAAGTTAAGGACAGGATGGCTAGGAACTTATGTTGTAGAAAGATGCCATGATAATGGTTTAGTACAGATCAGAACCATAGATGAAGAGGCCATTCCTTTACTTTTTAATGGACACTGATTGAAAGTTTATAAGAGACCATTGTCAAAACAAGAGTTCATTATGGTATCAATAAAATTGTGATGGTAATGGAGCAAGTTTCAGCTCCTACCTCATCAAATCATTGAGAAAAAAAAAAATAGGACTCAGGTGAAAACCTCCACGAGGCACCAAAGTCCCACTATCGGGTTGAAACCTCTTGGGGTGGCCCAATGGTGTCAATAAAAAATAAAAAAGGAAAATGAGAATAAAAATATCCCTGCATTAAAACCTCTCTTGAGGCACTCAGGGCAAACAGCTAGGATGAAAACCTCTTAGAGGCAGCCTAGTTATTGTCTGAAAAAAGAAAAAAAAAAGGAAAAGAGGAAAATCATGAAAATTTCTATTTTGCAGGTCAACAAGAAGAACGATAAAAGAGAAAAGTAGGATCACAAAAATACCTATTTCACTCACATTTTTATTTTTCCACTCATTTTCATTCATCACTCTACCATTTCTTTCATTTTTTCCACTCCTTTCCTTCAGTTTACAAGGGGACGTTTTTTTCTACAGGATCCCCTATAAACCTACAAGATCCCCTAAAAACCTACAAGACGATCCTGTAGGAATCATAGTGACCCAGAAATTCTACAGGAAGCGATCCTAAGGGAAAAAATGAGTTGCTATGTCAATAAAATAGCACCCCTACATCATCATTCCATGACCATACCTATGTCCACCTTCATCACCCCTGCATTCACCCTTAAAAAATATCAGTTTCAAAAAAAAAAATCACAATCTTTGAAAAAGAAGGAAACTGAGAACAATAGGGAGTAGCACCTAAGTATTCCTCATTCCCCACACTCCTAGTCTCTCTCTCCATCCATGTCACCATCCTAAAAATCCCAGCGAAGTATATGATTAAGATTTCTGAGGGAGAAGCAACTATAGGACATCCTCTATGAAATCCTGTAGCAGCCTATCCCACAGAATACAAATCATGTGAACAGCAAGCTTCAAGCACGATGATCCAAGAGCATAAGGGACTCCAAAGTAGTAGTAGCACCATCATCTTCAACACCAGATACTTGCACAACAAAAGAATCATCAGAGAACAACAACAACAACAAAAAGGAAGAGGAATAGCATGCAGCCAATACACACAGCAAGCACCTCCGGTCTTCAACAACTGCAACAAGGTATTAGCACCATAGGTAAGTATCTCGCTCACTCTCTCATGTTCATAATGTAGTCAAAAGATGTAAATGTTACGAGTAAGTTGGTTTATAAGCGAAAGGTGGCCAGTTAACTTGGCCACCTTCAATCAATCAACAAAGACAAAACAATTTGTCCTCTCACACGTGGCAGCAGTCAACTCAAAAACAGAAAGGAGAAGGACAAAAGCAGTTAAAACTATGGAAGCATGAAGTGGGAGTTGATTACAAGGAAGTGGGAA
Source organism: Pinus tabuliformis (assembly GCA_031772625.1). Classification (NCBI taxonomy): domain Eukaryota; kingdom Viridiplantae; phylum Streptophyta; class Pinopsida; order Pinales; family Pinaceae; genus Pinus; species Pinus tabuliformis. The sequence continues at coordinate 880,602,281 of CM062808.1, read as the reverse complement.
TGATGAGGTGGTAGTGGGGACCAACGGTCCAAAAATGGAAACCGTACCTTGGTTGTCAGCACACCACCTCAACCCAAATGACCATAAGAGGAAATAATTGTCATCCCCATGCATTCATGCATTCATTTCCTTGAGGCTCGCTCTCACAACTGATACCCAGAAAACCTACAGCAAGGAAGACACCATTTTTTTCCGCACAGGAATTCCTACAGGATTGCACAAGAAATCCAATTGCACACAGGATTCCTACAGGATACACAAAGATAGTCTACAGGATAGGCCGAGAGGAGTTTTAGAGGGGAAAACATGAGGTTTGGCCACAAAAAACACTACGAAGAGGTAGGGTCTGTAATTACATCCCTCTTTCCATGTAAATTGAACAAAAAAAACCTCTATTTTGAGTGAATTTGGAAGATGTGCAAGAGAATTGCCCACATAGTCATTCTATTTTTTTTACTTCTGCATTTGAAAATTGTATCAACCATCTCATCTCCTCAAACTTCACTAACCAATATGACAAGAGGGTTTAATAGAAGGGAGCCCATTAACATTGTGAGAATCAAATAGCACCCTCAGGTGCTAGAAATCTTCACAAGGCATAATTGGATGGGGTATTTTGAAAAATTAAGGGGGTATGATGATGAGGTGGCCCGAGATTTTGCTCTCTCCCTCATTCCACTTACCAGAGTCCATGCCATTGTTGTGGTAAGAGGCCTCTCCATAGAGCTCACCCCTGAACTCATCAGTAGAATTACCACACTTCCCCTAGGAGTACCATGGAGGAAGGAAGACGAAGGAGATAACCATATTTCCAAAAGGAAATTCTTTTTAGAATGTGAGGAACCCATTGAGGACAAAAATGGAGTAAGGAGAGAAATTCTGCCATATCCCTGGAATGAGGTGAGCTTCCAACTTATCAAATACATATCATGTGAGGGTAGGTATAGTGTGGTCTATGGCTATCATTTTAGGTTTCTTGAAGAGTTGAGATTTAGAGCAGAAACACTCACTCACCAGGCTCAGCATACCATACTTCATGTTGCAATCATTGATAGACACAAGCATCAAGGTGCAAGAGGGAAATTCCCAACAGTTAGCTCACCATCGGTTAATTAGAATCCTTACAGAAGATGCCCTCCAAAACCTCAGAATTCCTATAAAATGGTCAGTTTTCAAAGACATGCAAGTAGAGGTGGACATCAAATGTCTCACATATGATGTTAATCCTACTGTTAATGGAAAGGATGAGGAAGATATTGAAGCAGTGGAAGAAGAAGTAGAGCAGGAAGAAGAAGATGCAGAAATAGATGAAGATGAGATGGATGATGAAGAAGAAGAAACAGAAGAAAATGAAGAAGATGCAGAAGGAGATGAAGATGAGATAGATGAAAAAGAAGAAAATGAGGAAGATGAAGAAGAAGAGGAGAAAGAGAAGGAGGATGATGAAGAAATAGAGGAGGATGTTAAGGAGGAAACTGATAAAGAAGATGAGGATCTACAAGAGGAAGAAGAAAGGAAATACATAGGTGAAGAAAGAAATGGGAAAGAGGGGGCAGAAGACAAGGAGGAGTCACCTAGGGTGTCTCCAGAACCCATTGAGAGAGAGGCAGCAGCTTCCCTCACTTCTCTTAGCACCCCCATCAAGAAAAAAGGCAAAAGATAGAGGTAGACCCCCTTATATTTTAGGACAAGGAAAAGCACAAGAATAAGGCAGGGGAAACCCCAAACACCAACCAAAATTCCCATTGTGATTGAGGACTCACCTAAACAACAGGAGAAAATTCCTTCTCCTAAGTCTCCTATCACCTATGTGAGAAGGCCTATGACTAGATCCACCTCCTCCAAGTGAAAATTAATCCTATAGGATACACAAGAGGATCTACAGAAAGTAGAAGCAGTCCTACAGGATACGTTGTTGAACCTACAAGAGACAAAAAAATTGGAAAAGGAGGTAGGCCAACAACAAGAAACTAAAGAAGAGGACCTGGAGTCAAAAGAACCTAGCCCCCAACCTAACCTTGTCTTCTACTACAGGTTTATCGAAGGAGGCTGGGTCATTCCTCAAAAAATCGATATTCCATTGTTCTTTGAGCTTGAGAAGGAGAGAGCTATAACTCATTGATGGATGCAGATTTCCAAGTCCAACGGGATGGAAGACAATGGGCAAATGGAGGAGAAGCTCAAGGAGATGGGTAGAGAGCTAAGTAGCTTGAGAGACAGAGAGGCCATAATGAAAAATCAACTAGAAACAGTAAATGCATGGTTGAGAGGACAGCGGCAAGAAAGAGAGAATCAATTGGCATGTATGGCCAGTCTCTCTTTGGAAGCAATCCAGTGTAGGATGCTAGCTAAATCCTATGCCCTATACCTCAAAGAATAGTGGCTCCAGTTCCAGATCAAGACCCTAGCATAGAGAGGCACCATGCCATTTCAAGACTATAAGAAGTTCATTGATCTTTGTGATCAAAGAACACTAGAATATAGGGCCAAGATGTCTGCGTTTTATTTGCATAACATGACCTTAACAGACATGAATTTATGGGACCCTAATGCCAAGCTAGGAGACTTACAGTTTATGGCTTTGGCATCTTGGATGAACCATGAGGAATCAAGGGCTACAGAGATGAAGAAGATATTGGTAAGAGAACAAACTGAACCTCTTATGATCAGAGTTGAACAATCAGATCCCATGGCCCTCATCAGTACCCATAATTTGATTGCAAACGATCCTCAGCTTGCACCCAAGTATCTTTCTACCCAAGAGCAAGAGATTTCAAATTTTTAGGACATGTTCAGGTTGTTATGGGATGATAGCACACATGCTTGCCTGAGGAGATGGAACACATTTCCATACAACTTAAAGATAAGAGAGTACCACTCTCCTCAAAGATTGAGAGAAGCGCTAAACAGGACACCCATGTACAAGCAATCTATGCAAAGGTTGAAAGTCAATTGGATTGGACTGAAGCTCAGTCGGCCACTACTGTTAGGAATGTTAGAAGGAAGGAAGGAAGAAGAAGAAAGGAGGTAGTGGGAGGAGGTAGAAAAGAAAGCAGGCTTCTATGAACAAGAAGAGGAAACCACAACAAAGGCATGGGATGTCAGGGAGGCCACTAGAGCTATGAAGGATATGGATATTGATTGAGTTTCTCAAAGGATGAGCAACACTTTCAGTAGGGGGGTGATGATGAGCCTCATCATTGGGTAATTATATGGGCCTAATTCACTTCCTAGCTTAGCCAAACCAACTTTTCTCACAACTTATTACATATTTTTTATTATATTTTGTTTACGAGATGAGTTATAGTTGCATATTATGCCTAGTGGGCTAATATGCACTGAATGCAGGATTGAAGGAGAAAATCAAGGAATTTTGGCAAATACTAAGGTTAAAACTTGAATGGGACAAGGGAGAGGGATTGTAGGAGGTAAATTCTCCTCATTTACTTCTCCCCCATTTGAATATTCCTCCATCCATCACACTAGCTCGGAGTGCAAGCAGCCAAGCCATGAGGATTAGAAGCCAGCCGAGCAAGTGAGAGACAAAGAGCTAGTTTATCTCGAGTTTGGGAGCCTAGCCTCCCTAATTTTAAGTAATTCATTGGGGACTTCAGTTGTATAAGTAGAGATGCCTAGAGTCTCATCAGGATTCAAATTTTGCTTGTAAAACTCAAAGTTATTTACGAGCTCCAAACTTGTGGAAGTTTTGTTGATGTAATTTTCTATTTTGGTAATAAGAATAAGTTTTGTTTTGAGCCAGCATTGAGTTAACTCAGAGGGTTGAAGCTCTTGGGTTAGGGCCCAACCCTAGCAACCAAGGCTCCTCTTTCTCATATCTGTATGTTTAGATTAGTCTCATAGCTTCATTGTTAATTTTCCTTTAGATGTGTTTTCATTGCAAGTAGTGTAGATTGGATTGGTTGTTTATTAGTTTGCTTCCATTTGTGCCTTACTTCAGTAGCAGGTTAGCAGGGATAAAAGGAGTACCACAAGGCTATCAGTAGGTGTCTTGGCCTCATTTCCTCCCTTTGGGATCATGATTTGAGGAAGGGACCCTTATGCAACCCCAAAAACACAGATTTCTATTTCTTGTATGAGCTTTAGAGTTTACTGTATTTAAGTTAGCATTTGATCAATTTTTCAAAGTAGGATTTCATTTCCATCTCTTCTATCTTCATTCTTGTAGTAGATCTCATCCATGCTTTCATTCCTTTCAACAACTTTCCTCATGCATAATGTAGGCAGTTAGTTCATTAATTCTGCTTTTCTAGCTTATGAGAATGCTTCTTGTTTACATAGCTTTTTGGGAATTATACATGTTTTATGCAAAGCATGTGCTTCAGGAGTAGAAAAAGACTTCATAGCCAGCAACCACCTTCCACTTCATCCACTATATTCATTCCTTGTTTTCACCATTGCCTTCACTAGTTTTCATCATTTTACATAGAAATTCTTCCAAGCACATTGAGCGAATCCAACCATCTTCTATCCTTGTTGTTGACTTCTGAGTGATCCTAGACCTTTTCTCACTTCATTCCACCCATATACCACCTTCCCTAAGCCTTCCATCACTTCCAACACCTCCCATTTTGCTCTCGGTTGTATCCTGTAGGTTTACAGGGAATCCTGTAGGTTTCTAGTACATCATGTAGGTTTTCCTGTAATGGCCTGTTTTGAGGCCGAATTGAGGGAAAACCTCTAGGAAGTCACAAAAGGTCTCCCAAGGGTATCCCACACCGTCCAACCGTCTCCTAACCCTTTCAGCCATCCTCTAACCTCCTTAATGCACCTGCCACATCACCAAAAGAAATTAGTTTGCATACTTGATTTTGCATGAAAAGACAAAAAGATAAAAACGGATTTATTTCAGTCCCTTTACTTGCACATTAGTGATTTTTGATGCTTTTTAATTCCATTCTTAGATAGTAGCATTTTGTTCATGTTAATTTAGAATAATTGCAAAGCATAGTTTCTTAGCAATTAATTAGGAAATGGTGTGATTTAGCATTAAATTTCGGTCTTTTCATTATTGCAATAGAGTAACTCTCCCTTAGAGTAGATTTCCCTTTCTTCCATCAAGAAACTAAGCTTCTTATGACTCCATAGAAGTCTGGCTTGAAAACCCCAGTGGTCTCTCACCAACTGAACCATGACAAAAGGCAGAACCATCAATTTTACTTCTGTATACAACATTGTCACCTCCAAGTTTTTACGAACCCCGGGTTGATAAAGTAAAGCGGGTAGCCCAAGAGTTGCAACATTCTTGTTGCAATACTGGCACTCATCATAAATAAAGTTCTGAGCATAGGGGTCTCATACTTAGCTAAGAATCACTAAGAACCATTGATGTTTCAATACATCAACTATTATTCCATCTATTAGTTCATAGATACATTGATCATTCAATTACAAGTAAAAACATGATGAGAGACACACATAGTTGTTGTCAAAAACACATACACAACCAACATAATAGTAACATAAATACTCATGAAAGTAAAACCTTATAGACCACATATAATCCATCAAAATGTTCATAGAAAGACAGGAATAAATAACCTTTCATTAATGATACAAAATCCAAACCCGGGATGGGACTTCCACATTCCACCCAACTGTTGAATGGCTGAGCCAAATCTCTCTTCAACCATTCACCCCCGTGCCATATTCCAAGCATGAATGTGGGATCTCATAGAACACAACAATCAAAACTCATCCAAGGTTTCCAGAGGCCATCCACCTCAACCCATAAAACAATGGTTCCACCTCACGATCAGACATCATAAGACTATCATCAAATCAGTCTCTATCCCAGCCATCCAAGGCTCCAAAGCGTTTGTTCCAACCAAGGCTCCGGGACTAGTAACTCAACCCATAGCTCCTCCGAGATTCATAGCGTTTGTCTAACCAAGGCTCCAGGACTAGTAACTCAACCCACCAAGGGCTCCAGATTGTTTGTCCAACCAAGGCTACAAGACTATTAACTCAACCCAAGTTGTTACAAGGCTCCAGAGCGTTTTTCCAACCAAGGCTCTAGGAACTAGTATCTCAACCCAAGCTAAGAAAACATGAGAACCAATCAAAAACAAATAATTAAAGTAAACCCACAATCAACATCGCTATCTAGGAAATTGAAAGGCTAGGCAACCCACTATCAATCCTGGCCATCCTCCATGTCAATGAAATATCACAACCAAAAATCCCCATGCATATGCCATGCATGCCAAAACTAGTGAAGGAAACATACATTCAACTCGATACCTACAAGAAAATCTGATGTAGTTGTTGATCCTAATTCCCTCCTATTCTTTCCTGCTCTTCCTTTGCCTCCTTGCTTTGAAAATCCAAGTATGACACACCCACCAAGAGTGCTCCAAGAAAACTCTAAGTCTCCAAGAGTATGAGAGAGAGAGAATAATGAGAGAGCTCCAACACTGAATTGACAAAAGGTTACCAACTGATCCTCATAATCATTTTTATGGATGAGACCTCTGTTTTCTTCATTTTCCATTATTTTCCTTCACTTTCCTCCTCACATGAAATCTGCAACCTTTCACCTCCTTTTTCTCCTAATTTCCATTATTTTCATAAATAAATGTGCCAAAAATGTCATTTTTGCCTTTCCAAAGCCTTAGCCATTTCCTTTGACAATTTCTTTAGCCATAACCAATTACAAGTGATCCCCATCACTAGTATTTTGCCCAACATTCATCTTGGAATAACTGTCCCATCATCCGTGGTTATTATTTTACCTTTATTTACTTTTATTACATGGAATTTTCACCAGGGGTGTTACAATGGGCACTCATTTTTGGGGTGCCTCTTGGTGCATCTAGGGAAAAAAATAGTCACTGCCCTTTCTTCCTCCTCTTGCTTCTTTTTTATCTTCATAATATCCATTTGCAACATGAATATTTGTAACATCTCACTCTTAAATTCTTCTAGCATGCTCCCTATTTCATGTTTTATGGTTGAGGTAAAGGGAGAAGAGCATGGAAAATTTTAGGGGCTAATGTTCGCCCAGTGGGCTAATTTTCCATGATTTTTACACAAAATAGATTCTCCAATTTCTAATTTTTATAAAAGATGATTTGCCCAAATTTTAGAATATAAAATTATTTTACCTTAAAAATCGCCAACATTATATAGAGACTATATATAAAATAATCATAAATTTAAAAACATTTAAAAATATATCAATAAACATTTTATAGTTTGCATATTAGGGATTAGTGAGATTCGCCAATGTTTTTAAACTTCAAGAAAAATTTCCATCCTTAAAATTTTCCTTGGAGAAGAGTTGACCAATCCTTGACTAGACCTACCTCTCTTCCATGCAACCCTAGAATGATTCTTGAATATTGTCTTGAAGTCTTCATAAGTTAGCTGGTAAATGTCTCCACAGTATAACATATTAAGGGTCTCCATCAAATACTCTCTAATCCCTCGGAGAAGTACAATCTTCAAGGATTCAGGGTCAAGGGTAAAGTTAGTTCTTTTGTAGTTGAGTTGAAATCTCTCTTCATAATCCTCGAAGTATTCATCTAACCCTAAGGTCAACCTAAAGATGTCTTCTTTTGTTTCTCTTGACCTACAGTAGTCCTTGTATTTCTTATTGAAATCTTGTTGCATTTGAGATGAGGTGGTGATGCTACCTCCCTTCAGGCTCATTAAACAACTCAAGGTTGCATCCTTGAGGGTAGAAGGGAACAACTTGTGATTTTGCTCATTAGAAGTGTAATCATAGGTTCTACAAACTACAAAAAACTCGAACATGAATGAATTAGGTTCTTCAGAGGCTAAGCCATGGAAGTGTGGGAGAGAAGTGGGGCTTATGTTCTTCATTCTGACCTCTCCATTGGTTTTTTAGATAGGAAAGAGCTCAGACTGACTGTTCTAAACCATGTTTTGGGTAGGTGATGTGGGCTCTTCCTCCCCTATGGGTTCTTCAAATATTTATGGATTCTCACCTAGAGGATTCTATAACTAATCTGTGGTCATAGTGGGAGGTTAACATTCACCAAAGAAGAGTGATGGTGGAATGCTAGAAGGGGTGGGGGTTTTTGGTAGAAATTTCCCTAGATTATCCCTAATCCTACAAGGCATGAAATAAGTTTGTTCTTTTTGTGTTTTTCTTCTCTTTTTTTCTTAATTTTCCAAGACAAGAAAAATTGATGCAGAGCAAAATTAAAATGAAAAATGAAGCAAATCTAAGCATAAACAAAACCTATTTATACACTGATCAAGTGATCAATTTTAAGCTCAAAAATGAAAGTGCCCAGAAATTATTTAAACCAGTGCCAAATCGAAGAGCTCACCGATATAAATCCAACGCTACTTGAATCGCTCAAAATCGATATCGTGTTATGATCGTTTTCCCAAACAGGAAAAAAAATTGCAGGTGTGCTGACTGTACAATCCAAGCTAATGACAAGTTGCCACTTTTCCTCTCTGGATTGGTTGAATTTTTTTTTATGGTTGGTTGTTGGTTTTTTTATGTGGTTCAATAACTGGGAGCCACGTGGGCCAATGGGTGGCTACCATGTGGCCTCCCACCAGTGGTCTAAAAGTTATGTATGGGCCAAAGTTCCCCCATAGGGATCGAACATGGGACTAGTTGAGTAACAATGTTGTGACTTACCACTATGGCGCACAGTTGGTCTTATTAACCATAGAACAAAACATATATATAAAGTTTTATGTATGTGCCATTTGGCAGAAGGGGCCAGGGCTAAGCCCTAACCCCCGTCCACCCCACCCCACGAGACCGTGGGCAATGGAGCCAAGGAATAAGGCTTAGCCCCAACATGAGGTCTCGGCACCCACAGCAATAAGCCACTGGACCGATACCCTATACACAGAGGTGCTAAGGAGTGGGAGTGGAGAAAAGGGCCTAGCCTCGGTCATATGCCACAACATATAACCATGGTCGAGGTTAGTGGAAGGCATCAGCTTGGAGGGTGCTAAGGTAAGGTCCAGCCCTTGGTCGTTGGACATGCCACATGATCAAAGGTGGAAGCTTGGGGTGCTAGGTGGAAGATGCTCTAACGAGGGGGGATAGCCCCAGGTCTTCTTACCATAATGTGACCAGTGTGTAGTAGGTTAGGGACCGATGGGAAGGGTGGGCAGTTAGTGCGGCCCTTGGCCCCGTGGTACCAATGTAACCACTCACACAGAGTTTAAGTGCCTAACTGACGGGGGTGGGCGTTAAGGCCTAGCACTCGGCCCTATGTGCCCACGTGAACCTTATTTTTAGTGTCCATGGGTCATTGGGCGAATTAAACATCCAACAGAATGCACCGACGAAGGGAGAAATTGTCGCTTCGTTAGCAATTTTCGGCGTGGATTTATAGGACAGTTAGCCAAAAGGGTTAATTTGTAGGATGGTTAATAGTCAAGTTCATGAGAGAGCTTGGAGCTCATAACTTTTGGATTTTTTCATCCAAATTGAGCTTAGAAAGAGGCTACTTAGGGGTTTCTGGATAGTCCAATGGTAACCTCTAATTTCTAATTTGAGCACATCTATAAAGTCTTTTTTCAGGCTTGCGACTAAAGATGTATGGATTAGTCAGGTTTTGGAAGCAGTTCTGGAAGGTATTTGGGTATGCAGAAGACCTTGTAGGGGTATTCTCACTTCCAAAAGCTATTGCAATAGTTGTAACTTGCAAGGTTCAACTCAAGTTCAACTTCTCTTAACATGAAGTTTTGATTATGTGCTTCAATGTGGAATTGAAGGGTTCACATGATGTTTTTATCTCATTTCAGTTGAAGTATGTCATCTTTGTACGAGATGGTTGAGTTGTTGTTGTTGTGAGAGTTCTTTGTAGGATAACATTACCTTATAGGGGCTATAGCCACATATTTACCGGTAGAACCAGTTAGGTATTTGAGATCAGTTAGGTATTTGAGATCAGTTAGGTATTTGAGAACCAGTTGACCAATTTGCAAGAATGGGAAAAAAAAAGAGTCTCCAAGAGCTAGAGGAGCAGAATTTGGCTCTTCGAATGGAGAACATAGATTGAGAAGGATGCTAGAGATAGTTGAAGAGGAGAAGAGACACATATGCTTTGTATTGTAGCAAGTTATTGATGAGAAAGTTGAAGAAAGTTCAACTCCTGCACCAGCAAGGGAAACCCCCAGCATGAGGCTAGTATGTGGTCATGGTTCAAATAGTGGGTTTGTACCATATGTGGAAGATGTTGCATGTGCATTTTTCAAACATCTTCAAGAAGTACACCATATGCCAGTGGACAAGAGTGGGTGGCTAGAGTCATCTACAAGTTGGCCATCATCGCCATCAGCAAAAGCTAAAAGGATGAATGACAAGTTTAAGGAGATAAATAGCATCTCAAGTTCGAACAACATACCAAGGGCATAGGTATGAAGTTTCTTTCCAAGAGAGGATATGAAGGTGGAGATCTTGGCATAAATGGCCAAGATATTACCAATCCAATTATGGTTGAGGAGTGACCGAAGTATATGGGATTGGGATATGGTCGAAAGGAGTTTGGATAATTCTCCAAATAGCCTGAGGTACATCAAGCATCTGAGCATGATATTCACCGCCTTGTGACAACAGTCAAATTTGCAACTCTAAATACATGTATAACTCTCAAGAGTGTTTTCCAATGCATGGAAATTTTGAATACTTGTGGAATCAAAACCCTTGTACATTTTGTGATAATTTTTACCATTGCATGGTTGCATGTGAGAAACGTATGATAATGGTTAAACGAATGAACCAAATTTTGGGCATCAAGCATAATGACTTTCTCTTGCATGAAAGACTTTTATGTCAACAAATAAGAAGAAGTTTTTTTGTGCTCATTCCAAAGTGCATGGACATGACACTGAATGATGTTGGAAGTTGCATCTGGAAATTCATTCAAAGAAAGGTAAAGAGATTATGCTACATAATGCAAGGGAAACAAAAGTTGGCAAAGAGGAATCTCCACAATCCTAAGCGACCTTCAAGAAAAGATGGTGCAAGAAGAGAACCTACAAGCCTATGAGATGCAAAGTTTGGGTACACTTTTTGTAAAGTTGTTTTGTAAAATTTTGTAAATACTTGTTTCCATTACCTATTTAGGTACTTTTTTAAAGTTAACATTCATTATCACTATGTTCAACAAGTATATGTTTTTCATTGATGTATGTATTGACTTGTTATAGTCCACATTTTAAGGAATTTTGTGAATTGTACAAGATTGTCATTCAAAGTTGTCAACAAATTTCCATATGTTCACTGATACAAGTATTCAATTTAAAACTTGTGTGAATTGAATCTTTGTTTTTAAGATTTTAGAAGATGACTATGTATTGTAGGAAAGGTCAATCATATCATGGAAAATTTTGCAGCAGTGTACTTTTCATGTACAAACTCAACTTGAAGACGTTAAAGAAAATTTATTTTGTTTCTAATTTCCAAGATGGAGTCAAGTTTGTCTTCAACAGTTTAAACTTCAAGATGAAGTGTTTTTTGGAGCCATGCAAAGATGAGAGTGAAGAGAATGTTCAGATTCCACTCATCAGTGTTTTGTTCCCACAACAACGATAAGAATGATGGCTCAATTCTTAACAGGATAGCAGGTCTTCATGAGGATGATAAGTGAAGTGCCTTGATTGGGCTTAAAGGGCACCAATTGAAAATTTTTCATTTTGGATTGAGTTTTTGGGTATTTTTGAGTTCCAACCTCTTTATATTAACTAGAGAAGTAAACTTTTGGAGTCCAAAAGTTCCTAGTGGGGATGTGTGACGAGGTGATCAATTTTAAGATAAAAAATGAAAGTGCCTACAACTTCTTGAAACTATCGACAAATCAAATATCTCGCCAATCTGAATCCAACACAACTTGAATTGCTCAAAACCGACATCGTATGCTCTTGATATCACGTTCTAATCGTTTTCCCAAACATGCAAAAATTGTACAAGTGTGCCAACTGTGCAAACCATGCATTGACTGGGCAAGGTGACTCAGAAGGCTGACTGTACAATTTAGGCCAATGACAGGTTTCCATTTGTCCTCTCTAGATTGGTCAAATTTTTTGTGTTATGGTTGGTTGTTGGTGTTTTTATGTGGTCCAATAACTTGGAGCCACATGTGTTATCACAAAAAATTGATCATCTAGCCTAATTTACTAGATGGATTGAAGTACACCATGTAAAGCCAATTTTACTATAGTGAAATTGCTTTCACTACGATAAATTACCTAATAAACCACCTTTATTAAGTAATTTATAGTTAAACCCATGAAGAATAATTAAATAAATCACTATTTATTTGATTTTCTTCTAGGAATTATTAATTAAACCATTGTTTTATTATTATTCATTATTAAATTTGACCCAACCATGAAAAATAAACAGTTAAATCATTATTTATCTTATTTTCTCTAAGAATAACTAATTAATTATTATTCTTTGTTAAGTTTGACTAAATCCCTTAGGAACAATTAAATAAATCATTATTTGTTTATTATTCCTTAACTAATTCCTTGAGATAATAAATAAATCATTTGTTTATTTATTATTTCTAAATAAAAGTTTAAATTTTTTTTCCCTCCTAAACAAATATAATAAAATATTCCAAGTGGTAATTCCAAGAATGGGATCAATAATATTTTATTATTGCTCATTATTCGAGGATAAATCAATATTTTGTTATAAATAGGAGGGTTTTCCACTCATTATTCACTTTTGATTATTTTCATTGTTGCACTCATTGTTGTAACTCTGATTATTTTCATTGCCGCACACCATATTTTTGTTGGGTTTATGCATTATAGAGAAGAGAGACTTTACAAAAGCTGAAAGCGTATGAGGATTTCCAAGAACCCATCCCATAGATGGGGACCGGTAACATAGATTTGTTCACTTCACAGGTATTATAATAAAATCATTATTTAAAAATCTGGCTTCCGTTGGATGTTTTGGGGTTATTACTCTTCATTTACTGTTTAACTATGTTTGCAGCATAGATCAGGATTTTGGCAAGTTTTGTTTCTATCAATAGTTGCAGATATAAATGTTTAGCAGTCATTTCTATTGTTGAGATCATTTGTCATCCACGATCTTAAGTGGGTTCTTTTCGTACATCATTAAGAAGCAAACAATACAACAAATTGGCAACTCCACTAGGGAATAATTCTGATTCAGAACCTTGGGTCTCCAATCATAACTTGGCAACTCCGCTGGGTTTTATACTTCAAATCCAGAAACATGGGTGACTTTTGGTTTTCATCTTAGGGTTTCCTCTTTTTTCTCTTCTATTAATGTTTCCTAGTGTTTTAACCCTAGATCTGATAAATTTCTGACTTCTGTAAACTTTACGGTCGTTTCTGCAGGTCACAAGAACCAGCAGCAGCAAAGGCGGCACTTATTTTCGAAATTCGCAGACTAGAAGTCTTGGAGCAAAAATCATAGTTTTCAGTCCAAAAGGTGTGATCTGGACTCGAGAATGCAACTTTCTACCCAAGAAGTGTGATTTCATCAAAAAATAGGTTAAAACTTGAGATTTCTGGGTTTTAGGGTTTTTCTCAAATCTATTTCTAGGTTTTGCTGAGAGTTGTCTACTGGGTGTGTGACCTCTGTCTCATCCCACTTAGGCCTTGATCCATTCTATTTTACTCATTAAAGTCGAATTTAGCCTCCCCTAGGGCTTCTAGTACACTTCCGCCTTTCTAGGAGGAGTTTAGCTAAGTGAGAAGTTTAAGTTTTTGCAGCATTTTCAACCACATTTTCCAGATCTGTAACCTTTTGTTTTAGATATGATAAGGTAGGTTGCTACCATCCATGGTTTCATACTCAAACTTGTTTGGTCATTCCCTTAGGGTCCCATCGGTTTCCCTAGGTGTTTTACCAATCTCCCTATCTTTTTGCAGCGATCTTCCCCTTTGGTTTTTTTTTGTTTCTGCACCACTTCTGAGCAGCTTAGAGTCACTTGATCCTAGCCACACCGACATTCAAATCTTTTGACCATTTCAGTGTATTTTCCATTGGTTTAGCCACCTAGAAGTACAGTGTTTGCAAACCCAGTTTGGTTGGGTTTTAGTTAATTGTTTTGTTGTTTATTTTCTATGATTTATTTCAGTTTATTTACACCAAGATTTTTTTTTTACAAACACAGTCTGGGTTTAATCAATTAATACACTTGCACACACAAGCACACCTTAAGCGAAGGGTGCTTGGTTTACACTGCCAAGCCAAGACTTAACATAATAAATTTATCTCATCGCATCAAAGACAGAAGGTATATTGTTGATCTCCCTTCACCCTTTCCATGTCCCGTGTTTCCTTCCATCATTGCGCCACAAAGGCATCAATCACAGAGACTGTTAGGCCTTCACCACCAGTTTCCGCTTAGGTGTATTACTCCTCCCCGTTGAGTTCGAGTTCATATCCCTCTGGGTCCCCATTCTCACTCTTCTCCTAGTCCTTTTGATTCCTCATCTGATTCTGAACCCCCTTCATCACACATCGTCACCATGTTTATACCCATAGTAGGTGTAGGACCCCAATCTGTTGGTGCCTCGAGTGCTATATTGGTGGTCACATCACGTGGAACAGTCTTAGGAACTGTTTCGGCCCCGTGTTCTCCTTTATGGCTCGGTTAAGTCTACCGGATCTTAACCAGTTAATAAATGACCCCATACACCATGATGCTGGTTGGCCCTCTATGCTGACTAAGCTTCCCTTAGACATCCCAAAATTTCATGGTATTGCTAGAGAGGATCCTACCAACCATGTCCGATCCTTCTACAAGTGGTGTTCGTCCAACTCCATAATCGATGACTCCATTCGTCTTTGGCTCTTCCAATGCACGCTCATTGGAGACGCTACAAAATTGTATGTAGACCATCCCACTGCCTCTCATTCCATTTTTGTGACGCTTGCTAAAGTGTTATTGTCCTATTTCTAGTTACCTCTCCAGTATGACACTAGTACTGAGCTTTTGACCACATTCTGTCAATCCTCCACTACTCACCTTTCTGACCATGTTCAAGAGTGGCGTCGAAGGAGGAGCACATGTTGTGCCCCACCTTTCGAAGACTGTTTTTATCTAGATTGGTATCTCAAGATCCTTTTATCCCCCATTGGGAAATATGTCGCGTCCCATTTTCCTCAGACCAAGGAAGAAGCTCTCCAGACTACTTTGAGATATGATCTAATTTATGCTCAATCAAGTTATGTCTATACCGTTATTCCAAACCTCCCTCGTCCTGGCAGTGCTATTGCACTGGGGGAATCACACATTGTCAATGGTATTGTTGGATCCATTTCACACTTCTTTTCCATATTCTTAGCAAAGTTATGGCTACTCGCAAGAGGGCACCAGTTCCTCCAACATTTATGCCCCTCCTGCTAGCAACATGTTTCCAGGGCCCCAACCATCTACCAAACTGTTGCTCCTTCTTATGCACATCCTAATGCTCTAGCCCCTCAATTATTAGCATCATAGCCTCCCATGCATCCTCAACCCCAATAGCCACCCCCCTCCAAGGGCACATGTTTGCACAGCAGAGTGATACCAATCCCCAAAATTCGAAGAAAAAGAATATGGCGAAGGGTAACAAGGGTAATTAGCCTAGTGAAGCCTAGGGGAATCAACCTAACACCACCAACCAGCGACAGGGCGGCCAACCCAAGCAGAACAAGGCTATTTTTACGAATAAGCCTTGTGCATTTTGTGGTGTACATGGCCACTACATGCATGAGTGTCCCCTTTTACCCCAAATACGCCAACTATGGGAAGCTCAAGCAACTTCTCGAGGTCAACAATCACCTCAGAATCCTGTGCCACCTCAACCAGCCATGCTCACAAATCCTTTCCCTCAGCAAGGATTTGTTGCTGCTCAACCCTAGCCAGGTCAAGCAGCCCACCTCCCCCAACCTTCTGGTCCCGGTGACTACCAGATCCTGATGATGAACTCTAATGAGGTTAACCCCTCCAATATCAACCTACAAACTTGGTCGCGTCAATATGACAAGCCCTCCACTTCATCTGCTACTGAGTCCAAAACCAAAGTGTCTGTTGAACCTCTTATGACACCGAATGGTCCTCTACAGATCCCTCAACCCAAAGTTGAGGCCATTGCCAAGATCCCAGAGGGACTATTACGTCATAATGCGGCTTATAACAGAGCTACCCATACATACAGTATAGTAGACGACTTGGCATAATCACCTGCCGCCATGTCGATACTGGAAGTCCTCCAGGCATGCCCTTCCCAAAAGAAGGCTCTACTAACTGCCTTGGGCACAGTGGACCATTCCGATGATCACTTTATTGTCTTCTGAGTTGTTTTCTAGATACCAGTTAGATTATGTAATGCCATCATCTCTAGATGTATTATTGACGAAGGCTCATCCACCTATGTGATGTCTACTGCTGTTTGGAAACAACTCAAGTCACCCGAGTGGTCCCCCTCCACCATCACTTTGCATTCTTGAAATGGACACTACTCCCATCCCCTTGGCATGTACCGCAACTATCTAGTAACCCTTGTGGGCAAGATTGTCCATGTCTTTATCGAAGTCATTGATGCTAATTTGGATCATAACATCCTCTTAGGTCATAGTTACACATATCCATGTTAGTTGTCACGTCCGCAATGTTCCGCAAGATGTGCTTTCCCCATGAAGGGAAGATCATTACCATTGATCAATTGACTTGCTACGAGCCGACATCAGTGACCTCCCCTGAGTCCATCATCTCATTGGTGTCTGACAACTAGTCTTCAACTCCTTATACGAGTGTCTCACCTAGAGTCTATAAAGGTTCCCCATTGCTAAGTTCCTTCCCTGGTCCTCCCCCGCCCATTTCTAAGCCTACTTCCATGAGTGTTTGCATGTTACAAGTGTCACGAGTTGCCCTTAAGCAGTCTGGTAAACCTCATCAACGTCCAACTCCTCAGCATCTTGTTTTTGCTCTTCCAGCTAAACCCTCTAGACCCACTCCCCTAGGGCCTCCTCCATTTGTCGGTTCCTCTCCTATGTTCCCACCCGAAATAGTTCCACCAAGTCTCAACCATCCAGGAGCTATTCCACAAGGGAATTATCTTGTTGTCCAGATACCTTTCTTATTCCCCCCTCTGGGAATTTTTTTTTACCTATCATGGCTTCGTTGGTCCTTCCTAACATGACTCTCGGGATCCCAGTATGGTACATCGATCCCCCTGCAAAAATTCATCCTAGTCAGCCACGACCATATCATGCTTTGACCCTAGTTCAACTAGTCCCCGTGACCCCTGCCACTGCTTCAGTTCCATCACCACTTCAACAGGAACCAACTCCTGTTGCAAAAGTAGCTGGACAGGGGGGAAAATCCAAAAGAAAGATTTGAAGGAAAACACTCCCAAATCTCCTCCATCGCCTAAGGCCCCAAAGCCATGCACTTTATGTGAAGTTTTTGGGCATGCCACCAACAATTGTCCTGAACTTCCCCAACTTAAACCCTTGGTTCATGAATTGTTCCTTGAGTCGAATATTCAAGAAGTCCATGTTGACATATCGATCCCACCTAAGAAATTAAAAGTGCTTCGCACAAACCACCCTTGTGCCCTTTGTGATCTTCATGGTCACTATTCCCATTGTTTCCCTCGTCTCGACGAGTTTCGCTATTGCCTTGGGGCAATTCATGAATACGAGGCCACTCGAAGTAGAGCCGCTACTCCTCTACCTGTGGATTGTAGTACCACTAGTCAACCAGAACAAGGAAACTTTAGCCCCTCTATTGTGATCCCCTCCCTCGATGTCGAGATGATGGACAAGACAGGCCCCATTCTTTACATGTCGTCATCCTTGAGTTCCTCATAGGAAAACCTTTATGAGGTTTCTGTGCGCATTTATATCAAACCTCCTTCGACAGAATCCAAGTTCTCAACATCAGTAGACCCTCCGTCTACAAACCCGTCGTCTTCCATCCAAGACGATGCGTATGTGAACCCTATTCCTCAAGTTGATGCATTGGGTAATGCCGCCACAACATGCAATCAAAATTCCTCCCGTCCACCCCTCTCCCAGCCTGATGAGGACACCATGGAAATTATGGCTACCCCTGATTACCCCTACACTTGAGTAATGGGGCATTCCTTCACGAGGATTTCGAAGGCAATCTCCTTCCTAATTCTCACAATACGCTCTACTTCCAGAAATGTTGCTCACAGCACATCCCTTTGATTTTCATGTCTCTATTTTTGCCATAAAGTTAGGTAGGTTGCATCATCTCATCTGTTGTCTTTTGCACCTTTCAGATGGATCCATCATCCACACTGTATATCGCCCATGCTGATGGTGTAAGTCGCTTCTCCCAAAATCTAGCCTCAGCAGCCTAGGTCATTTTTACCCCCTTCCATATGTTAGTCCTGTCAAATAGCGTGTGCATTGGATCTGCCACCAATAATTAGGGTGAGTATGATGCAGTGATAGGTTTGTAATTCGATGCCCTCGCTCATCGCATCCTTCATCTTCATGTTTGTTTAGATTCCTTGATGCTTGTCATGCAATTGAATGGTGTGTATCATGTGCATAACCAAGTCCTATTTAGAAAATATCTATGAGTGAAGCTATCCGTACATGATTTTGAAACCATTACTTTCAGTCATGTGCCTAGAGCCCAAAATCACTATGTAGATACCATTGCAAATAACATTCTAGATTGGCATTTATCACATGTATACCATATAAGTTAACCGACAAATGGCAAACCATCATCGTCATATAAAATGAATAATCATATTATGTATCAGATAAGTGTTTGGAGCACAAAACTCTAAATACATCTAGTACAGCCATAGCATACTCAGGGGCACATAGGCCCCTACATCTCCTTATCACCCTTTGGAGGATCTCGTGCCAAGTTGGTTTGAGATGCTTGAATCCCTTTTTTGAGCACTTGGAACACAATGGTGCTCCACAAACTCCTCCTACTAGGGGGCATCATTCCCACCTCTGCATACCAAATCAGCATCCCATGCTTGGGGGCATGATGGCTTTCCCCTAGCCATCTTCTCAATTAAGTCTTGGCCTAAATCCCACTAGATCTAGGTATGGTCGATTATCCTCCCATTATTTGGATAGTTTGTCCTACCGGCCTCTTCAACGAGCCATATGCACATCGCATATCATAGACGTTTGATAAAATATCTTCAAATATTTTACTCCATGTCCACATAGTCCCCATGTTTGACTTAGTGGGCGAGGATGATTCTAGACATCCTCTAGTAGTTCATTCTCGTTTTCCTCTTCCCTTAATTCTCCACCAGAACCATCGTTCCAAGAAGCATTAAGGAGATCTTTAAACAACTAAGTCCACTTACCTGAGAGTCGTAGATCCCAATTCCAATTGTGGGTTTATTCGCTATGATCTTTGTAGCTCAATTTGACAAGCCGTTAGCACCATTGGAAAGCTCTCACCAAGCTCTGTAATGGGTCTTCCTCATTTTTTGATGATTTGACACTCCACTGGGAAGCCTTTTTTTCCAAGAAAGGTCACTTTGTCGCCTCTCAAAATCGAACTTCATCAAAAAGTGACACTTGTACTTTGAGTTCCACCTCCTCTTAATACTTGTCATACCATATGTCAATTTTTTTCATCAGTAACCATCATTTACTCAAGTTTTGATGGTCCCCGCCGTGCCTCATCTGTGTGGTAGTGTCATCGAGTCACCCTTGTTCAGAGCATCCGCGATGAGTCACCCTTACATCCTTGGAGTCTATTTCATGTTCCATCACCTCATGTCATAGTATTCCATCCATATTTGCATATTTTTCATCCTGTGTCACCCATTTTGGCCTCCAATCATACTGTCCCCATCCCCTCCGGAGTTGAGTCAGTTGCTGCCAGGTCAACCATGCACTTTATGCTCTGACAAGGGAAGTCATATGTTTGTCCCTTAGTACCATTTTCCCATTATCCCTGGTGTCAGTCCATCATTCACATTACTATTTTCCCTCGTGCTTTAGTTGAGGATCCTCATTTCCTCAACTATCGCAGGCCCTATTCTGTCGACATCAGCTCATTTGTTCCAAAAGAACAGCCTAGATGGTGGTGTATCTCGATTCCAACTTCCATTATTGTTCAGTGCCTTGGATCGAGTAGAGGGTCCCATTATTGCCCTTTGACTTGGTAGTTTCATGTTCGTGATCCATACACTTGATGGTCCAGTGATGCAGCGATTGTACCAGTGATTCTTGGGTATGTGTGAGATGTTACAGACCTCATGAGGGAGTGGCCCTTCAGGTAGCCCCCCACATGCTCGAATGCATACCTACTATGCTACAACATCAAATGCAGTTCTGCAGAGTTGATGGGTCCACTTCCTACCAATCGCAGTGTTCATCGCATGCCCTCTCCTCCAGATGATCCATTCAGTTTTGTAGAGCCCTTCGTTGTTTAGAAAGGCTTCTTTGGTTGTTCTACCCTCCCTCCCACCCATTTTTTGAGGGAAGGGAATTATATCTCATGTACTCATATATTATTGTATTCAGTCCTGGCTCACATTTTTACTAGGTGCATTATGTATATGGGACACACTGTATTATTTTCTAGCTCTGTTGTGCCAACGTGTCATGTACATTCAGCATATACTTTATTGCTTAGTTTCATATTTATGGGCGAACCATTATTTTTGTACTAAGTTATCTCGGCGGGTATGGGTATGCCTCCCCCGCCTCATTGAGGTTCGATACCACAACAAAAAATGAGACTTGCATTAGTCTCGCCCCCTCTGTCACTATCCTCTCTCAGCGTCAGCTTCATTGGTCTCTCTCTCTCTCCTTGACTCCCTTGTGTTGTCTAGTGATTATGTCTTTACAATGTACTTCGGTCATATGTTTTTCTCCTAACACTCTTATGTTGGGGGGAAATTTGTTATCACCACAAAATTGATCATCTAGCCTAATTTACTAGATGGATCAAAGTACACCATGTAAAGCCAATTTTACCATAGTAAAATTGCTTTCACTATGAGAAATTACCTAATAAACCACCTTTATCAAGTAATTTATAGTTAAAGCCATGATTAATAATTAAATAAATCACTATTTATTTGATTTTCTTCTAGGAATAATTAATTAAACCATTGTTTTATTCTTATTCCTTGTTAAATTTGACCCAATCATGAAAAATAAATAATTAAATCATTATTTTTCTTATTTTTCTCTAAAAATAACTAATTAATTACTATTCTTTGTTAAGATTGACTAAATCCCTTAGGAATAATTAAATAAATCATTATTCGTTTATTATTTCTTAACTAATTCCTTGAGATAATAAATAAATCATTTATTTATTTATTATTTCTAAATAAAATTTTAAATATTTTTTCCCTCCTAAACAAATAAAATTAAAAATTCCAAGTGGTGATTCCAAGAATGGGATCAATAATATTTTATTATTGCTCATTATTAGAGGATAACTCAATATTTTTTTATAAATAGGAGGGTTTTCCATTCATTATTCGATTTTGATTATTTTCATTGTTGCACTCATTGTTGTAACTCAGATTATTTTCATTGTCGCACACCATATTTTTGTTGGGTTTATGCATTATAGAGGAGAGAGACTCTACAGAAGCTGAAAGTATTTTAGGATTGCCAAGAACCCATCCCATAAAGGGGGACTGGTAACATATATTTGTTCCCTTCACAGGTGTTATAATAAAATCATTCTTTACAAATGTGGTTTCCATTGGATGTTTTGGGGTTATTACTCTTCATTTTACTCTTTAGCTATGATTGCAGCATAGATTAGGGTTTTGGCAGGTTTTGTTTCTATCAATAGCTATAGATCTACAATGTTTAGTAGTCATTTCTATTGTTGAGATCGTTTTTCATCCACGATCTTAAGTGGGTTCTTTTCGTACATCATGGTTGGTTGTTGGTGTTTTTATGTGGTCCACTAACTTGGAGTCACATGGACCAATGGGTGGATGCCACATGGCCTCCCAGCAGTGGTCTAAAAATTATGTATGGGCCAAATTGCCTCCCACAGGGATTCAACAGGGGATCAGTTGAGTAACAATGTTGCACCTTACCACTAGGGTGTTTAGTGGGTCTTATTAACCATAATGCATAACATATATATAAAGTTTATGTATGTGCCATTTGGGGGAAGGGGTCAGGGCTAAGCCCTAGTCCCCGACCACCCCACATCCATGAGACCATAAGCTGGGGAGCCAAGGGCTAGGGCTTAGCTCCGACCCGAGGTCTCGAAGCCCATAATAACAAGTCACCAAACCACTGCCATATACACGAAAGAGCTAAGGAGTGGGGACAGCGAAAAGGGCATAACCACAGTCACATGCCACAACATATAACCAGAGCGGACATTAGCAAAAGGCACCAACTCATAGGGTGCTAAGGTAAGGCCCAGCCCTTAGTTGTTAGACATGTCACGTGATTGGAGGCGGAAGGCACTCTGACGAGGGGGACCAGCCCCAAGTCTTGTGACCATAATGTGACCAGTGCACAATAGATTAAGGGCCCGACGGGAAGGGCAGGTGGTTAGCTCGGTCCTTGGCCCTGTGGCACCCATGTAACTACTCACCCAAAGTTTAAGGCATAACCAGCAGGGTCGGGCATTAAGGCCCAACTCTCGGCCTTATGTGCCCACACGACCCTGATTTTCAGTCTCCAAGGGATATTGGGTGAATTAAACATCTAACAGAATGCACTGACAGAGGGCGAAATTTTCACTCTGTTAGCGATTTTTGGGTCAAATTTGTAGGACAGTTAGCCATAAGGGAAAAATTTCTAGGATGGTTAACAGTCAAGTTCATGAGAGAGCTTGGAGCTCATAACGTTTGGAGTTTTTATCCAAATTGAGCTCAGAAAGAGGAAACTTAGGGATTTTTAGATGTTTTGAATCCATTGGTAACCTATAATTTTTTATTTGAGCACATCTACAAAGTATTTTTGTAGGTTTGAGACTAAATTTGTATGGATCATTTAGGGATTGGAAGCAATTCTGGAAGGTATTTGTGCATAGAGAAGACCTTGTAGGGTTATTCTCACTTCTAGAAGGCTACTGCAATAGTTGTAACTTACAGGGTTCAGCTCAGGTTCAACTTATCTTAACATGAAGTTTTGATCATGTGCTTCAATGTGGAATTGAAGGGTTCACATGATGTTTTTAGCTCATTTCAGTTGAAGTATGTCATATTTGTAGGAGATGTTTTGAGTTGATGTTGTTGTGAGATTTATTTGTATGTGAAAATTACCTTATAGGGGTAATAGCTACATATTTACCTACAAAAAATGTTTATGTACTTCATTTTGATACTGAATATATGAGTGGTCTAGTCATGTTGACGGGCCCAGAGATGTAATCGAGAAGGGGTGAAATCTATCAACAAACCTTTGTCTTGCTCTTCTTTATTCATGCATGGATTGTGTGTTGTTATGTTCATTATGTTAAGCTACATATGAATATTGATTCATGATTTGAAGAGTCATTGTAAAACTTGTTGTTTCAAGACCCATTTTAACCTTGCAAAGTGTTGACATGGTCCTCAGTTTTGTTTTATTTAATTTTGGAAAAGCGGAATAAATCATCTAATCCAATTTCATATCAGACACCTCCCCGGAAACGATGCCAAAAAGTGACGAGCCTCAATATTGTGACAAGAGTGTTGTGACACCCAAGGCTACCAACTTTAATTATCAACTCGAGGTTCATACAAACTTAACAGGTGACAATGTTATATGCATAGTAGGCTAATATCTACTCAAGTAAATTTGAAGCAATTGACCAAGCCAAGTTATACAGAGATCACTCTATTAACTGAATCTAGATTTGAAAGGAAAGAAACTGCATGAAAGGAAAAAAATTATAATATATTTGGAGAAATGGGAATGTTACTCTATTTGCAAAAATGGAAATGCTATTTTTTCACAAATGTAAATGTTGACCTACTTGCTCAAATGTAAATGCTAACCTACTTGCAGAAATGTAAATGCTACACTACTTGCAGGAATGTAAAGGCTACACTACTTGCGGAAATGTAAACATTAATCTATTTTCAGAATATAAATGTTGCATTAAAAGGAAACCTACTCTATACATAGGAAATAACAATGCATGAAATAGAAACCCTAGCTTAAGAAGCATAAAATAGAGAAAGAAATTATAATCTACCTTGCATAGAGTAAAGAGCATGAAATCAACCTTTCATAACTGCATTGAAGAGAGGTTATATCCTAGCAACTGAGTTAATTAGGTTCTTCATAAAGTAATCATGAAAGTCAACATTATGTTATTCAATTCATGAACATGTCTACTAATCGTAATTGATAAAGTGAGTTGCAATGGTAGAAAGGAAAGTCTTAAGTGGTATTTTCTTGTCTTCGATCATGGTTTTAGAGCCTAAGGGACAATATTTAGGCATAGGAGGAAAAAATCAAGCTTCAAGGACAATTGTGGTCAAGTTTGGAGGGCTTTGACATGGTGCTACATGATGCTACAAGATTGACTATTTTGCTATAGGATTGAATTGCTTGGCATGTCATATCATATTAGGCCACGAGATATGACAAACATCCTTTAGTATTCGTAATAAACACATTATAGTAAAAAATATTTTATTAAATACCAGGAAAGAGGTAAATATAGGCTAAAGGAAGGCCATATGGGCCTTATTATGTACCTATTAATGGTTTCCATCAAAGGCTTTCATGTGAATACCTATAGTTTAATGTGAGATTTAAACTGGTCTAGACTTGGTATCGGTCTTGATGAGTTACACAACTTGTGATCTATGGATTATTTTATTATTTTTAGATGTGAACCCACATTGAAAAACACCCTTAACCAATGAATGAAAAAATGTTAATAAATTACATGCTTCCTCAATCGTAAGCAATACTATTCATTGTGAGGCTAGGCCTCAAGCAATAGCTTCCTAGATGAGAATTTAAATCATGAAAGTCACCTCAAGTTTTAGTGAAGAATGTAAGAAAAGGTTAGTAAAGAGTGACTAGGGGTGAGATTGTGTGACACTATAGATCAATAAGTATATCGCATGAGATCATAATCTTGGATAGGAACGTATCTTATTATGAGAAAAAGGTGTTTTCCTGTGACATGGAGTGGTGAGGCTAAGGGTTATGTGAGTCTAACTCGTGTGTATTTGTGCCTTGGAGAGTAGAAATTAATGTGTGGGTGATTGAGGTGAGGGTTAACCTTAAATGGTGGAGATCAACGAAGGGACACAATGATGATTCCTGGGATCGAAACCCTTGGTGATTTAGTGAGCTTAGGCCCAAAATATGAAGTGGGGAAGGGCATAGAGGTACTGGGTATCAAGAGAGTAATATGGTTTTTATGGTAGAGAGAAATCAACCATGGGTTGAAGGCAAACTTGTGGATGCTATGGGTCAAAATCTAGGTCCCAAAATGAAAAATCATCATGTGAATACTGAGTTAGAAGGTGTGTGTACCTTCTATAGGCACTAAGGGGGTAAGATGAGGTAAATCAAGGGCCAAGTGAGGTTGTTTTATGACATGGAGGCAAAGAGTATCTTGGATCAATGGGTTGAGCAATGGTGCAACCATTATCTTGAAGAGAATTCTTCTATTCACCTACTTAATAAAGAGAATGAAGTGAGTGACTTGGTAGAGTGTGAGGAAAATAAAAAGATTGAACCATCGATTTAGCTTGCTTTATATGGGAGAACGGAGTGAGGAAAAAATTTCATTCATGAAATAATAAAAAGGAAAAGTTAAAGCTAATGGGGAATGAATTGAATCATACATTATCTAGTGTGTAATTGTTGAGTTATTTGACACCTAGCGTTGGCGTGAAGTGGGGAGGTTCTCTCTCCAATCAAGGTTTCAATACAAAAAGAGAGAGAAATAGCTAAGTGATGTGAGGAATGGTAGTGATATGGTCCCTTTATAAAGTTTTTTCTTGAGCTTAGACACAATAAATGAAGTCATAAATAACCCATAATGTTTTTATTCCACTATTTTTCATGTCAACTATACACTAGAAGAAGTCAATGAAGGGTGCAATATGGTAAAGGAGACAAGTTGAGAGATTGAGTATCATTGGATTGAGAAAGTTCCTGATGTTTTATCACTAGATTAAGAGACATCATAGTGCCATATCACCAATATGAAGAAATTTCTGAAGAAAATGAATAAGTTAAGCCACTTATAGGGACTTATGCCATTAGCTTGGTCAAGATTCTATTATTTTATTAGTAAGATAAGAAATATTAGGGTGCTATATCGTTGGACTAAGAAAGTTCCTAGAATTGTATCACTAGAGACACCAACTTCACCAAAATCATTTAAATTTCATCTTAAGTGGTGACCAAGCCAAAGGAAGTTTGAATCCAAGTTATGAAAGGGACAAGGAATTGTAGTATGGGTTTGACAAGACTTGAAAGTAGGAGCGACCCTTATTTCCTCTTGGCACTAATGATACTTAGAGAAAAATAAGGGGTTGTAGTTGTGACAATAAGTCTCAACCTTCTAGGCTACCTTAAAAAAATGAAAATTTTAAATCTCCTCCTCCTTAAACTATCTCAACCTCTTTTCTAAGCCTGCCATCATATTTTGCTCATTGAGATATTTTTGATGATATAAATTTTATCTCATCTAGAGTTTAGAAAATGAAATTATGATCGTAAGAAGTTTAACTACTTTGTGCCACATATACCATGCAACTAACACATGGTTAACACATCAACAACTATACAACTAACCGGTGGTATATATGGCCCACATGTGACCACCATATAGCACCATGTTCGCAGGTTACACATTCTTGCCAACTTTGAATTCTTTTACTATCTACATAACTATTTTTACTATCTCAGGTTGTCTTTAACTTTTGTTTGTTCTTAATGACTTCTTGCTCCATTTCTTTCAACATTTCGGTCCAATTATGATATTACTAGCTTATTCCATAATACAAGTGTATTATATATTCAACCATATAATGCCTCTAAAGGACTCACTTATATTTATTCTTGATTAACCATTATTATAATAAAATTTTACCAAATGTGGGTAGCCTTCATATTTACTTGGTTTAGTCTTGACATACTTGCGAAGTGTCTTCCAATACTTGATTTGTCCTTTCTTTTTAACCATCTCTTTGTGAATGATAAATAGTGATAAGATTTAATTATATACCCAAGCCTTCAAACAATCCTTTCCAAAATATTGATGTGGCTTTGGATCTCTATCTGATATGATGTGGTAGGTACTTCATTCAACTTGAAAATTGCTTTCGTAAAAATGGTTGCCATATTTACTACTTTAAAAGTGGACTTTATAGGGAGAAAGTGAACATCCTTGCTTCATTTATCAACTGCAACCATGATGGAATCATGGTGTTTTATTTTTTTTAGTAATCCTATGATGAAATCCATGGTAATTACTTCCCATTTTCATTCAAGAATGGGTAGAGGTTGCAACAACCTTTCTGGGTGTTTGAGTTCCACTTTAACTTGTTGGATTTCAATGCATATTACAACATAATCCACAATTTCATTTTTCAATCCGAGCTGAGAATAATGTGTCCTTATTGCAATGATCGTTTTTTGGTCACCCAGGTTTCCTGAGTAAGATTTCTTGAGTGTTTCATCGAAGTTGATTTTCGTTAACTCGGTTGAATCAAGAATATTCAATCTATCCTTATACACCATCAATCTTTCTATAGTTATCTAATAGTCATCATTTTTTTTGTGGCTCTTTTTGTAAACAATTCTTTATTTATAGAAAATACTCATCTTCACACAAAGCTTCTTTTATTCTATAATTCAAATCAAATTCACAAGTGTTGATAGTTGCTAAGTGTATAATTAATTAAATGTGGGTAGGATTCCTTACTATTAGAAATTCAAAGCTAAATAATAAGTATCCTTCATTCATATTCATTGAAAATAAATAATGTTATTTATGTGTTCTTTCGTAGCCATGTCATGTATCATAATGCACACATGCACTCTTCTTATGGCAAAATATCCTTGGAAGTAATTTTTTTTCTTTTGTGGAAATTATGTTATTGGAGGTTTTAAATATTTCTTGTTATTTTTCTTTGATTGGAGATTGTAATGATATTCATCAAATAACACTATATATTTTTTTCCTTCAAAAAACTCATTGCAAATTTTTTTAATGATTTGGCTAGTTACCATGTGAGAAAGAAAAATAATGTAAAATAATTTCATTGTATTTCAAGAATGGTATCCATGAGATGAAAGAGTAAATGGTCCTATTAAATTCTCTCCATAGGATTCTTATATGGATTAGTAAATGATATAATTGAATCTCTCCATATGATTCATATATAATGTGCAAGTAAAAAACCCTATTAAATTTCCTCCATATGATTTCCTTATATATTGTAATATTGGTGAACCAATGTTGCTATATGTACCCATTCAAGTGTAACTAGAGTTTTAGTTTGTAGATAATATTCTTCGTTTAATATGTACACAACTTTACACGATAGAAATTGTGATGTGTGAGGTATATATAGAATTTAAAATTACTTTTCATGTTGATACGAAAAGAATAGTTTAATGTAACTTGTCAATATTGAACAGCTAAAATTAAGTTAATCCTTCAAATTAAAATGTAACCCTTTCCTTCAAATTTGATCCTCGTATTAAACATTAAGCATTTTTTTCCATGTGATTCATGGTTCCTAGTGACCATTATGTCTACAAAAAATTCGTACCAGAAAAATCTACACGAAGGGATCACTTACAAAAATTGGCCCTGAGAGTGTCAAGAAAATTGAACTATAAAATATCCTTATTTACACCCTTAAAAAAAATTAACTTACATTATCGACACATCATATAAGAGTTGAATGACTTGTTTTTAGTGGGAGGTTATTACTCATTTTCTTTTATATAAAGATTATATTAATAATTTCATTGTAAAGATTACCGTGCTTCTTCACTTGTTTGTCATATGGTTGAATGTATATATGTATTTATATAGATAGGTTCATTATACTAGCATTTGCACCATATGTTGCAAAGGAAACGTCATAAGGCAAAAATTTTCTAAACAAAGTGTAAGGCTCTAAATTTTAGAACCTTGATTTTGGCCTGTGAAATAGACACCCTCCATCCTAAAAACTCACAAATCTAAGTTTTTTCATTTCTGAATTGTTGAAGTGAATGGGAGCAATACATATTTAGAGATCTGAATTTTATTTATTTGTAGTTCATGGGGCTTTTCAACTATCATATTTTTTATATATCCTTTCACTATAATCAAATCCTGACTATTCAAACAATTCAGTATCTTCTTCCATGAAACTCAGATATAAATAAGATTGTTTATGTTGACATAGGTTCTTATTTATGTTTGGGTCAATTCTTCTCAGTTCGAGCTTTTCAATATCTAAATTTATGGTGAGGTAGCCCTCCATCGCAATATGCATAGGTCAATGAACATGATTGCACCTTGAATTCTCAATGTTCATCATAAATTGTGAAACAAACCTTTGTACAATTTGTCGCATTGATCTAGGAAAATACTACGCCCACTGAAATGTTTCATTAAGGCTTTCTTGCCTTACATTGCAATTTTTTAGAAGCATGACTTCTGCTTCCAAGATATACTTCATAATAAAATAATAATAGCCAGACGTTGAATTCTAGGAAATCAAATTGTGGGATTCTTCTCTTACTCAATAAAAATATGATGGCTCCCTTGTCCCCAAAAAATTCTATCTACAAATATTCATGGCAAGGGTTTTGGCTCCATCTTAGCATTTTGGAAGCCTCAAAAATACACTTCAAAATAGAATAATAATAGCAAGCCTTTGAATTCTAGGAAATAAAATTGTGGGATTCTTCTCTTACTCAATAAAAATATGATGCCTCCCTTGGTTCCAAAGACTTCTATGTATGAATCTTCATAACAAGGGTTTTGGCTCCATCTTAGCCTTGTGGAAGCCTCATGTTGTAGACATTGGAAGTTCCATATATTTTATTTTTTGTGAGAAACAATTTTTTACCTACAAGCATAACATTGTACATTCCTCATTATTGTTGAGCCAAATGTTCCTTCCATATAGATCCATGAGCCCCTTGACCCATCCCCCAACATGGATTTGGAAACTTTTGTCTCACCATAAAATGCATGCGAGTTCCATACCACCCAACTCATCACAAAGTAACCACCAGCAGAAAACATTTCATTGCATTTAGGCAACATATGTTGTCCTTTAACCAAAAGTGCAATACATCCAAAAAAAAGGATCAAACATGACTTCTTTCATAAATTCTATATAGATGAAATTAATTCTGTTAATTCTATCCTAAATAGAGGCTTGTAGTCTTTATTAGGATATTGTACCAATGAATAGGTTCTCACCATGTTTGTTGAAAATTTGTACAAAACCTATTGGTTGCATAGGAAAACATAAAATTAGTTGCTAGTGCAGTTAGACTTTATTGCAATGGATGTGAAAGCGATCATGTTGCCCTTGTTTCCTATATTGGAAGGGAAAACTCTCATAACTCTGCTACAAGTCTGAGACATAGTAATGTAAGACTATATGATGTATCTTTTTTTGTGCATTACTGAAATATATGATGCATTTTTTTTAAGTTAAAAACAAAAAATTGGAAAATTTGTAGATATCTCCAAATAAGTATAGACAAGAAAATCATAGCTTAAGAAATGACAATATGATTTATAGATTGTTGAGTTGTCCTTTGTACTCTCTTTTTAAAAAGCTGAAAGTGAAAAAAAGCTAGCCCTAGTAATGGAAAAGTTATTGTTTGGCCTTCAAATGAAATTTCAAATGTTGTGGTTTGCTACTTTCGTTGTTATCTAGGGTTTTAACAAAGTTCAAAAAAGAACATAAAAAACAAGCAGGGGAAATTTTGTTTATGATGGGGAAGTTGCAATAATTTCAGCCTCAAATTAGCAAATAGACAAACCATGAAAGTCATGTTAGCATTTGTCTCTTAACAAGCCCTCCATTTTGTGCAGCAATACACCCGGGGAAAAATATGTACAATCTTAGCACCAAATTGTAGAGACGTACCTTAATGATAGCAATAAGATTGATGGGTCAAATTACATCAACTGGAAGTTCAAGTTGCATACATTGCTCGAGGGTTCGAGTGCATGGACAATTGCAAATGAAGATGAAGCAAAGTTGACTATAGCCGGTGGTGCCAAGGTCGCATCAATTCAAGATTGGGAAAAGAGGGAAAATAAAGTGAAGGTATTATTGAAGATGTCGATAAAAGGCAACATAATCCCTCATATCTGAGAATTCAAAACTGCTAATGACATTTGGGCGACACACAAGGATTTGTATGAAACAAAAAATACAAATTGTCTATTATTTCTGAAGAGTAATATTCTCTCCATTAGAATGGAGGAGAATGAATCTATTTCTGCATTAATCGCATGGATTAAATAACTGAGAGACAAGTTGGACGACATAGGGGAGAAATTGTCCAACACTGATCTCGTCACGATTACCTTAAATGGCATGTCAGAGGATTATCATATGTTCATTATAGGACTTGCAACGAGGTAGAAATATCCCACCTTTGAGGAGTTGATAGGGATTTTGATGCAGGAAGAAGAGAGGCGTATGAATCTAAAGCCTCAAAATGCAGATCTGGCATTGGTGGCAAATAAAAAGTTCTTCAAAGGGAAACTAGGAGGAGGACATAAAAGCAGTGGTCCATCCCAAAAAAATTCATTTCAAGATATGTCATCTGCTGGTAATGATTCAAGAATTAAGTGTTTTTGTTGTTGCATAACAGGTCATATTGCTAGAGATTGTTATAAAAAGAATACTGATGAAACCATACATAGACACAAGAGGCATATAGGGCATTTTTTTGGCGATGATCTGAATCATGACCTTAAATTATTTGTGTCTGATACTTCTCATTTTGTTGAGACCGATGAGGCTGAAACTTGGTTTGTGGATTCTGGAGCATCCACCCATATGACAGGTAATAAACACTGGAATAAAAATTTTAAGGAGACCAACAACGGTGATAACATCTACCTTGGAGATGACAGAGCATATCCTATTAAAGGGTATGGATATATTCCTATGATATTTCCTAATGGTAATAATAGGCACATCCAGAATGTCATGTATGTACCTGGTATTAAAAATAATTTGATCTCTGTCTTCATGATTGCATATCAGAATTTAAAGATAGATTTTTTCAAAACTTATTGTGTTATAATGGATTTGTTGGATCATCAAAGGTCGGTCACATCAGGAGTATGAGTTGAAGGCTTGTATAAGTTTAATGTTACAAGCATGCCACATCAAGCTTTAACTTCAATGACTATGACAACAAATAGTATTTAACATCAAAGGTTTGGTCACATCAACCTTCATGACTTATTGTTATTGCAGAAACAAGGTTGATGGAATTCCTATTTTAAGAAATGAACATATTGATTGTGAAGGATTTGCACTTGGAAAAATGGACAGGGATGAATTTCTCTCCAGCTTAAGTGGGAGAAATAAATATATACTCAAAATTGTGCATACTGACATTTGTAGACCTATGCAGACAAGGTCCTTAGGTGTATTTTATTATTTTTTGCTATTTATTGATGAAGATATATCTGGGTATACTTTCTTAGAAGAAAAAGTGATTTTTTCGAGTATTTTAAAGAATTTAGAAACATGGTTGAAAAGAAGACAGAGAAATTCATTAAAATTCTCCGCTCAAATCAAGGGCGAGAATATAGGCTTGGAAACTTCATCAAATATTGCAGAGATCATGGAATAACACAATAGTTTACAATACCCCACACTCCATAACAGAATGGGGTTG
Organism: Pinus tabuliformis; assembly: GCA_031772625.1. Lineage (NCBI taxonomy): Eukaryota > Viridiplantae > Streptophyta > Pinopsida > Pinales > Pinaceae > Pinus > Pinus tabuliformis. The sequence goes on along the minus strand of CM062808.1, from coordinate 880,569,475 downwards.
CAGAAAGAAAGAACAGAACTCTGGTGGAGTGTGCATGCAACATGATGAAAGGTAAGAACCTATCCAATGGTTTTTGGGCAGAAGCAATTAGTACTACAGTTTACTTAAAGAACAAAAGTCCAACTAGGTGTCTTGATCTCAAGACTCCATTTGAGGCTTTGTATGGTTTTAAACCTGCAGTCCATCACTTAAGAGTATTTGGTTCTAAATATTTTGAACACATTCCTAAGGAAGATAGGAAGAAATTGGATGCTAAAGCTATAAAATGCATATTTGTAGGGTTCTGTCTAATTTCAAGGCATATAAGATGTTTAATCCATCTACTCACAAGGTATTTGCGAGTAGAGATGTTATCTTCCATAAACAGGTTGATGAAGGGAATAATGACATAAGTTATGAGGAGTGGCACATGCCTTTACTGATTGATGACAGCAATGATGAAGCCAAAGATAGTCAATTATAGCAGCAGAAGCAGAAAGAGAAATCTAGTGATGTAGACACATTTAATAGTCGAACTCCACTCATAGGAGAGTAAGAAATCACACATGCCAGAATTGAAGCAAGTCTTCTACCAAGGAGATCAAGAAGGCAGACTCACTTACCTGTAGGGTACAAATATTATGTTCTTATGACTAAACTTTTAAATGTTGTTGAGCCCATGAATTATAATCAAGAAAATCAGTATGATGAAATGAGGTTAGCTATGAAAGAAGAGTATGGGTCCATAATTAAAAACAAAACCTAGGAATTAGTTTAACCGCCAAAAGAAAAAGAGCCCATAGGTTGCAAATGGTTATATAAACCTAAGTTCAAAGCAGATGGTAGTGTAGACAAATATAAAGCTAGGTCGGTGGCCAAAGGATAATCACAGAAAGAAGGAATTGATTATGAGGAGACTTTTGCTCTTGTAGCTAAGTTAAATACTATTAGGATGTTAATAGCTCTAGCTACAAAGTACCATTGGAGTTTACACCAGCTAGATGTAAAATCTTCTTTTCTAAATGGAGAGTTGAAGGAAGAGGTATATTTAACACAACCTAAAGGGTTCATTAAAAAGGGGCAAGAACACTTGGTCTGTAAATTAAAGAAGGAATTGTATGGATTGAAACAGGCTCCCAGATCTTGGTATGAGAAAATAGACTCTTTCTTCTTACAACATGGTTATAAGAGAAGTAAAAATGATCCAAATTTGTATACCGCATTTGATTCAAAGGGGAAGATTGTGTTTATTTCCTTATATGTCGATGATTTTAATCGTTATTGGAAATTTTGATGAATTGGTTGAAGAAATTAAAGTGCAGATGTAACGGGTATTTGAAATGAAAGACCTTGGAGAACTACATTATTGTTTGGGTCTTGAAGTCTGGAGAGATACTGACCAGAATTTTGTTACTCAAGGAAAGTATGCCAGGGAATTGTTGAAGAAATTCAAAATGGATTAGTGTAAAGTTGTTTCAGTACCTATACAACAGAATGTTAAATTTCAAAGTGATGATGGTTCTAAAGAGGTGGATGCTACACTATATAGACAACTAGTTGGAAGTTTGATTTATTTGACTACAACTAGACCTGAATTAGCATATTTAGTCAATGTCTTGAGTCAATTCACGAAAAAACCTCTTGAAAATCATTGGGTTGTAGGAAAAGGTGTCCTAAGGTATCTTCAAGGAACCATGAATTTTATCATTGAATATACTGATTCTTTTGATGTTCAACTAGCAGGTTCTTTAGATTCAGATTGGGCTGGAGATTTGGACGATATAAGATCTATAACTAGGTATGCTTTCAATATTGGGTCCAGGGTCATTTCTTGGAGCAATAAAAAGCAAAGTATTATATCTTTATCATCAGCAGAAACAGAGTATCAAGTTGTATGTGCAGCCACTTGTGAAGCAATTTGGTTTAGAAGACTTCTTCATGATGTAGGAGAAGAACAAAAGGATGCTACAGTGATTAAATGTGACAACCAAAGTTCAATCAAGCTGGCAAATAATCTTGCTTTTCATAAAAACACAAAACATATAGATACTCAATTTCATTTTGTGAGAGAAAAGGTTCAGTTAAAAGACATTTTTCTTGAATATTGTAACACCAGTGAAAATGCAGTTGATATCTTCACCAATCCTCTTGGGAAGATTAAACTTGAATTATTTAGGGAGATGTTAGGTGTGAAAGTGAATCCTTTCTCCATTAACGGGGAGAGTTGAAATTAATGGAGAAAGTTTGTTTCATGGTTGTGTGTGTGTCTTAGATTAGAGTTAATTCCTATTTTCTAGGATATATTTTGATCTCCCTAAATTGAATGTAAACTTATATATTTCTGATTTTATGATTAATTGAATAGAGCAGTATTGCTTGGGTAGTCTACAGGTGTAGCTTGCTCACTTGTGAGCTACTAATTTTAGTTTGTAAGTTTCATTCTAATTTGTCTTTCTATTTTGTAACATATTCTTCCAGTTTAGCAAGACAGGGTAGTACGAATTACCCTCCCATTCAATTACTTTAAGTTTCTACAGGTCTTCATTTTGGTCTTAAAGCTAATGCCTTTCCACTGGTTTATAATAGAGTTTCCTCATGGAATAATTCTAGGTCATTTTCATGTATTAGTATCAGTTACAAATCCTCACTAGAATTTCATGTATTGTTCAGTTTCCATTTGTATTTTTTTTTCTAATTCCTATCTTGGCAATTGTGCAGGTATCCACTAAGCATATTACCGAGAGCGAAAGTTACAGTTATCGCAATTCGTTCTCAGGTTTCTCTAACCCTAGATTCCCATCTTCTTTGTTTACAGGTTGACTTGACTCCAACCCAATTAAAGAGTTTTGGATTCTTTGAATAGGTTATTTGTAATTGTAGAACTATCACCATGAGTTTGGTTGTTGACCCTATTTCAATTTATTTGAGCTTAGTTACTTTCAAAGGTTTTGGCCTCTCGTCAAGGGTTCCTTAATAATATTATGGGTCTGGATGTCGAACTATTATAGATTATATATTATTTTGTTATTTATATGGGTTTTGTAATGAATATAAGACTTTTCACTAATTGACGAATGATGTGTTGTCGGATTTGTAACTGTTATTTCTGGAAATTGAAGTATTTTTTGTTTTCATTAAAAGACACCATTGTTCCTGGATTATGCAACAGACTATTGTCTGTCCCACTCCTGCTGGATGTTGTCTATCTGTTACTTTGCTTGATCAGCTTCCAACTTTTGAATTTGTAATATTTTGTTGTAGGTATAAAGGTTTTGATTTCTCTTGTATTTCTTGTTGGTTCCTCGCATCCAAAAAAAAGAAAACAACAAACTTTTGTTTCGAGATTCGATTGTATACCTAAGCTAGATTTTTTTCAACTTTATATATTTCTTGTGTTTGTTTCAAGCCTTCGTTTATTATCTCTTAATGGGTTGATATGCATTATATTTATATTCTATATATGTGTTTATCAGTACATATTTATATTTTATATATGTATTTATCAATACATTAAATCTATAACTCTTGGTAGGTTCCTAACCAAGGACCCACCATCGTTCTCCAGATTCTATTATTTGGGCTCTAGACTATTCCAATCTAACAGGCCAAGGTCCATTCCAGCTTGGATCTAACCTAGCCTGTGCCATTACTTATGAACATTGATTATTGTTAAACTTATACGGTAAATAAAAACAATACTGAAACATCTTTTATCCATGATTAAGATTCATTCATGACGAATCCTTTATCTTCCAACTAGAAAATACAGACACAAAAAGAATTGTTCATATTCTATTAGAGACATAACATGGTAGAAGAATACTTATCTAACTTCAATTCAGTTAGGCTACCACAGAATTATTGAGGAGAAAAGATTGATCCACCCAACCAATGAGTTCAGTTATCCTTTACCAGTACTCCACTTGAGCCAGAACACTTCTAGAACAGTTTTTTGACAGTGACCAGAATAGGTCTGCCTAGAACTTTGTGACCACACTAGGTTTGTTTAGGTTTGTTACAGGCCTTACAAGTATAACAGGATATTCCACTAGCCAACTAGCTCAAGAACCCCTACTATCTGAGGAACCAATTTCATTTCCTCTGTTGGACCTCCTCCAACCAAGTTCCTAGTCTTTAGGTTGCCTCAGACCCTTTCCCTCCCACCTTCTTAGCTCCCTTGTCCCTGACTGAGATAATTTATCTTTAGGGAGAGGAATTTGGTAAGTGAAACTCTCACTTAGCATATTTTTCTCTTCAGTAATTCTTTGGCTTACCATAACCAATTGTATTAACGAAAAAATAAGCACTTTATGTTTATTAATCATTCATACTACCCCTTCCATATGGCCCATAGTTTGCCAAGTCATTTCAATAAAAGTAATTAAAATGTTTACAACTTTCTGAGGGGTGTTACATGAACTCGTAATCTCTCAATAACAAAAATGCTTTAACGAAAGACTTTGACCAATTAAACTAACACGGAACTATAATATATCATTTAAATTTATTTTTTTTAATATTTTATATTAAATTATAATTTAATAAAAAATCAATATAATATGATTAATGCTATTTTATTAATTTTAAATATTTTATATTAAATTTATCTATAATTTTTAAAAAATTAAATAAAATTTTTTTATTAATCTTGTTATTTTTTTCTTGTAAATTTACATAATATAAATTTATAATTATCAACCATTATAAATATTTTATAATTAATTATAAATAACTCAATTGGAAAAAAAAAATACTTTAAAATCATAAATTTAAGATCCAATATCATGTCAATCATGTTAGACAAAGATATTCCATGTAAAATAAAGTGATTTATGTTGAATGGTTGACCATGCCCATTCAACAAATTATTAAAACAAAAAAAATTATAAATTTTTTAAAATTATAGCTAACCACGTGATGTCTAAGGGTTAGTTTTGGTTTTTTTTAAGAATTTTAGAGATAAGTTATCATTAGATATTAATTTTGTATTATATTTTAAAATTCATTGTATGTAATTTTGTATTATATTTTAATATTCATTGTAAATATCTTATTTGGAAAAACAAATACTTTAAAATTATAAATTTAAGATCCAATATCATGTTAATCATGTTATACAAAGATATTCTATGTAAAATAAGATGGGTTGTCGGGCAACAAGTTTTTGCTCAGCAAAGCTTGTTACAATTGCCGCAGCAGTTTCGATAGAAAATTCATTTGGGCAGGTTGATGTTAGAATTGAACTACAGGGGCAGGTTCCATTGAGCATTTGTGGTAATGATTCGAATAAATCAAGTTGGATGTATGTATGGACGCATGGGTGACAATGTTGCTGGTGCAATTAAATCAACAAAATATAGGTATAGTGGTGTTATGCATTGAGTTATGGCTGATCCAGGTGGATATTGGTGGCCACCCGCCAAGTCCACTTGGACCCCCACCATTGTTTCTTTCAGCTTTTCAGTTTCCTTAATTGTAGCACAGTTTACTATTTTTAGTAGTTTTTCGGGTCCTAAACTTCTGGAGCCATTTTGAGGCCCTAAACAACATTTTTTGGGAAAACTGGGAGCAACATGGGTCCATGGGTCCATGGACCCATGTTGCTTTTTTCAAAGTTGTAGTTCTCGTATCGATCTTTCTAACGAGATATTGTATGCGTCAAACAGAGATCGTATGCCAAAGTTATGACCCTGGGAAGTTGATGTACCAATTTACCCAAATGGGGCCCACAGTTTGGAGTTTCATCTTCTAGGGTTAGGTTTTTGGATGTTTAGGGTTTTCCATTGTTTCTCAACAATAAATAGGCCTTCCAGCCTCATTGTAACACAGTTTAGAGGCATGTATCCACCACATCCCTTCTCAGACATAAGCTACTATCGCCCTAGCTGTTTATTTCCATTTTCTGTTTGTAAGCATACCTCAGTATTTTACATTAATGAAATGAATTATTATTTCCGCTGCATCTTTGTGTTTATGGTTATCTCTATAATTTGTTGCGTTCCTGTCTAAATCCAGATCAGTGGTATCAGAGCGGTCTGTTTTTTTCTCTATTTTTCTTTGCATGTCCCCAACGAGGTCGGGATATGAGTTAGGGCTTGAACTGGTCGAAACTTTGCAAGACCAGCCTCGCAAAACCCGATGGCCTCCCATGGCGGATGAAAAGAAAGACAAGGGAGCAGGAGATCCTATCAAAATCTTGCTCAAAGAAGCCCTCGAGCGATAAAGGAACGCGATGATGGATAACTTTGCCTAGATCCTTCATTGGCTACCCAGGGGCAACGCATCGACTTCCCACAGCTACTCTAGAAATGCCACACAGTTTAAGGTACAAGTTAATTTTGAAATCCCCATATTCGAGGATCAAATAGACGTAAATTCCGTCAATAAATGGTAAAATATCCTAGAGGGTTATTTTTCTGTTCATGATTTTTCCAGTCAAGAAAAGATTACTTTTCTCTTCTCAAAGTAGCCCCCCACATCAAGGACTGGTGGGAAACCTACTGCGAGCAGAAGGATGAAAGTATCGGCTCACTATTTTCAGCAACACCCACCTGGAATTCATTCCGGGATTCCATCAAGGAGAAATACTACCCGGTCGGAAGCTATGAGGATCAATACATAAAGTGGACCACGGTGCGGCAGGGAAGGGACCAAGACGTGCCGGAGTTTACCAATATTTTCCATACCCTTCGCACAAAGTTGGGTATCAAGGATTCAGAGCAGCATTTGATACTCAATTACCGCGGTTGCCTACACAAGTAAATCCAGGAATAATAGAATTCCTGAACATCTCCTCGCTCAGCACGGCATACCGATATGCCATCAAGGTCGAGCAAAAGTTTAAACAAAAGAAGCAATACTTTGGATCTGCAAATCCAAAGCAAGGGAAAGGTTCCCTCAAACTGCAGAACAAAGGACAAAGCCAAGGCGGGGTGGCCCAAGACAACCCGCCAAAGCTGCAAGAAAAGAACAGCGCCACCAAGCCGAAAAAGGACATGGGAAAATGGTGTGAGTTCCATAAGAGCTCCACTCACATCACAAGTGAGTGTCGGGCCAAGCAGTCACAAGTGGCTGAGCTAAAGGTTTCAGAATTAGATGCATGTTCCGACTCTGAGTCAGAACCCGACAAGGGAAATGACAAAGCAAGCATATTATCAATGCGATGCCCAATGCCACTGTTGCCACCACAAAGATCCAGAAGGAGGAACCTGAAGATCCAGAGGAGGAGGAGCGTCTCTTCAGGAATAGTTCATTGTCGACAGTAGGATCCAAAAGAACCTCATTTAGGTAGAGGTCGTGAAGCGGCTGGGCTTACTGACCACAGCACATCCACAACCGTACACGATCGGGTGGCTTCACCAAGGACGGGATCTTCGCGTGAGCCAACAGTGTTGCCTTCCATACAACATCAAGCCCTTCACGGATGAGGTATTTTGTGACATTTCTCCCCTTGAAGTTTGTGATGTATTATTAGGACAACCATACTTGTGGAAGTGACATGCTGTGTATGAATCAAGGCCCTGTGCTGTTATTATTACTTTGGGAAATAAGTTGTACAGGATACCGAAGGTAGCACCGCCTACTGCCATCTCTTTGGTTACTGCAAAACAATGCAGTAAGCTCATTTCCAAAACTGGGAAATTTGTTTTCCTAATGATACGCCCTCAAGGAAAGAAGAAGACGGTGGCCACGACCTCCAGATAGGGCCCCTTTGCACGACAACTACAAATGGACAAGGTCATGGAGGAGTATGAGGACATCTTCACCTCCCCTGCAGGGGTTCCTCTGCACTGTCAGGTCAAGCACTCCATCGATCTGACCCCAAGTGCGCCGCTGCCTAATGGACCAATCTATCGGCGCTCTGTGCTGGAGAACAATGAAATCAAGAGGCAGATTCAGGAGATGCTACAGAAAGGTCACATCCGTCCGAGTTCATCACCCCGTGGGAGCCCGATCATGTTGGTACAGAAGAAGGATGGGACTTGGAGACTCTGTATTGACTATCGGGCGCTAAACAAGATCACTGTCCATAATAGGTACCTGATCCCACAGATCGATGACCTCCTGGACCAATTGAAGGGGGGAAAATATTTCAGCAAGATCGATTTGAAGTCAGGATATCACCAGGTACCAATCAAACCCTCCGATGTGTGGAAGACTGCCTTCAAAGCCAAGGAGGGCCTTTTCGAATGGTTGGTTATGCCTTTCAAATTGATGAATGCTCCTGCAACCTTCATGAGGCTAATGGATGACATCTTATGGCCATTCACCAACTCATTTGTAGTGGTATACTTGGATGACATCCTGATCTTCAGCCAGAGTTGGGAAGAGCACCTCCAGCACATCTGACAGGTTCTCCAAACACTGCGGCAACACAAGTTATGTGCCAATTTGTAGAAATGCACTTTTGGCATGACCCAGGTTCAGTATCTGGGATACATTATTGATGAACAGGGGGTGCATGTGGATCCAACCAAGATCCAAGTCATTCAGGATTGGCCCTTTCCAACCACTCTAATGGAGCTCTGCAGCTTTCTAGGTCTTGCCAACTTCTACCGCAGGTTCGTGTTGGGATTTTCTCATATCACTTGGCCCTTGAATCAAGTCACCAAGGGAGGAGCGAAAGAAAAATTATTTTGGTCTGAATCTCAACAAACGGCATTCACAGAGTTGAAAGACCACCTCTGCTCGGCACCAGTGCCCGCATTGCCAGACTTGTAACAACCATTTTAGGTCGAGATAGATGCCTCTAACTATGCTATTGGGGCAGTCCTTACTCAACACAGGCATCCAGTGGCATATCACAGCGAGACACTTTCAAACACAGTCCGAAAGTATCCCACATACGACAAAGAGATGTATTCCATTGTGCAGGCCTGCTGACAATGGAAACATTACATTTTGGGGAAGCAAACGGTCATCCACACAGAACACCGACCCCTCCAGTTATACAGACCCAAGGGAAATTACATAATGATCGCCATCATAAGTGGTCCACATACCTGCAACAGTTTCATTTGAATATCAAGTATAAGAAGGGTAGCACCAATAATGTTGCAGATTGCCTCAGTCGACCACTGATCATGTCATTAACCACCGTGCTCAACACTTGTGGGCACGAGACTTCTGATTGGCCACTTCTCTACAAAAGCGACCCAGACTTTTGCCACACATACCAGACACTCTTGGAGGGTTGGCATGTTCTAGATTTTCACCTCTAGGATGCCCTGTTATGCCACCTGGGTCACCTTTGTGTTCCTTCAAGCAAGGGTGCCAAGATGATTTGGGAAGCACACTAAAGTCAGGCTGCTGGGCATTTCGAGGTCGAGAAAATAGTGGCAGTACTACAGAAGTATTTCTACTGGACGAATCTTCGACAGGATGTCGGGAAGTACATCAGATCATGCATTGCCTGTGCCATTTCCAAACCGATAGTCAAGAATCAAGGCCTCTATACCCCACTGCCTACCCCTAGTCAACCTTGGGAATCCATCTCCATGGATTACATGTCAGGCCTTCCTTCCACTAAGCATGGAAACGATTATGTTTTTGTGGTCGTCGACAGGTTCTCGAAGATGGCCATTATGGCTAAAAGAAGAATATCACAACAGAAGCCACTGCTAAACTCTTCTTTGAACGAGTGTGGGTGCACTTTGGGATACCACAGTCTATCATCTCATATGGAGATAGCAGGTTCCTCAGTACATTTTGGTCTAGTCTCTGGTCGATGCTGGACAGCAAACTCACTAAGTCCACAGCCTTCCATCCTCAAACTGATGGCCAGACAGAGGTTGTCAACGGGATGATTGTACACTTTCTTCACATGTACAACTCAAAGCATCCACGCACATGGGATGAGAGCCTTCCCTATGTTCATCACAGCTACAACCAGGCTCTCCACAGCTCAACTAGCCACAGCCCTTTTCAGGTGGGCTTGGGATTCCAGCCACTATGTCCCATTAATGTGGTCATGCCATTTGGAGCTACTCACGCAGATTCGGATCATGTCCAGTCCGAAGCAATAAGGCAAATAGCTTCATTGAGCACATCCACCATATTCGCCAGCAAGTCCATGACATTCTGGAGAAATCAAATGCCAAGTACAAGCTGCGACATGATCAACATCGGGTGCCAGACAAGTTTCAGGTGGGCGACAAAGTCTGGTTGCATTTGCAAAAGGAACACCTTACCGAAGCCTATCGGAAACTCAAACCACTCTGATATGGTCCTTACACCATTACCAAAGCTGTGGGAGACAATGCATTTGAGCTCAACATTCCCCCATTCCTTGGCCTGCACCCAGTGTTCAATGTCGACCGCCTTCGGCCATATTTTCCACCATTACTAGACACATCCGACATTGCAGAACAGCTCACACCCACAGAGTTAAATCCAGATTGCAAGGAACAAGCTGCAACTGATCAGATCATGGACACACAGATCGAGCACACTCACCAACAGAACATCCAACTGTATCGAGTTGTCAAAGCAGGCCAACTCCTTCACCAAGGCAAGTGGCTCACCAAGGACCAAGTTCAGCAGAAGTTTCCTCATCTCATGGAGGAACTCAACGCAATGGGAACCATTGCTTCCTAACGGGGGAGGAATGATCCAGGTGGATATTGGTGGCCACCCGCCAAGTCCACATGGACCCCCACCATTGTTTCTTTCAGCTTTTCAGTTTCCTTAATTGTAGCACAGTTTACTATTTTTAGCAATTTTTTGTGTCCTAAACTTCTGGAGCCGTTTTGAGGCCCTAAACGACGTTTTTTGGGAAAACTGAGAGTAAAATGGGTCCATGGATTGATGATGAATCCATGTTGCTCTTCCCAAAGTTTTAGTTCTCGGATAGATCTTTCTAACGAGATATTGTACGTGTCAAATGGAGATCGTATGCCAAAGTTACAACCCCGAGAAGTTGATGTACCAATTTACCCAAACGGGGCCCACAGTTTGGCGTTTCATCTTCTAGGGTTAGGTTTTTGGATGTTTAGGGTCTTCCATTGTTTTTCAACAATAAATAAGCCTTCGAGCCTCATTGTAACACAGTTCAGAGGCATGTAGCGACCACATCTCTTCTCAAAGATAAGCTACTATCGCCCTAGCTATTTATTTCCATTTTCTGTTTGTAAGCATATCTCAATATTTTACATTAATGAAATGAAGTATTATTTCTGCTACATCTTTGTGTTTATGGTTATCTCTGTAATTTGTTGCATTCCTGTCTAAATCTGGATCAGTGGCAGTGCCAAATAAGTTCGAAATTGTCTCGGAGTTACCAATAGAAAGTGCCCAGAAATGGCTTCGAAGAATCTTCGAAGTTACCGATGGGCTTGCCCAAGGTACACCCCCCCACCCCAATAGTAACTTAGGACGTTTTCTCAAATCTGGTCCACAAACCACCTAGTTTGATAGGTAGTCTGAGCTAACGAGTGTTCTAAATAGGTAAGCATTACAACATAGATAAGTGATACACCACTCAGTCTAGATAGCCTCTAGTATGATGGTTTTTTTATGGTGTGCTAGTAATACATATTAAGGTATTAATCAAACATGGTTATAGAGTACTGCTAATGGTAACATAAGTCTAATCAGTTCTAACTGTGTAATACAATTCCAGAATCATGACATAGTGACAGAGATCGTGGTTGCTTAGTCCAATTGAATTTACTTGTAACATTATGTAGAGAATTACTCTAGCTCTTTCATGTAAGCAGACAATTATTATTATCTAGTTAGAGTTATACATCTAGTGAAATACATAACGCAACCTTATATATGCTGCTTAATTTGCTGAGTGGATTGATTTCTAGACCTGAAGTGTAATTGACCATAGCAAGTACATAAATGACTCTTATGGAGAGTATGAATTAGCAGGGATAACAATGTGTCTAGGTCATACTCCAGTCCTGACATGCTAAGCAGTAATTCTTATGAGCTTGTACAAGTATACTAAGCAAGGGAAGGTAATTACTCTAATACATCGTTATGCTTAATTGTAGGCTGACAGTCAACTGGAGCATCTGCAACAAGATGGACGCACACAAAAAAATACTATGTCAGTGTTGTTGGTAGTTGACTTGGTTGTTCATACATTTATCTCTTGAAAAGAACGTTTTAAAACTGTGTATACGATCACCAAAAGATCTATTCATAAAGTTTATGTTTCAGGAGTATGAAGTTTCTACCCAATTTAAATACCTTCTTTCTTTAAAAGCACGTTTTCCAGCAAAATATTGTGTATTTGGTCACTAAATCAGCGTCATAAAGAAGAATATCAACATATAACTTTGAGAGACAGAAGGGTTGTAATTAGTCGGTGGGTTGATTGGATCAAATCTAATTGAAATAATAACATGTGAGAATAGTTTACCCACCTCGAAAAAAACAAAAACCTTAAAAAAAATATTACTTATCCATGTTTACTTTTAAATTTTTAATCATATATTTATCAATGGAGTGGCTTTACAATAGTTTCAGTAAAAGTAAAACAAGGGCCTTTAAAGTCGCTTTTGAATTCACCCGCATAACCCCTTGTTGCATAATCATTATATGGTTATGTTCCTGCACTCTTCGACGGTGTTCTTTGAATTCCTTCTTCAGACAGGCATATGATGTGGCACCTTGGAAATAATGAAATAATGATTGTCTATTATTACACAAAAATAAGGAAGGAAAAGACTTGACTTGTCACAGGGAGCTTGCATGCACTTCATGTGTCCATTGGGGAGCTTGCATGCACTTCTGCAAGCCAAGAGAACCCAGACACCAACACAGCTTCTCTAACAAAACTGGTTTCGTGAACATGTCTGCACAGTTTTGTAAATATTAATTAATAGTAAAGTACATCCGTCATCATTACATAATAAGAGGTGAAAGAATTGAACCAATAGTATTTTAGATAAATGAATTTAAATATGGTTTAAAAATAATAAATTTTAATTTATGATGTTAAACTTTGGAAAAATTTCATAAATTTTTGGACAACTTAGATTTAATGTCAACTTCAATTAATAATAAACAAATTATTCTTACTTTCAACTTAAAAATCAATAATAAAAAAATATTTACTTTATATCAATTTAATACACATCATTAATAAAATAATTGATATTTAAGAAATTAAATTAAAAAAATAAATTCATTATCCTAAATTCAAAAAATTATCTAATTTATAATTTTATTAGCGTCATTCTTAAAATATTTAAAATATTAATAAAATGAAGGGCGGCGACTTAAATGGTATATCAAACAAAACGTCATGTACACTAGCCTCATTCACAAGTTCATGATGCTATACTCAAAAGATTTTGTAGTTTTATATAATTTTATCATTTTTACTATTTTGTTAAATATTAATAAAGTTACAAGTCGGGCCATAAATTATATCAAACAAAGCGCCACGTATAAAAGCATCATTCACGAATAAAATTCTTAAATATATTATTATACCTGAGATTAAATTGTACAATATTAATTAATAATAAAGTACATCTACCATCATTACATAATAAAAGGCGAAAGAATTGAACTAATGGTATTTTAGATAAATTAATTTAAATATAATTTAAAAATATTAAATTTTAATTTATAAGGTTCAATTTTGAAAAAAATTCAAAAATTTTTAGATAACTTAAATTCAATATCAACATTATTTCCTTTTTAATACATTATTACCTTACTACTACATGAAATAATAAATAAATTATTTAAATATTTTAAAAAATACACTCCCACTGGAACACTCCATACATCTACTCTTTGTTATGACCAAAGGCTAAAGCAAACGTGTGAGAGCCACATCTAAAACACTGCGTTTGTGATACGAATAAAGCCATCAATCCAAAAAAAAAAAAACTAGCCATTATTATTTTACAAATTTCTTTGTATTAAACTTGCAAACATTATATTAAAAAAAAATTATAAACACTTAATTGAATGAGTAAGGAATATTGGTGGATTCAAATTTAGCTTTCTTCTTCGTTTTTGAGTCAAATCTATCCTTTCCCCTTTTCTCTATAATATAATTAATATGATAAAATAAATTAAAAAATAAAATAAGAAATTTTTCTAAAATATAATTTTTATATAATATTTATTTTTATTAGAAATTAGGGTTTTTAAATTTAGTTTGTGTAAGATGATTTTTCTAATTTTTTTTTAAAGAATGTGCACTGTTAGAAGCCATTGTTAATATATTAATTAATTTAATGATGCAAAGTTACACTTTACCTTAAAAACATGGAAGTTTAAATCAGATTATAAAATATTTTAGTATATATGTTAATAAATGAAGGACTTTCAAATGTATAAATATATAATTAATTTTGATATTTATGAGATATAGTTTATTTGGTTTGTGTAGATTTTAGTGTTATCAAATTTTTATCTAAAAAAACTTGAAATTTAATTAAAACCATGTTAAACAAGTAAACTGAATTTCAAACCTAATTGGGGGGCTTCTATATTAGTTAGAAAAAGTTTTCCAGTATGTGATGCCCATCATTTGGCCTAAGCCTCACATCAAAAAATGAGGAACACCGATGGCAGCACTTAAGATTTAGAGAGAAGCTTGAAACATGCTTCACAGGTGCATCAACCTGCACACATAACCTGGTAATATTGGTACAAACTCTTCCTTCAATGGCAATCCTGCATTAATCAACCGAAGCAGCAAAAACAAAGTTCAGTTTATGTTGCTTCTGCAAACCTTACTATGTCAGATAGATGTAGGTAGGGTCATGTGGTTAATAGTAAATTGAATGGGCATGGTCATGGATTTTACTCCATTTTAGACACATCGTTTAATGGGCATGGAATTGGGACCTAAGGGAATCCCTAGCTAGGTCCACAAGTTATGGAGGACGAGGACATCCTTCATTGGGTGTAGAATTGGGAAGTTTACTTTATTTTTAGATACATCATTTAATGGAGGAGGAGGAGGATGATCCATTTTAGATACATCATTTCATGGGTTTGGGGGTAGGGGGAGGAGGAGGAGGAGGATGATACTCCATTTTAAATACATTATTTAATGGAGGAGGAGGAGGATACTCCATTTTAGATGCATCGTTTAATGGGTGTGGAATTGGGACCCGATGAGGAGGAGGAGGAGGAGGATACTCCATTTTAGATACATAGTTTAATGAGTGTGGAATTAGGACTAAAGAGGAGGAGGAGGAGTCCCTAACTAGGTCCATAAGTTGTTGACTTTTTGGAGGAGAAGTTTAATGGGTGTGGAATTGGGACCCTGAGAAAATCCCTAGCTAGGTCCATGAGTTATTGACTTTTTGAAGAAGGAAGAAGAGTTGTTTAATGGGTGTGGAATTGGGACCTTGAGAGAATCCCTAACTAGGTCCATAAGTTATTGAATTTTTGGAGAGGGAAGAAGAGTCATTTAATGGGTCACCCTAAGAGAATCTCTAACAAAGTCCACAAGTTATTAACTCTTTGGAGGAGGAATCCCATCAAATGGCCTGTGAAATAGACACCCTCCATCCTAAAAACTCAGAAATCTAAGTTTCTTCATTTCTGAATTGTTGAAGCGAATGGGAGCAATACATATTCAGAGATCTGAATTTTATTTGTTCGTAGTTCATGGGGCTTTTCAACTATCATATTTTTTATATGTCCTTTCACTATAATCAAATCCTGACTATTCAAACAATTCAGTATCTGCTTCCATGAAGCTTAGATATAGATAGGATTATTTATTTTGACATGGGTTCTTATTTATGTTTGGGTCAATTCTTCTCAGTTCGGGATTTTCAATATCTAAATTTATGGTGAGGTAGCCCTCCATTGCAATATGCATAGGTCAATGAACATGATTGCACCTTGAATTCTCAGTGTTCATCATAAATTGTGAAACAAACCTTTGTACAATTAGTCACATTGATCTAGGAAAATACTACGCCCACTGAAATGTTTCATTAAGGCTTTCTTGCCTTACATTGCAATTTTTTAGAAGCATGACTTCTGCTTCCAAGATATACTTCATAATAAAATAATAATAGCCAAACTTTGAATTCTAGGAAATCAAATTGTGGGATTCTTATCTTACTCAATAAAAATATGATGGCTCCCTTGCACCCAAAAACTTCTATCTACAAGTATTCATGGCAAGGGTTTTGGCTCCATCTTAATGTTTTGGAAGCCTCAAAGATACACTTCAAAATATAATAATAATAGCAAGCCTTCGAATTCTAGGAAATCAAATTGTGGGATTCTTCTCTTACTCAATAAAAATATGATGCCTCCCTTGGTTCCAAAAACTTCTATGTATGAATCTTCATAACTAGGGTTTTAGCTCCATCTTAGCCTTGTGGAAGCCTCATGTTGTAGACATTGGAAGTTCCATATATTTTATTTTTTGTGAGCAACAAATTTTTACCTACAAGCATAACATTGTACATTCCTCATTATTGTTGAGCCAAATGTTCCTTCCATATGGATCCATGAGCCCCTTGACCCATCCCACAACATGGATTTGGAAACTTTTGTCTCACCATAAAATGCATGCAAGTTCCATACCACCCAACTCATCACAAAGTAACCACCGGCAGAAAACACTTCATTGCATTTAAGCAACATATGTTGTCGTTTAACCAAAAGTGCAATACATCCAAAAAAAAGGACCAAACATGACTTCTTTCATAAATTCTATATAGATGAAATTAATTCTCTTAATTCTATCCTAAACAGAGGCTTGTAGTGTTTATTAGGATATTGTACCAATGAATAGGTTCTCACCATGTTTGTTGAAAATTTGTACGAAACCTATTGGTTGCAGAGGAAAACATAAAATTAGTTGCTAGTGCAGTTAGACCTTATTGCAGTGGATGTGAAAGCGATCATGTTGCCCTTGTTTCCTATATTGGAAGGGGAAACTCTCATAACTCTGCTACAAGTCTGAGACATAGTAATGAAACACTATATGATTTATGTTTTTTTTGTGCATTAATGAAATATATGATGCATTTTGTTAAAGTTAAAAACAAAAAATTGGAAAAGTTGTAGATATCTCCAAATAAGTACAGACAAGAAAATCATAGCTTAAGAAATGACAATATGATTTATAGATTGTTGAGTTGTCCTTTGTACTCTCTTTTTAAAAAGCTGAAAGTGAAAAAAAGCTAGCCCTAGTAATGGAAAAGTTATTGTTTGGCCTTCAAATGAAATTTCAAATGTTGTGGTTTGCTACTTTTGTTGTTATCTAGGGTTTTAACAAAGTTCAAAAAGGAAAATAAAAAACAAGCAGGGGAAATTTTGTTTAAGATGGGGAAGTTGCAATAATTTCAACCTCAAATTAGCAAATAGACAAGCCATGAAATTCATGTTAGCATTTGTCTCTTAACAAGCCCTACATTTTGTGCAGCAATACACCCAAGGAAAAATATGTACAGGCTTAGCACCACATTGCAGAGACGTACCTTAATGAGAGCAATAAGATCGATGGGTCAAATTACACCAACTGGAAGTTCAAGTTACATACATTGCTCGAGGGTTCGAGTGCATGGACAATTGCAAATTAAGGTCGCATCAGTTCAAGATTGGGAAAAGGGGGAAAATAAAGTGAAGGTGTTATTGAAGATGTTGGTAAAAGGCAACATAATCCCTCATATCTAAGAATTCATAACCGCTAATGACATTTGGGTGACACTCAAGGATTTGTATGAAACAAAAAATAGAAATCGTCTGTTGTTTCTTAAGAGTAATATTCTCTCCATTAGAATGGAGAAGAATGAATCTATTTCTACATTAATCGCATGGATTAGATAACTAATAGACAAGTTGGACGACATAGGGGAGAAAGTGTCCAACACTGATCTCATCACGATTACCTTAAATGGCATGACAGAGGATTATGATATGTTCATTATAGGGCTTGGAACGAGGTAGAAATCTCCCACCTTTGAAGAGTTGATAGGGATTTTGATGCAGGAAGAAGAGAGGCGTATGAATCTGAAGCCTCAGAATGTAGATATGGCATTGGTGGCAAATAAAAAGTTCTTCAAAGGGAAACCAGAAGGAGGACATAAAAGCAATGGTCCATCCCAAAAAAAATCATTTCAAGATATGTCTTTTGCTAGAAATGATTCAAGAATTAAGTGTTTTTGTTGTTGCATAACTAGTCATATTGCTAGAGATTGTTATAGAAATAAGACCGATGAAACCATACATAGACACAAGAGGCATACAGGGCATTTTTCGACGATGATCTGAATCATGATCTTAAATTATTTGTGTCTGATGCTTCTCATTCTGCTGAGACCGATGAGGCTGAAACTTGGTTTGTGGATTCTGGAGCATCCACTCATATGACAGGTAATAAACACTGGTATGAAAATTTTAAGGAGACCAACAACGGTGCTAACATCTACCTTGGAGATGACAGAGCATATCATATTAAAGGGTATGGAGATATTCCTATGATATTTCCTAATGGTAATATCAGGCGCATCCAGAATGTCATGTATGTACCTGGTATTAAAAAGAATTTGATCTCTGTCTCCATGATTGCATATCAAAATTTAAAGATAGATTTTTTCAAAACTTATTGTGTTATAAGGGATTTGTTGGATCATCAAAGGTAGGTCACATCAGGAGTATGAATTGAAGGCTTGTATAAGTTGAATGTTACAAGCATGCCACATCAAGCTTTAACTTCAATGACTATGACAACAAATAGTATTTAACATCAAAGGTTTAGTCACATCAACCTTCATGACTTATTGTTGTTGCAGAAACAAGGTTGATGGAATTACTATTTTAAGAAAAGAACATATTGATTGTGAAGGATTTGCACTTGGAAAAATGGACAGGGATGAATTTCCCTCCAGCTTAAGTGGGAGAAAGAAATATATACTCGAACTTGTGCATACTGACATTTGTAGACCTATGCAGACAAGGTCCTTAGGTGGATTTTATTATTTTTTTCTATTTATTGATGAAGATATATCTAGGTGTACTTTCTTAGAAGGAAAAGTGATGCTTTCGAGTATTTTAAAGAAATTAGAAACATGGTTGAAAATCAGACAGGGAAATTCATTAAAATTCTCCGCTCAAATCAAGGGGGAGAATACAGGCTTGGAAACTTCATCAAATATTATAGAGATCATGGAATAACACAATAGTTTACAGTACCTAACACTCCATAAAAGAATCGGGTTGCAAAAAGAAAGAACAGAACTCTGGTGGAGTGTGCACGCAGCATGATGAAAGGTAAGAACCTATCCAATGGTTTTTGGGCAAAAGCAATTAGTACCGCAGTGTACTTAAAGCACAAAATTTCAACTAGGTGTCTTGATCTCAAGACTCAATTTGAGGCTTTGTATGGTTTTAAACCTGCAGTCCATCACTTAAGAGTATTTGGTTCTAAATATTTTGCACACATGCCTAAGGAAGATAGGAAGGAATTGGATGCTAAAGCTATAAAATGCATATTTGTAGGGTATTGTCTAATTTCAAAGCATATAAGATGATTAATCCATCTACTCACAAGGTATTTGTGAGGTATTTGTGAGTAGAGATGCTATCTTCCATAAACAGCTTGATGAGGGGAATAATGACATAAGTTATGAGGAGTGGCACATGCCTTTACTGATTGATGACAGCAATGATGAAGCCAAAGGCAGTGAATTATAGCAGCAGCAGCAGCAGAAAGAGGAATCTAGTGATGTAGACACATTAAATAGTCGAACTCCACTCATAGGAGAGTAAGAAATCACATAGGCCAGAATTGAGGCAAGTCTTCTGCCAAGGAGATCAAGAAAGCAGACTCACTTACCTGCAGGGTACAAATATTGTGTTCTTATGACTAAAATTTTAAATGTTGTTGAGCCCATGAATTATAATCAAGCAAATTAGTATGATGAATGGAGGTCAACTAGGAAAGAAGAGTATGAGTCCATAATTAAAAACAAAACACGGGAATTAGTTTAACTGCCAAAAGGAAAAGAGCCCATAGGTTGCAAATGGTTATATAAACCTAAGTTCAAAGCAGATGGTAGCGTATACAAATATAAAGCTAGGTCGGTGGCCAAAGGATACTCACAGAAAGAAGGAATTGATTATGAGGAGGCTTCTGCTCCCATAGCTAAGTTAAATACTATTAAGATGTTAAGCTCTAGCTACAAAGTACCATTGGAGTTTACACCAGCTAGATGTAAAATCTTATTTTCTAAATGGAGAGTTGAAGGAAGAGGTATATTTAACACAACCTTAAGGGTTCATTAAAAAGGGGCAAGAACACTTGGTCTGTAAATTAAAGAAGGAATTGTATGGATTGAAACAGGTTCCCAGATATTGGTATGAGAAAATAGAATCTTTCTTTTTACAACATGGTTATAAGAGAAGTAAAAATGATCCAAATTTGTATAGCGCATTTGATTCAAAGGGGAAGATTATGTTTATTTCCTTATATGTCGATGATTTTAATTGTTATTGGAAATTTTGATGAATTAGTTGAAGAAATTAAAGTGTAGATGTAACGGGTATTTGAAATGAAAGACCTTGGAGAACTACATTATTGTTTGGGTCTTGAAGTCTGGAGAGATACTGACCAGAATTTTGTTACTCAAGGAAATTATGCCAGGGAATTGTTGAAGAAATTCAGAATGGATCAGTGTAAAGTTGTTTCAATACCTATACAACAAAATGTTAAATTTCAAAGTGATGATGGTTCTAAAGAGGTGGATGCTACACTATATAGACAACTAGTTGGAAGTTTGATTTATTTTACTACAACTAGACCTGAATTAGCATATTTAGTCAGTGTCTTGAGTCAATTCACGACAAAACCTCTCGAAAATCATTGGGTGGCAGGAAAAGTTGTCCTAAGGTATCTTCAAGGAACCATAAATTTTAGCATTGAATATACTGATTCTTTTGATGTTCAACTAGCAGGTTATTCAGATTCATATTGAGCTGGAGATTTGGATGATATAAGATCTATAACTAGGTATGCTTTCAATATTGGGTCCGGGGTCATTTCTTGGAGCAGTGAAAATTAGAGTATTATATCTTTATCATCAGCAGAAACAGAGTATCAAGTTGTATATGCAACCACTTGTGAAGCAATTTGGTTTAGAAGACTTCTTCATGATGTATGAGAAGAACAAAAGGATGCTACAGTGATTAAATGTGCAACCAATGTTTAATCAAGCTGGCAAATAATCTTGTTTTTCATAAAAACACAAAACATATAGATACTCAATTTCATTTTGTGGTAGAAAAGGTTCAGTCCAAAGAGATTTTTCTTGAATACTATAACACCTGTGAAAATACAGTTGATATCTTCACCAATCCTCTTGGGAAGATTAAGCTTGAATTATTTAGGGAGATGTTAGGTGTGAAATTGAATCCTTTCTCCATTAACGGGGAGAGTTGAAATTAATGGAGAAAGTTTGTTTCATGGTTGTGTGTGTGTCTTAGATTAGAGTTAATTCCTATTTTCTAGGAGATAGTTTTGATCTCCCTAAATTGAATGTAAACTTATATATTTCTGATTTTATGATTAATTGAATAGAGCAGTGTTGCTTGGGTAGTCTACAGGTGTAGCTTGCTCACTTGTGAGCTACTAATTTTAGTTTGTAAGTTTCATTCTAATTTGTCTTTCCATTTTGTAACATTTTTCTTCCAGTTTAGCTAGACAGGGTAGTATGAATTACCCTCCTATTCAATTACATTAAGTTTCTACAGGTCTTCATTTTGGTCTTAAAGCTAATGCCTTTCCACTGGTTTGTAATAGGGTTTCCTCATGGAATACTTCTAGGTCATTTTCATGTATTAGTATCAGTTGCAAATCCTCACTAGAATTTCATGTATTGTTCAGTTTTCCATTTGTATTGTTTTTCTAATTCCTCTCTTGGCAAGTGTGCAGGTATCCACTAAGCATATTACCGAGAGAGAAAGTTACAGTTATCGCAATTCGTTCTCAGGTTTCTCTAACCTTAGATTCCCATCTTCTTTGTTTACAAGTTGACTTGACTCCAACCCAATTAAAGAGTTTTGGATTCTTTGAATAGGTTATTTGTAATTGTAGAACTATCACCATGAGTTTGGTTGTTGACCCTATTTCAAGTTATTTGAGCTTAGTTACTTTCAAAGGTTTTGGCCTCTCGTCGAGGGTTCCTTAATAATATTATGGGTCTGGATGTCGAACTATTATAAATGATATATTATTTTGTTATTTATATGGGTTTTGTAATGAATATAATACTTTTCACTGATTGACGAATGATGTGTTGTCGGATTTGTAACTGTTATTTCTGGAAATTGAAGTATGTTTTGTTTTCATTAAAAGACACCATTGTTCTTGGATTATGCAACAGACTATTGTCTGTCCCACTCCTGCTGGTTTTTGTCTGTCTGTTACTTTGCTTGATCAACTTCCAGCTTTTGGATTTGTAATATTTTGTTGTAGGTATAAAGGTTTTGATTTCTATTGTATTTCTTGTTGGTTCCTCGTATCCAAAAAAAAGAAAACAACAAACTTTTGTTTTGAGATTCGATTGTATACCTAAGCTAGATTTTTTGCAACTTTGTATATATCTTGTGTTTGTTTCAAGCCTTCTTTTATTATCTCTTGATGGGTTGATATGCGCTATATTTATATTCTATATATGCATTTATCAGTACATATTTTTATTTTATATACGTATTTATCAATACATTAAATCTATAACTCTTGGTGGGTTCCTAACCAAGGACCTACCATCATTCTCCAAATTCTATTATTTGGGCTCTGGACTATTCCATTCTAACAGGCCAAGGTCCATTCCAGCTTGGATCTAACCTAGCCTGTGCCATTACTTATGAACATTGATTATTGTTAAACTTATACGGTAAATAAAAACAATATTGAAAAGTCTTTTATCCATGATTAAGATTCATTCATGACAAATCCTTTATCTTCCAACTAGAAAATACAGACACAAAAACGATTGTTCATATTCTGTTAGAAACATAACACGGTAGAAGAATACTCATTTGACTTCAATTCAGTTAGGCTACCACAGAATTATTGAGGAGAAAAGATTGATCCACCCAACCAATTAGTTCAGTTATCCTTTACCAGTACTCCACCTGAGCCAGATCACTTCTAGAACAGTTTTTTGACAATTACCATAATAGGTCTGCCTACAACTTTGTGACCACACTAGGTTTGTTAAGGTTTGTTATAGGCCTTACAAGTCTAACAGGATATTCCACTAGTCAACTAGCTCAAGAACCCCTACTATTTGAGGAACCAATTTCATTTCCTCTCTTGGACCTCCTCCAACCAGGTTCCGAGTCTTTAAGTTGCCTCAGACCTTTTCCTTCCCACCTTCTTAGCTCCCTTGTCCCTAACTGAGATAATTTATCTCTAGGGAGAGGAATTTGGTAAGTGAAACTCTCACTTAGCATATTTTTCTCTTTAGTGATTCTTTGGCTTACCATAACCAATTGTATTAATGAATGGTAAAATAAACACTTTATGTTTATTAATCATTCATACTACGCCTTCTATATGGCCCATAGTTTGCCAAGTCATTTCAATAAAAATAATTAAAATGTTTACAACTTTCTGAGGGGTGTTACATGAACTCGTAATCTCCCAATAACAAAAGTGCTTTAACGAAAGACTTGACCAATTAAACTAATACAGAATTATAATATATCATTTAATTTTTTTAATTATTTTCAAAATCTTTTATATTAAATTATAATTTAATAAAAAATCAATATAATATGATTAATGCTATTTTATTAATTTTAAATATTTTATATTAAATTTATCTATAATTTTTAAAAAATTAAATAAAAATTTTTTATTAATCTTGTTATTTTTTTTTTTTGTAAATTTACATAATATAAATTTATAATTATCAACCATTATAAATATTTTATAATTAATTATAAATATCTCAATTGGAAAAAAAAAATACTTTAAAATCCAATATCATGTCAATCATGTTAGACAAAGATATTCCATGTAAAATAAAGTGATTTATGTTGAATGGTTGACCATGCCCATTCAACAAATTATTAAAACAAAAATCATTATATAGTTTTTAAAATTATAGCTAACCACGTGATGTCTAAGGATTCGTTTTGGTTTTTTTTCTTAAGAATTGTAGAGATAAGTTATCATTACATATTAATTTTGTATTATATTTTAAAATTCATTGTAAATATCTTATTTGGAAAAGCAAATACTTTAAAATCATAAATTTAAGATCCAATATCATGTTAATCATTTTATACAAAGATATTCTATGTAAAATAAGATGGGTTGTCGAGCAACAAGTTCTTGCTTGGGAAGGCTTGTTACAATTGCCGCCATAGTTTCGATAGAAAATTCATTTGGGCAGGTTGATGTTAGAATTGAACTACAGGGGCAGGTTTCATTGAGCATTTGTGGTAATGATTCGTATAAATCAAGTTGGATGTATGTATGGATGTATGGGTGACAATGTTGCTAGTGAGATTAAATCAACAAAATATTGGTATAGTGGTGCTATGCATTGAGTTGTGGTTGATTCAGGTGGATATTGGTGGCCACCCGCCAAGTCCACTTGGAACCCCACCATTGTTTCTTTCAGCTTTTTAGTTTCCTTAATTGTAGCACAGTTTACTATTTTTAGCAATTTTTCGAGTCCTAAACTTCTGGAGCCGTTTGAGGCCCTAAACGACATTTTTTGGGAAAACTGGGAGCAACATTGGTCGATGGACCAATGTTGCTCTTCCCAAAGTTGTAGTTCTCGGATCGATCTTTCTAACGAGATATTATACGCATCAAACGGAGATCATATGCCAAAGTTACGACCCTAGGAAGTTGATGTACCAATTTAGCCAAACGAGGCCCACAATTTGGCATTTCATCTTCTAGGGTTAGGTTTTTGGATGTTCAGGGTTTTCCATATTTTCTCAACAATAAATAAGCCTTCGAGCCTCATTGTAACACAGTTCAGAGGCATGTAGCCACCACATGTCTTCTCAGAGATAAGCTACCATCGCCCTAGCTGTTTATTTCCATTTTTTGTTTGTAAGCATATCTCATTATTTTACATTAATGAAATAAAGTATTATTTTCGCTGCATCTTTTTGTTTATGGTTATATCTATAATTTGTTGCATTCTTGTCTAAATCCGGATCAATGGTATCAGAGCGGTCTGTTTTTTTCTCTGTTTTTCTTTGCATGTCCCCAACGAAGTCGGGATATAAGGAGTTAGGGCTTGAACTATTCGAACCTTTGCAAGACCAGCCTCGCAAAACCCGATGGCCTCCCATGGTGGATGAAAAGAAAGATGAGGGAGCAGGAGATCCTATCAAAATCTTGCTCGAAGAAGCCCTCGAGCGACAAAGGAATGCGATGATGGATAACTTTGCCTAGATCCTTTAGTGGCTACCCAGGGGTGACGCATCGGCTTCCCACAGCTACTCTGGAAACGCCACACCGTTTAAGGTACAAGTTAATTCTGAAATCCCCATATTCGAGGGTTAGATAGACGCAAATGTCGTCGATAAATGGTTAAATCTGCTAGAGGGTTATTTTTCTGTTCATGATTTTTCCAGTCGGGAAAAGATTATTTTCGCTCTTCTCAAAGCAGCCCCCCACATCAAGGACTGGTGAGAAACCTACTGCAAGCAAAAGGATAAAAATACTGACTCACTATTTTCAGCCGCACCCACCTGGAATTCATTCCGAGATGCCATCAAGGAGCAATACAACCCAGTCGGAAGCTATGAGGATCAATACATAAAGTGGACCACGCTGCGGCAGGGAAGGGACCAAGACATGTCGGAGTTTACCAATATTTTCCATACCCTTCGCACAAAGTTGGGTATCAAGGATTTGGAGCAGCATTTAATACTCAAATACCGCGGCTGCTTGCACAAGTGCATCCAGGAAGAAATAGAATTCCTGAACATCTCCTCGCTCGGCACAGCACACTGATATGCTGTCAAGGTTGAGCAAAAGTTTAAACAAAAGAAGCGAGACTTTGGATCTGCAAATCCGAAGCAAGGGAAAGGTGCCCTCAAAACGTAGAACAAAGGACAAAGCTAAGGCAGGGTGGCCCAAGACAACCCGCCAAATTTGCAAGTAAAGAACAGTGCCACGAAGCTGAAAAAGGACACGAGAAAATGGTGTGAGTTCCATAAGAGCTCCACTCACAACACAAGTGAGTGTCGGGCCAAGCAGTCACTGGTGGCTGAGCTAAAGGTTTCAGAATCAAATGCATGTTCCGACTCTGAGTCAGAACCTGACAAGGGAAATGACAAAGGGAAGCAGATTATCAATGTGGTGCCCAATGCCACCGTTGCCACCACGAAGATCCAGAAGGAGGAACCCGAAGATCCAAAGGAGGAGGAGCGTCTCTTCCACTCCCAGATGTGGGTAAAGGTATCCCCACTACAGTTCATTGTCGACGGCGGGAGCCAAAAGAACCTCATTTCAGTAGAGGTTGTGAAGCAGCTGGGCTTACCGACCATAGCACATCCACAACCGTACACCATTGAGTGGCTTCACCAAGGACGGGATCTTCGCGTGAGCCAACAATGTTGCCTTCCATACAACATCAAGCCCTTCATGGATGAGGTATTGTGTGACATTGCTCCCCTTGAAGTTTGTGATGTATTATTAGGACAACCATACTTGTGGAAGCGACATGCTGTGTATGAATCAAGGCCCCATGCTATTATTATTAATTTGGGAAATAAGTTGTACAGGATACCGAAGGTAGCACCGCCCACCGCCATCTCTTTGGTTACTGCAAAACAATGCAGTAAGCTCATTTCCAAAACTAGGAAATTTGTTTTCCGGATGATACACCCTCAAGGAAAGAAAAAGACGGTGGCCACAACCTCCAGATAGGGCCCCTCCACACGACAACTATAGATGGACAAGGTCGTGGAGGAGTATGAGGACATCTTCACCTCCCCCGCAGGGGTTCCTCTGCACTGTCAGGTCAAGCACTCCATCGATCTAACCCCCGGTGCATCGCTACCTAATGGACCAATCTATCGGCACTCCATGCTAGAGAACAATGAAATCAAGAGGCCGATTTAGGAGCTACTATAGGAGACTCTGTATTGACTATCGGGCGCTGAACAAGATCACTGTCCGTAATAGGTACCCGATCCCATGGATCGATGACCTCCTGGACCAATTGAAGGGGGGGAAATATTTCAACAAGATCGATCTGAAGTCAGGATATCACCAGGTACCAATCAAACCCTCTAATGTGTGGAACACTGCCTTCAAAGCCAAGGAGGGCCTTTTCGAATGGTTGGTTATGCCTTTCGGATTGACGAATGCTCCTGCAAACTTCATGAGGCTAATGGATGACATCTTACGGCCATTCACCAACTCATTTGCAGTGGTATACTTGGATGACATCCTGATCTTCAGCCAGAGTTGGGAATAGCACCTCCAGCACATCCGACAGGTTCTCCAAACACTGCGGCAACACAAGTTATGTGCCAATTTGGAGAAATGCACTTTTGGCATGACCGAGGTTCAATATATGGGATACATTATTGATGAACAGGGGGTGCATGTGGATCCAGCCAAGATTCAAGCCATTCAGGATTGGGCCTCTCCAACCACTCTAATGGAGCTCTGCAGCTTTCTAAGTCTTGCCAACTTCTACTGCAGGTTCGTGTTGGGATCTTCTCATATCACTTGGCCCTTGAGTCAAGTCACCAAGGGAGGAGCGAAAGAAAAATTCTTTTGGTCTGAATCTCAACAGAAGGCATTCATAGAGTTGAAAGACCACCTCTGCTCGGCTTATGTGCTCGCATTGCTAGACTTGCAACAACCATTTGAGGTCGAGACAGATGCCTCTAACTATGCTATTGGGGCAGTCCTTACTCAACACGGGCATCCAGTGGCATATCACAGTGAGACACTTTTAGACACAGTTCGGAAGTATCCCACTTATGACAAAGAGATGTATTCTATTATGCAGAGCTGCTGACAATGGAAACATTACATTTTGGGGGAGGAAAAAATCATCCACATAGACCACTGACCCCTCCAGTTCATACAGACCCAAGGGAAATTACAGAATGATCGCCATCAGAAGTGGTCCACATACCTGCAACAGTTCCATTTGAATATCAAGTATAAGAAGGGCAACACCAATAATGTTGCAGATTGCCTCAGTCGACCACCGATCATGTCATTAACCACCGTGCTCAACTCTTGTGGGCACGAGACTTCTAATTGGCCACTTCTCTACAAAAGCGACCCAGACTTTGGCCACACATACTAGACACTCTTGGAGGGTCGGCATGTTCTAGATTTTCACCTCCAGGATGCCCTGTTATGCCACCTGGGTCACCTTTTTGTTCCTTCAAGCAAGGGTGCCAAGATGATTTGGGAGGCACACTACAGTCGAGGAGCTGGGCATTTTGGGGTCGAGAAAATGGTGGCAGTACAACAGAAGTATTTCTAGTGATTGAATCTTCGACAGGATGTCGGGAAGTACATCAGATCATGCATTGCCTGCGCCATTGCCAAACCGACAGTCAAGAATCAAGGTCTCTATACCCCGTTGCCTACCCCTAGTCGACCTTGGGAATCCATCTCCATGGCTTACATGTCAGGCCTTCCTTCCACTGAGCATGGAAATGATTGTGTTTTTGTGGTCGTCGATAGGTTCTCGAAGATGGCCATTATGGCGGCCTGCAAGAAGAATATCACAGCATAAGCCACTGCTAAACTCTTCTTTGAACGAGTGTGGGTGCACTTTGGGATCCCACAGTCTATCATCTCAGATCGGGATAGCAAGTTCCTCAGTACATTTTGGTCTAGTCTCTGGTTGATGCTGGACACCAAACTCACTAAGTCCACAACCTTCCATCCTCAAACTGATGGCCAGACAGAGGTTGTCAACAGGATGATTGTACACATTCTGTGCATGTACAACTCAAAGTATCCATGCACATGGGATGAGAGCCTCCCCTATGTTTAGCACAGCTACAACCGGGCTCTCCACAACTCGACTGGCCACAGCCCTTTTCAAGTGGGCTTGGGATTCCAACCACTATGTCCCATTGATGTGGCCATGCCATTTGTAGCTACTCACGCAGATTCGACTTATGTCCAGTTCGAAACAGATAAGGCAAACAACTTCATTGAGCACATCCAACATATTCGCCAGCAAGTCCATGACATTATGGAGAAATCAAATGCCAAGTACAAGCAGCGACATGATCAACATCGGGTGCCACAGAAGTTTCAGGTGGGCGACAAAGTCTAGTTGCATTTGCAAAAGGAACGCCTTACCAGAGCTTATCGGAAACTCAAACCACTCCAATATGGTCCTTACACCATTACCAAGGCTGTGGGAGACAATGCATTTGAGCTCAGCATTCCCCCATTCCTTGGTCTGCACCCAGTGTTCAATGTCGACCGCCTTCGGCCATACTTTCCACCGTTACTAGACACATCCGACATTGCAGAATAGCTCACACCCACAGAGTTAAATCTAGATTGCATGGAACAAGCTGCAACTAATCGGATCATGGACACACAAATCAAGAACACTCGCAAGCAGAACATCCAACTGTATCGAATTGTCAAAGCAGGCCAACTCCTTCACCAAGCAAGTGGCTCACCAGGGACCAAGTTCAGCAGATGTTTCCTCATCTCATGGAGGAACTCAATGCAATGGGGACCATTGCTTCTTAATGGGGGAGGAATGATCTAGGTGGATATTGGTGGCCACTCACCAAGTCCACTTGGAACAATGTAAACTTTGAAACGGGAACTGATATTGTTACCTGTTTTGTAGAGATAGCAAAAAGTGACCTGATTTTGAAAAGGGGTGATGCAGAACGAACATGTTTTTTTTATAGCATAGTTTTTGGCACTTTAATTTTTTTTTATGTACATTACGTTTTAGAATCGTTTTAAAATGGTAGTGATTTTCATGTTGATTTTAAAAAGTGAGTATTCTGCATCACCCCCTTTTTTTAAAAGGCCTGTTTTTTGGCTTTAAATTTTCTAATGTATAAAATGTAAATAATTATTTGTAAATTTGATCATTTTTGAAGTGGTCGTTTTCTTCACATTTTCTTGTTTTTTATTTTAATTTTAACTTTTTTTTAGTAAGGTTTTTATTGTTTTGCATTTTTAAATTAGGAGGTCGATATTTAGAATTTTCGATATTCTACATATTTATACATCTTTAATTAATTTTTCAATCCACATGAAATAATTGTTTCTAAAAAACAATATTTTTTAACAATGGACATAAAAATAACCATTTTTAACATAAATATAACTAAAAAACTACACGTTTTGATCATTTTTTGCTAGAATTGACATGTCAAAATCACAATTTTTATATGATAATTTTAACTAAAGATGGTTAAATAATAGCATTTTTTATGAATTTCATGTCAAAAAAATAATAATAATCACTTTTTTTTTCAAAAAATAATGATTAACTTAAAAATCAATGCGAAAATCACATATTACAGATATTGAACGTATAACATCCCTAATTGAGTGTTTATTCTTCTCATAAAATGTCAAAGTTAATCAATATTATTATATTATTATGACTTTATATTATTATAATAATATTAATATAATAATCATAAATATATAAGAATATAGTTGCTATTATTTGTATAATTATTAATTATCATAATAATTAATAATTGGTCTTTATTGTTCTTATTGTAATAATATATTATAATAATATTGATTATAGTATTATTGTAATAATAATTATATTTGTATATTATTATTATTAGGTTATTTAAATAATATAATAATAATCTAATATTATTTTGAACTATTCTTATTATTAATTAATATTTATTAGAAGTTTATATAATTATTATATTATTAATATAATATTTATATGGTGATATATATAAATAATATCGTTGTTAATATTCATATAGTTATTAATAATCATATATAGTTATTAATAATCCTAAATAACCATAACAATTATTAATGTGGTTGATATAAGCCTATATGATATATCAACAATATTGCAGAAAGTGATTAATATAGATACTTAATATACACTTATCAACATATATCAACCATATTTATAATTGTGCTAGCATTAAAACTACATAAATTTATACCTAATTTAATTTATTTATAACTAAATTAAAATATAAAATCCTACCCCATACTAAACTAAACACGCATTAACAAGAAAATATTCCAATCAAATATCCACACCAACTTTCAAAAGTATGTAAAGGTGGTGGAAAGACTGCCCTAATTCTCGTCAGAATCTTGGAGGATAAAGGAAAGCTCGTCCGTAGCAGCGCGCTATATTATCATAAATGAATCTGTTACAAGGATGAAGCATGGATTTTGCTACTAACAAACTTGATATATATCTTAGGTTAAAGGGAGCAGCGCGCTAGATTATCATGGATGGATTTTGCTAGTAACACACGTGATAGCCGTTCCGAATTCGGAGCTACGAAGGATTGAAATGGACAAACAAATCACGTAAGTCTCATAAACAGCTTCACATGGTTCTCCTTCAAACTTTTGTCTGCATATAAATTCATTGCAACTCGAATAAAATTACAGAAGTGGGGGAGGTAGCTTTGATTTACAAGCATAACTTAAATTTAATCAACAATGTCACGTAATCCAAACTCTTCGTCCTCTAGAGTTTCATCATTGTCTTCTTCCACAATATTTTCTGTTTCCTTTTGCTCATTTTCCTCTTCTAATGGGTCTTTGATGTCTGCAAATCTCGCACACAACCCCCTGCGCCACAACCCTCTCAACCCCCCTCTCCCCCGGCCCGGGCGCCCTCACCCGCCCCCCCAACCAACACCCCACCCAGCCCCGATGCCCTCACCCGCCCCCCGGCCCGGGCACCCTCACCCCCCTCACCCACCCCCCACCCTGGCCCGGGCGCCCTGCCAAACCCCCCCCCCCCACCCCCCGCCCGGGAGCCCACACAACCCCCCACGCCCAAACCCTCTCAACCCCCCCCCCCCGGCTTGGGCGCCCTCACCCGCCCCCCCACCCAGCCCCGGTGCCCTCACCCGCCCCCCACCCCGGGTGCCCTCACCCACCTTCAACCGTCCCCCACCTCGGCCCGGCGCCCTCACCCACCCTCACCCGCTCCCCCACCCGGCCCAGGTGCCCTCACCCGCCCCCCCCCGCACGGCGCCCTCACCCACCCCCTGCCCGACGCCCTCACCCGGCCCCCTGCCGGGCGCCCTCACCCGCCCCCCCTCCCAGCGCCCTCATCTGCCCACCCACCCGATGCCCTCACCAGCCCCCACTGCCCGCCCGCAAGGCCCGGGCGCCCTCACCCACCCGACGCCCTCACCCGTCCGCCCGGAATCGCCCTGCCGCTTGTCGGGCGGGGGCGCGGGCCACCCAAGTAGCGCGGACGAGGCAGGGTGGGTGAGGGTGCCTGGGGGGCAGGCGGGTCAGGGCGCCCGGGCGGGGGGGCGGGCGGGTCAAGGTGCTGGGCGGGCAGGCGCATCAGGGCGTCGGGCGAGCGGGTGAGGGCGTTGGGGCGGGCGGGCAAGGGCGCCCGGGCGCGTTAGGCGGGTGAGGGCGTCGGGCGGGCGAGGGCGTCGGGCAGGCGGGCGAGGGTGGGCGGGCGGGTGTGCCCGGGCGGCTGAGGTGGGTGAGGGTGTCGGGTGGGCGAGGGCGTCGAGCGGCCGGGCGGGCGAGGGCGCCCGGGTGGGTGAGGCGGGTGAGGGCGTCGGGCGGGCGAGGGCGCCAGGCGCCGCGGGGGTGAGGGCCGCCCGGGCAATTCCCAGAATCGCCCTGCCGCCTGCCGAGCGGGGGCGCGGGCCTCCCGGGTGGCGTTGCCTCGGCCGCACCACCCGCACGGCCCGCGCCCCCACTCGGCAGGCGGTAGGGCGATTCCGGGAATCGCCCGGGCGGCCCTCACCCGCCCGCCTGCCCGGCGCCCTCACCCGCCTGCCCGCCCTTGCCCGCCCTCTCGCCCGACGCCCTCACCCGCCCACCCGGCAACCTCGCCCGCCCGGCACCCTCACCCGCCCGGGCGCCCTCGCCCGCCCGCCTGCCCAGCGCCCTCACCCGCCTCACCCGCTCGGGCGCCCTTGCCCGCCCATCCGCCCAGCACCCTCACCCGCCTCACCCGCCCGGGCGCCCTCGCCCACCCGTCCGCCCGGCTCCCTCGCCCGCCTGCCCAGGCGCCCTCCCCCGCACACCCGGGCGATTCCCGAAATCGCCCTGCCGCCTGCCAGGCGGGGGCGAGGGCCGCCCGAGTGACGCCGCTGCGCGGCGTAGGCAGGCGTCACCCGGTCAGCCCGCGCCCCCCGGCAGGCGGGAGGGTGATTCCTGGAATCGCCTTGCCGCCTACCGGGCGGGGACGTGGGCCACTCGGGTGGCACGTCCGAGGTAGGGTGGGTGAGGGCGCCCGGGGGGGCGGGCGGGTGAGGGCGCCCGGACGGGGGGGCGAGCGCCGGGCAAGTGAGGGAGTGCGGGGGAGCGGGCGGGCGAGTAAGGGCGTCGGGCGGGTGAGGGCGCCCGGGGCGGGCAGGTTGGTGAGGGCACCCGGGCGGGGGGGCGGGTGAGGGCGCCGGGCAGGCGGGCGGGTGAGGGCGCCGGGCGGGCGGGCAGGTGAGGACGCCCGGGCTGGGGGGGCGGGTGAGGGTGCCCAGGCGGGGGGGGCGGGTGAGGGCGCCCGGGCAGGCGGGCATGTGAGGGCGCCCGGGTGGGGGTGTGACGACCTGCGGTTATGCGATGACCGGGCGCGCGCATCCAACGTCACGAAATAAACTAAGGCAGCGAGCAACCATCGTTTATAGCTAGCCAAGGGCGCACATGAGCGGTGGGCAGGCCGACTCATTGTAGGGGCGTCGGTTAACATAAGCGATGGCGATTTTGGAGGTCGGCCAAATGGAGTTTGCCCACGGTAGAAAGGGTATAAACACATGCGGTTGGACGCTCATTTGACATCAACGATCATCGCTTCGATCTTCAACGAAAAGGAGAAGTGCGAATAGGGGATAGTCGCAGCAAGGGGCGAGAGATGCGCCCGGGTGCCGGGCACGGTTCTTAGACTTCGCACGACGGTTGGAGGTGCGAGTGGTGGGCGTGCAAGGGCGCCCGCCCACTGAAGTGTATATGCGGAGTTGGGTTTGTGTTGGGCGTGGGTCGTGCACGGGCGCGCCCGCCCGTTCGATAAAGAACTCGGTTGTATGTTGTATTGTGTATTTGGTTAAGGTTGAGGCAAGACCGCCGTGTGCTCTTGCACGGGCAGGCGCCCGCCTTGTTTATAAACGCCGGTGGAGCGTTCGCTCCCGGTCATTGTAATCTTTCTCATATATAATAAAAAGATTACTTCTCTTATATTGTTGGGTTATTATTGTTCTTGTATTATTAATGGATTCTGCACATAAATAATGTTAATTCATGATTATTATGAATTGTTGAAGGCGTAGTTCGTAAATTTAATTAACGATGGATAAAGTTATTAACTTAGGCGGTGCCGCACCCGGCCAATTTAAGGAAAAAAGAATTGGGGGCGTGACAGGTGGTATCAGAGCTGACTCAGGGTTGATGAAGCTTGATAGAGCAGGGTTGTTGATGACAGGTGAAGCTGATTCAGGGTTGAAGAAGCTTGATGAATAGGGAAAAGTTATGGAGAAATCGTGGATGAACAGTCTGGGTTTCATGGACTTGATGGTTCATGGCAAGACCATTCAAGCTTTGGTGGACACGGGGGCCACTCATAACTTCATGATGACACGGTTGGCAAAAGAGGTTGGACTGATGATCTTCCCATCGAATGTGGAAGTCAAGGCAGTGAAGTCTAGAGCTAAAGTGGCAGGTTTGGTACACGAAGTACCTGTGCAGATAAAAGATTGGAAGGGTCAGTTGGACTTCACAGTGATGGAGATGAACGACTTTGATATGATACTCGGACAGGATTTCTTGAAGGGCAACAAGGCTATTGTTGTCCCCTTCTGTGATGAGGTGGTGCTGGTTGGACAGTCACAAGCTTGAACTTTGCCCACTCATAGGCAAAGGAGGGAAGTCAAGTTGCAGCATGTTTCGGCACTGAGTTTGGAGAAGGCTATGGAGGAGTCAGATATGGAGACATATGCGGTGATGTTCAAGGATGTCGAAGGTGATGGAGTGGGGACGTCTGTTCCAGCCGAGATTTCCGAGGTGCTGACCAAATATGCAAATTTGATGCCTGATGAGCTACCAAAGAAGCTTCCACCAAGGCGTGCAGTGGACCATAGCATTGAGCTTGAGCCAGGGAATCAACCCCCGGCTAAAGCACCTTATCGATTGTCAGGGCCTGAGTTGGAGGAGTTGAAACGACAGCTAAAGGAGTTAGCTGATGCAAGTTTCATCAGACCTTCAAGGTCCCCTTATGGAGCTCTGGTATTGTTCCAACGGAAGAAGGATTCGAATGAGCTACGTATGTGCTGTGATTACCGTGCATTGAACAAGCAGACGGTAAGGAACAGGTATCCTTTGCCATTGGCTGTTGATTGCTTTGATAAGCTTGCGAAAGCCCGAGTGTTTTCCAAGCTGGACTTGAGGCATGGGTATTATCAGGTGTGGATAGCTGAAGGAGACGAGAAGAAGACCGCGATAGTAACAAGGTATGGTAGCTTTGAGTTCCTTGTTATGCCATTCGGGTTGTGTAACGCTCCTGCTACGTTTTGCACTTTGATGAATGATGTCCTACGACCATACTTGGATTCGTTCGTAGTAGTATACTTGGACGATATAGTGGTGTTTAGTGACAACATGGAGGATCATAAGAAGCACTTGGTGATGGTGTTCAAGGCACTGAGGGCAAATCATTTGTTCTTGAAGAAGTCTAATTGTGTGTTTGCTCAAACCGAGATTCCGTTCCTTGGGCATATTGTTGGTCAAGGGTACATACGGATGGAGCCGAGCAGAGTGAAGGCGATTGAGGACTGGGTTGAACCGAAGAATGTCCATGAGATGAGGGTGTTCTTGGGCATGACCAACTACCAACGGAAGTTTGTAGAGGGGTACTCCAAGGTGACATCGGCACTGACAGACCTATTGAAGAAAGACAAGAGGTGGAGTTGGACGAATAAATGTCAAGAGGCATTTGATGACTTGAAGAAGAGGATGGTTACAGCACTGATACTGAAGTTGCCTGACTTCGAGAGACCGTTTGAGGTACACACTGATGCTTCAGATTTTGCCATAGGAGGGGTTCTTATGCAGGATGGGCATCCAGTGGCGTACGAGAGTCGGAAGTTGCAGGATAGAGAACGGAGGTATCCGGTTCATGAGAAGGAGATGACTGCGATCATTCATTGTCTTCATGTGTGGAGGCATTACCTGATTGGGAAGTCGTTTGTTGTCAAGACTGACAACGTTGCAGCAAGTTATTTTGCATCACAACCGAAGCTTTCTGCGAAGCAAGCTCATTGGCAAGACTTCTTGGCAGAATTCGACATGACTATCGAGTATAGACCGGGAAGGCACAATGCGGTAGCAGATGCCCTTAGCAGGAAGGGACAACTTGCAGCATTGGAAGGAGAAGACCGGGCAGCTAGGAGTAGGAGTCGAGTTCAGATGTCAGAAGAGATGCAGAATAAGATCAAGGAAAGTGTTGAAACCGATACTTTGGCGCAGAATATAGTGAAGCAGATAAAGGAAGGGAAGACACGAAAGTTCTTTCTATGAGACGGGTTCTTGTTCTTTGGAAACCGACTCTATGTTCCAAAGTCATCTGGACTCAGGAGGCACCTTTTGAAGGAGTGCCACGACTCACCATGGGCTGGCCACCTAGGGATGCATCGTTCTTTGGCATTGTTGGAGAGAGGATTCTTTTGGGAGAAGATGAGGGAGGATGTAGAGGAGTATGTACATACGTGCATCATTTGTCAGCAGGACAAATCAGATACTCAGAGGCAAGGAGGACTGTTGCAGCCTTTACCGATTCCAGAGAGGCCATGGATGAGTGTCTCGATGGACTTCATCACTCAGTTGCCACAGGTTCAGGGGTATAATGGGATAATGGTCATGGTTGATCGTTTTTCCAAGTATGTTGTCTTTGTTCCTACAAAGATACCTTGTGGAGCCGAGCGGACTGCGGAGTTGTTCTTTAAGAACATAGTGAAGTATTGGGGGATGCCATTGAGCATTGTGTCGGATAGAGATCCGCGTTTTACAGGCAGATTTTGGACCACATTGTTCAAGCTAGTCGGGACGGATTTGTTGATGAGTTCGAGCTACCATCTGCAAACAGATGGGCAGACCGAGAGGATCAACGCATTGCTGGAGGACTACTTGAGACATTATGTGACGGCTGATCAGAAGAATTGGCCTGAACTCTTGGATATTGCTCAGTTTAGCTACAATATTCAAAAGAGTTCTGCGACGGGGTATAGTCCATTTGAGTTGGTGAATGGACAGATGCCAGTTGCACCGCATACCATAGTGACGGGAGGCTTCTTGAGAAGTCCTCATGCAAAGAAGTTCATGAAGGCTTGGGAGGAGACATTGGAGTTAGCATGGTTGCGCTTGCACGATGCTGCAAGGAGGATGAAAAAGTATGCTGATCGTGGGAGACGGGAGGCACACTTCAGTGTGGGAGATATGGTGTTTCTCAGGATTACCGGAGAGCAGTTTCAGCCAGCCAAGGGGACTACGAGCAAACTAACATGGAAGTATGAGGGACCATTCCGAGTGAAGAAGAGAGTGGGGGAAGTTTCTTACGAGCTGGAGCTTCCGCGCCATATGCACATGAAGCATCCAGTTTTTCATGTAAGTCAGTTGAAGAGATGTAGACTTGATTCAGACCATCCAGAGAGAGCTGAACCACCGAGAGGACCAGCTGGGATTGTGGACAAGCCAGGACTAGAGTTGGAGAAGATTTTGAGACTCAGAACTACAGGGGTTGGTTGCCACATGAGAAGGGAATTTCTTGTCAGATGGAAGAATGCACCGGAGGAAGAAAGTTGGGAATCGAAGGACTCACTTTGGAGATGGAAGGATAAGATCGAGAAGTACAACAGGAAGCTGATGAGACGAGCAGGATTGTCGAGGGCGACAATAATTTCTAGTGGGGGAGGACGTGACGACCTCCGGTTATGCGATGACCGGGCGCGCGCATCCAACGTCACAAAATAAACTAAGGCAGCGAGCAACCATCGTTTATAGCTAGCCAATGGCGCACATGAGCGGTGGGTAGGCCGACTCATTGTAGGGGCCTCGGTTAACATAAGCGATGACGATTTTGGAGGTCGGCCAAATGGATTTTCCCACGGTAGAAAGGGTATAAACACATTTGGTTGGACGCTCATTTGACATCAACGATCATCGCTTTGATCTTCAACGAAAAGGAGAAGTGCGAATAGGGGATAACCGCAGCAAAGGGCGAGAGATGCACCCGGGTGCCGGGCACGGTTCTTAGACTTCACACAAAGGTTGGAGGTGCGGGTGGTGGGTGTGCAAGGGCGCCCGCGCGCCGAAGTGTATATATGTAGTTGGGTTTGTGTTGGGCGTGGGTCGTGCACAGGCGCGCCCGCCCGTTCGACAAAGAACTCGGTTGTATGTTGTATTGTGTATTCGGTTAAGGTTGAGGCAAGACTGTCGTGCGCTCTTGCACGGGCGGGCGCCCGCCTTGTTTATAAACGCCGGTGGAGCGTTCGCTCCCGGTCATTGTAATCTTTCTCATATATAATAAAAATATTACTTCTCTTATATTATTAGGTTATTATTGTTCTTGTATTATTAATGGATTCCGCGCATTAATAATGTTAATTCATGATTATTATGAATTGTTGAAGGCGTAGTTCGTAAAGTTAATTAACGATGGATAAAGTTATTAACTTAGGCGGTGCCGCACCCGGCCAATTTAAGGAAAAAGGAATTGGGGGCGTGACAGGGGGGGGCGAGTGAGGGCATCGGGCGAGCGGGCCAGTGAGGGCCGGTGAGGGCGCCAAGCGAGGGGGCGAGTGAGGGCGCCAGGCGGGCGGGCGGGTGAGGGCGCCGGGCAGGGGGGGGCGAGTGAGGGCACCCAGGCCGGGCGGGCGGGCGAGTGAGGGCGCCGGGCTGGGGGGCGGGTGAGGGCGCCCGGGGCAGGGTGGGGGGCGGGTGAAGGTGGGTGAGGGCGCCCGAGGCAGGGTGGGGGGCGGGTGAAGGTGGGTGAGGGCGCCCGGGCCTAGGGCCGGGTGAGGGCGCCGGGGCCGGGTGGGGAGGCGGTTGAGGGCGCCCGGGCCGGGGGGGAGAGGAGGTTGAGAGGGTTGGGGCGCGAGGGGTTGTGTGGACGCCCGGGCGGGCGGGGGGGGTTGGCAGGGCGCCCGAGCCGGGTGGGGAGTCGGTTGGTGGGGCGAGTGAGGGCGCCTGGGCCGGGCGAGGGGGGCGTTGAGAGGGTTTGGGCACGGGGGGTTGTTTGGGCGCCCGGGCGGGGGGGGGGGGGGGTTGCAGGGTGCCCGGCCGGCGGGGAGGGTTGGGGGGTTGGGGGGGCGAGGGTTGGGAGGGCGCTCGGGCCGGGCATGGGGAAGGGTGAGGGCGCTATGGCGGGTGTTGGGTTGGGTTGGTAGGGATTAAGGGGAGCAGGGGCACGGGGTGTGGGTGAAGGTAGTGAGGGTGTCGAGAGGGGGGGTTAGAGGTAGGGGACGAGTCGGGCTATGGCACCCACCCTAGCATGTTATGGTTGAAAACATGTTAAATTTTTACTTAGGAAAGAAAAATGATATTCTACCAAAAACATTAATGTGTTTTTTTCCTCATAAATAACTTTGTTTGACACATAAAAATTTGGTTATATGAGCATTTTTTAAAAATGTTGAAAATTGACCCTAAAAAAAAACATTATTCCAGTATCATCACTTTCATTTTGAAGCTATATTTTGCACGAAAATTTCATAGTAAAGTTCGTAGTCACTGCCATTTTTAAAACATGTTCAAAATTAATGCCTAAAAAATAAAAACATCGTTCCAATATACACACTTTTTGTTTTTAGCACTGTTTCGGATAGATATTTCTAACGAGATATTGTACGCATCAAACGGAGATTGTATGCCAAAGTTACGACCCCAGGAAGTTGATATACCAATTTACCCAAACGGGGCCCACAGTTTGGTGTTTCATCTTCTAGGGTTAGGTTTTTGGATGTTTAGGGTTTTCCATTATTTCTCAACAATAAATAAGCCTTCGAGCCTCATTGTAACACAGTTCAGACGCATGTAGTCACCACATCTCTTCTCAGAGATAAGCTACTACGCCCTAGATATTTATTTCCATTTTTTGTTTGTAAGCATATCTCAGTATTTTACATTAATGAAATGAAGTATTATTTCCACTACGACTTTGTGTTTATGGTTATCTCTGTAATTTATTGCGTTCCTTTCTAAATCCGGATCAGTGGCAGTGCCAAACAAGTTCGAAATTGTCTCGGAGTTACCAATAGAAAGTGCCTAGAAATGGCTTCGAAGAATCTTCGAAGTTACCGATGGGCTTGCCAGAGGTACACCCCCCACCCCAATAGTAACTTAGGACGTTTTCTCAAATCTGGTCCACAAACTACCTAGTTTGATAGGTAGTCTGAGCTAACGAGTGTTCTAAATAGGTAAGCATTACAACATAGATAAGTAATACACAGCTCAATCTAGATAGCCTCTAGTATGATGGTTTTTTTATGGTGTGCTAGTAATACATATTAAGGTATTAATCAAACATGGTTATAGAGTATTGCTAATGGTAACATAAGTCTAATCAGTTCTAACTGTGTAATACAATTCCAGAATCATGACATAATGATAGAGATCGTGGATGCTTAGTCCTATTGAATTTACTTGTAACATTATGTATAGAATTACTCTAGCTCTTTCATGTAAGCAGACAATTATTATTATCTAGTTAGAGTTATACATCTAGTGAACTACATAACACAACCTTATATAAGCTGCTTAATTTGTTGAGTGGATTGATTTCTAGACCTAAAGTGTAATTGACCATAGCAAGTACATAAATGACTCTTATGGAGAGTATGAATTAGCAGGGACAACAGAGTGTCTAGGTCATACTCCAGTCCTGACATGCTAAGTAGTAATTCTTATGAGCTTGTACAAGTATACTAAGCAAGGGAAGGTAATTACTCTAAAACAGCGTTATGCTTAACTGTAGGTTGATGGTTGACTGGAGCATCTGGAACAAGATGGACGCACACAAAAAAATACCATGTTAGTGTTGTCAGTAGTTGACTTGACTGTTCATACATTTATCGCCTGAAAAGAACGTTTTAATACTGTGTATACGATCACCGAAAGATCTATTCATAAATTTTATGTTTCAGAAGTATGAAGTTTCTACCCAATTTAAATACTTTCTTTCTTTAAAAGCACGTTTTCCAGCAAAATATTTTGTATCCGGTCACTAAATCAGCATCATAAAGAAGAATATCAACATATAACTTTGAGAGACAGAAGGGTTGTAATTAGTTGGTGGGTTGATTGGATCAAATCTAATTGAAATAATAACATGTGAGAATAGTTTACCCACCTTGAAAAAAACAAAAACCTTAAAAAATTATTACTTATCCATGTTTACTTTTAAATTTTTAATCATATATTTATCAGCGGAGCAGCTTTACAATAGTTTCAGTAAAATTAAAACAAGGGCCTTCAAAGTCACTTTTGAATTCACCCGCATAACCCCTTGCTGCATAATCATTATATGGTGATGTTCCTGCGCTCTTGGACAATGTTCTTTGAATTCATTCTTCAAATAGGCATATGACGTGACACCTTGGAAATAATGAAATAATGATTGTCTATTATTACACAAAAAGAAGGAAGGAAAAGACTTGACTTGTCACAGGGAGCTTGCATGCACTTCATGTGTCCCTTGGGTGCTCCATTAGTTACCACACTTGGATCATCTACATCGCTTACTGGTACAACCTTATCACACCAACCTTACCTTTCCTTACCAGCGTGAATGAACCCATGTTGTCTGATGATGATTTGGGTTACGGAATAGGTAAGCACTCAAAATCTTTGAATACAGTCCAAGCGATTCCAGGCGAGGCGATTCAGTATGGCTCGGCCATTTGGGTTAAGGAAGTGCATTTAAAATTTAATATGGCCTTCGTGATTGTGTTATTTTTCTGTCTCTTAAATGACACTCGCATTACATCCCCTCTTTCAACAAGCAGGAAATCCTCAAAATCCTTGCATTGTTGGAGCTCAAACGCTTCTCGAGACTCATTATCTACATCACATATATCGAATTATACCAAGTTTTGCGTTCAACATTGAGTTGTGCGTATGTTTTAATGGTGAATGCCAAATTTTGTTGATGATCATCTGCGTTGATGTTGTGCGTGGAGCTCCTTGTGAACATCAGTTAATGTGTTGATTCGCTGCTGGGTGTGCACTAAGAACCTAGTCATGACCATGGTTGCGTTTTCGTGGTTGAATATTGGTGTGAAGATTGTGCGTTTGCTTCATTGGCTTCCTGGTATGCATTTTGTTCACTGATGCACTGAAGCTTTTTTGGTGGTCGATGATTAATTTTTTTTTAAGATTTTGAAAAGGTCGTGTTCCACTATTTCGGGTTGATATATATATTACATAGTGAATAGTCAATAAAATGGCAAAGATATGCTTTAAGATGAAGCTCCTTTATGGTTATATGTAATGGCATATTATGTGTGTTAACCTACCGACATGTGCATACTTGTGCATTGAAGTCTCTTCTAGTTCACAAATATTGAATTATGTCGGTTCAGTCTTCACAGGTTTCCATATTCTCTCAAGAATTTTGAATGAAAATGCTTCAGTAGCAGGCCATTATCTTCCAGAAGTTCCCCTCAAAGTCGGTTGTATCCTTGTTGTAAGTCGTTCACAAGTAAAACATGATAACATCGTGGTGTCGATGATCGAGGACAAAGACGACGATCCTTGCAACGAAATGAAACTTATCATTGTAAGTTAACCACTAATTTGTCATAGAAAGAAGAAAGCATAAATACCTTTGCAAATAGAAATAGAAACAGTCTCTTCAAGATTGCAAGAAGAAATAGAATCATTTTTTCAAGTTTGAAAGCAGAAGTGAAAATACCTTTGTAAGCATAAATAGAAACATTTTCTTCAAGATTGAAAGCAAAAAGCAAACATATTCTCAGGAAAATGTAGTTCCAACATGAAAGTAATGAAATTCAGACCCTAAGGTTAAGGTGTGGTCAAGCGAGAACCATATTTTCCAGCACCAACAATTGATGCCATTGCAGATTGGTGCGGTGGTGAAACCTGAAGCATATCTATCAGCAACTGTTCCAGTGATCCCATTGCAGATTAAGTTGCAAAATGAATTGTTTACCTCAACAGAGGTAACAACACAACACTGGGAAGACGACCTATGTGCTGGCAGATGTCACAAACACCCTATGCAAGCTCCCTGCGTGCTGGAAAATGTCACAAAGAAGCAGATGTTACCTATCACAAACACTAGCAGATGTCACCTGTCACAAAGACCGAGATGTCAGATGGACCTAGATGTCATAGGAAATCGAAACAAATTAATTAAACAAACTTAGCATTTGTTGTTAGTGAAGTAATGTTAGCATTACTTTACCCAAAAAAAAACTTGTTCATCAAAGCTATTGTTTATGCTAACTTTATCTAAAGTATGTATGATATTTATCTAAAGTATGCCTCGGTATGAGACCAAATAAAATGAAAAACATGTTTATTAGATCATAATAAATATTAAAGCATGTTCATTGGATAATAACGATTATTCATTTCAATATTGAAAAATATTTTGGTTAAAAACAAAAAAAATTGATTTATGTGCTCAGCGATTAGCGAGACTAAAAACGATTACTATAATCCCGTAATCCTTGCAAGCCAAAGAGACAAGGACAAATAAAGTGATTTATGTTGAATGGTTGACAATGCCCATTCAACTAATTACTAAAAAAACATTGTATGGTTTAAAATCATTATATAGTGTAAAAAATTGTGTCAAGCGTTGTTAACCACGTGATGTCAAGCGTTGTTAACCACGTTATGTCAAGCGTTGTTAAGAATGGTAGAGATTACATATTAGTTTTGTCAAGCGTTCTTTTTGGTTTTTTTAAGAATGGTGGAGATTACATATTAATTTTGTATTATATTTGCTTAAAGATTTTTATTTGCTTAAGGTTATTTGGATTGGTTGATTTGTTTTACTGGATTGTTAAGGAAAAAAATTATCTACATTTATTGAATTTTTTTTAATTGATTATTTAGATTGATTTTTAAAGAAAGTATATGCTTAATTTTAATGTTTGTTAACACTTGTAGTGTGGTACAAAATTTGTTAAGTTGTAATGACTTTTAATAGATTATGTGTGTGTATGTGTCATGATGGTTCTTTGCTCACCAATTTTTAGGGATTTGAGATTCTTTTAATTCTAATATGTTCATATTCTAATTAGACGTGGAAATTAATATATAAGCAAATTTTATTTATCAAAATGGTTCATTTTACAATAAGATGTGTATTTTTTTCCCAAGTTAAATTATATTCGTGCCACGTGGCTCTCCGCCCACCAATTTATAGAGATTTGAGATTATTCCTATTCTAATAAATTTATAATCTAATTAGATAATAAAATTAATATATAAACAAATTTTATTTAGCAAAATAATTTGTTTTACAATAAAATGTGTAATTATTATTTTTCTTTAAGTTAAAGTAGGTCCTAACTACTTTAATTTTTTTTA
Source organism: Pinus tabuliformis (assembly GCA_031772625.1). NCBI lineage: Eukaryota > Viridiplantae > Streptophyta > Pinopsida > Pinales > Pinaceae > Pinus > Pinus tabuliformis. The sequence goes on along the minus strand of CM062808.1, from coordinate 880,524,801 downwards.
CTCATAATTTTTTATATATAATTAATCAGATAATATTTTTATTATATACATAAAGCTATTAATTATATCAACTATATTATATATATTAATATTTTTAATATATCTGTACTAATTAAAAAAATCTAAAAAAACTAATTCACCTCCGAAATATATTATCATAACAAAATTGATTTTTCACAACTCTGCCAAGGACTGCATGTGATTTACATCGACGAGAATATAGATAGTAATGGAACTTGAATGTAATTTATGGTTCTATGGGTTTCATTTTAGCCACAGAAAGTTTCGCTTAACAAATAATTTTGGAGAATAAAAATAAAAAAATATAATATAATAAATGAATGATGGATTTTGCACAGTGGTTTGAAAGTGTAAAGTTTAGAATTTTTTTTTAATTTAAGTTGGAAAATAAATATTTATAAAATAAGTAATTTAGTTATAAAATAAGTAAATTTGGTAGATTTTTTTAAATTAAAAATAAGTTTATTTAAATTAGTAAAGTAGTAATTAGCGGTTTAATTTTTTCTTTATTTATTATAAACAATGTCTTATAGCTAGTGTTTCCTTGTAGCTTAGTTTAATTATTAAATTTTGAAATGTACGAACTAACTATAGTATTTGAACAAGGGCTACTTTGTAGATATTCTTGCTTATTTTAAGTATCCTTAAATTAGAGGCCCATGTCACAAATGTTATCAAATGTATTATTATAATAAACGTACATAAACACATGTTATAAACATTGACTAGGGCCAACCTAATTTTAAATATTAAATTAGTTTATTTATACTTAGGGCCCTAATAACATGAAAGTGTTTATAAATATTGTTATAATATCAAATAATAGATATTAAATAATTTAACGTGAATTTTAGTAAATTAACCATTAGATAATATGTACTTTGGCTGATTTGTATATAAACACAATAATATCATTAGATAGTGATAATATTATAATATTATTATCTCTATAGGCTATTATATGCGTTTAAGTATGGAATCGTCTATCAACTTTTAGTAAGCGTTATCCTTCCCGATGTATACTCTATTATGTCTCCCTCTAATATGTATTATGCATTAGGTTTTTGTTTGACCATCTATTTTGGTAAAAAATATTAAATAATTTTCAATTTTACAAAGTAAAATTTTAACAATTACATTTTTATTTATTGCAATATTTTTAATCAACATTTATTTGGTGTAATTTTAAAAATCTTATTATTCCATAATTCTTACTTAATTAGTGATTGCACAATAATAAATAATAACTTATAAGTAAATGTTTAATAACATTTACGATTATTTGTACGTGACATTAATGGACATTGATTTCAAAAAATTTGATAAATTTGAAACACCAATAAATTATTGTATCTCAACTAATACATTATTAAAAATTGAATGCTTATTACCCCTGCCCCCTCTAAGATCTTTGTATATTTCTGGTAGTTGTTAGATCGCATTTATTAGGATATCTATCCTCCTAAATATAAAGGAAACTTGTGGGCTAGGAATCGTGTGCCCATTGTAATTTATTGAACTTCGCCTTTTCTTGGAGTACATGTCCTGAGAACTTGTGGGTGTTAATGCTTATTAGACTCTATGACTAGATGTTCTGAATCCATGCTATAACCTTTTACCTTTTGGGCTATCTAATATTGCACTTGGTTAGGATATGTGAGGTCTTCCTACAGAAACAAGGTGGGGACAAGTACAATGTAAATTATATTAGTGATGGAGCACATCTGTCATTTTATTGTGGAAGTTGTACATTAAATTGTAAATATTAATTAATAGTACATGCCTCATCACTACATAATAAGAGGTGAAAGAATTGAAACAATAGTATTTTAGATAAATGAATTTAGATATGGTTTAAAAATAATAAATTTTAATTTATAATGTTAAAGTTTGGAAAAATTTCATAAATTTTTGGACAACTTAGATTTAATGTCAACCGTCAATAAACAAATTATTCTTACTTCCAACTTAAAAATCAATTTTTCTAAAGTCCGCATGGGGTAGCTCAAGTGGCAATGGCAGTGGAAATGAAGTCTCACCGAACCGGAGATCTTGGGTTCGATTCTTGTGCTACCCTCCCTGGAAATGGGGTGAATAATGGACATGTAAAAACTCGAAAATGAGAAGGTCCCACCTAAGCTTACAAAAAAAAAAAACTTAAAAATCAATTAAAAAAAAAAAATATATATATATATAAATTCATTATCCTAAATTCAAGAAACTATCTAATTTATAATTTTATCAAATAATATAATGTTTAGCATCATTCTTAAAATATTTAAAATATTAATAAAATGAAGAGTCGTATCAAACAAAACGTCATGTACACTAGCATCATTCACAAGTTCATTATGCTATACTCGAAAGATTACGTAGTTTTATATAATTTTATAATTTTTACCATTTTGTTAAATATTAATAGTTTTATATAATTTTGTAATTTTTGCCATTTTGTTAAATATCAATAAAGTTACGAGTCGCGCCATAAATTATATCAAACAAAACCCCATAAATTATATCAAACAAAACGCCACGTATAAAAGCATCATTCACGATTAAAATTTTAAAATAATAATTTTTAAATATATTATTATACTTGAGATTAAATTAAACAATATTAATTAATAGTGAAGTACATCTGCCATCACTATATAAAAAAAGTGAAAGAATTGAACTAATAGTATTTTAGATAAATGAATTTGAATATAGTTTAAAAATAATAAATTTTAATTTATAATCTTTAACTTTGAAAAAAATTCAAAAATTTTTAGACAACTTAAATTCAATATCAACATTATTTTTTTTTAATACATTATTACCATGCTACCACATGAAATAATAAATAAATAATTTAAATATTTTAAAAAATACGCTCTTACTAGAACACTCTATACATCTATTCTTTGTTATGACCAAAGGTTAAAGCAAACGTGTGAGAGCCACATCTAAAACACTGCGTTTGTGATACGAATAGAGCCATCAATCCAAAATAATATTGGAAAAACAAAAAAAAACTAGCCATTATTATTTTACAGACTTTTTTTTTATTAAACTCAGAAACATTATATTAAAAAAAAAAATTATAAACACTTAATTGAATGAGTAATGAATCTTGATGGATTCAAATTTAGTTTTCTTCTTCGTTTTTGAGTCAAATCTATCCTTTCCCTTTTTCTCTGTGATATAATTAATATGATAAAATAAATTAAAAAATAAAATAAGAAATTTTTATAAAATATAATTTTATATAATATTTATTTTTATTAGAAATTAGGGTTTTTAAATTTAGTTTTTCTAAAATGATTTTTCTAAATTTTTTAATTTTTTATGAAGCTTTGCATTGTTCGAGGCAATTGTTAATATATTAATTAATTTAATGATGCAAAGTTACACTCTACCTTAAAAATATGAAAGTTTAAATCGGATTATAAAATATTTTAGTATATATGTTAATAAATGAAGGACTTTCAAATGTATAAATATATAATTAATTTTGATATTTACGAGATATAGTTTACTTGATTTGTGTGGATTTTAGTGTTATCAAATTTTTATCTAAAAAACTTGAAATTTAATTAAAACCATGTTAAACAAGTAAACTGAATTTCAAACCTAATTGGGGGGCTTCTATATTAGTTAGAAAAAGTCTTCTAGTATGTGATGCCCATCATTTGGCCTAAGCCTCACATCGAAAAATGAGGAACGTCGATGGCGGCTCTTAAGATTTAGAGAGAAGCTTGAAACATGCTTCACAGGTGCATCAACCTACACACATAACCTGGTAATATTGGTACAAACTCTTCCTTCAACGGAAATCTTGCATTAATCAACCGAAGCAGCAGAAACAAAGGTCAGTATATGTTGCTTCTGCAAACCTTACTATCTCAGGTAGATGTAGGTAGGGTCATGTGGTTAATAATAAATTGAATGGGCATGGTCATGGATTTTACACCATTTTAGACACATCATTTAATGGGTGTGGAATTGGGACCTAAGGGAATCCCTAGCTAGGTCCACAAGTTATGGAGGAGGAGGACATCCTTCAATGGGTGTAGAATTGGGAAGTTTACTTTATTTTTAGATACATCATTTAATGGAGGAGGAGGAGGAGGAGGATGATCCATTTTAGATACATCATTTAATGGGTTTGGGGGGATGGGGAGGAGGAGGAGGGTGATACTCCATTTTAGATAAATTGTTTAATGGAGGAGGAGGAGGATACTCCATTTTAGATACATCGTTTAATGGGTGTGGAATTGGGACTGGAGGAGGAGGAGGAGGATGATGATACTCCATTTTAGATACCCGAGGAGGAGGAGGAGGATGATGATGATACTCCATTTTAGATACCCGAGGAGGAGGATACTCCATTTTAGATACATCGTTTAAGGGTATGGAATAGGGACCCGAGGAGGAGGAGGAGGAGGAGGAGGATACTCCATTTTAGATACATAGTTTAATGGGTGTGGAATTGGGACTAAAGAGGAGGGGGAGGAGGAGTCCCTAACTAGGTCCATAAGTTGTTGACTTTTTGGAGGAGAAGTTTAAAGGGTGTGGAATTGGGACCCTGAGAAAATCCCTAGCTAGGTCCACGAGTTATTGACTTTTTGAAGAAGGAAGAAGAGTCATTTAATGGGTGTGGAATTGGGACCTTGAGAGAATCCCTAACTAGGTCCATAAGTTATTGACTTTTTGGAGAGGGAAGAAGAGTCGTTTAATGGGTCACCCTAAGAGAATCTCTAACTAAGTCCACAAGTTATTAACTCTTTGGAGGAGGAAGCATATCAAATGGCCTGTGAAATAGACACCCTCCATCCTAAAAACTCACAAATCTAAGTTTTTTCATTTCTGAATTGTTGAAGTGAATGAGAGCAATACATATTCAGAGATCTGAATTTTATTTGTTTGTGGTTCATGGGGTTTTTCAACTATCATATTTTTTATATATCCTTTCACTATAATCAAATCCTGACTATTCAAACAATTCAGTATCTCCTTCCATGAAACTTAGATATAGATAAGATTATTTATGTTGACATGGGTTCTTATTTATGTTTGGGTCAATTCTTCTTAGTTCAGGCTTTTCAATATCTAAATTTATGGTGAGGTAGCCCTCCATTGCAATATGCATAGGTAAATGAACATGATTGCACCTTGAATTCTCAGTGTTCATCATAAATTGTGAAACAAACCTTTGTACAATTCGTCGCATTGATCTAGGAAAATACTACACCCACTGAAATGTTTCGTTAAGGCTTTCTTGCCTTACATTGCAATTTTTTAGAAGCATGACTTCTGCTTCCAAGATATACTTCATAATAAAATAATAATAGCCAGACTTTGAATTCTAGGAAATTGAATTGTGGGATTCTTCTCTTACTCAATAAAGATATGATGGCTCCCTTGTCCCCAAAAACTTCTATTTACAAATATTCATGGCAAGTGTTTTGGCTCCATCTTAGCGTTTTGGAAGCCTCAAAGATACACTTCAAAATAGAATAATAATAATAGCAAGCCTTTGAATTCTAGGAAATCAAATTCTGGGATTCTTCTCTTACTCAATGAAAAGATGATGTCTCCCTTGGTTCCAAAAACTTTTATGTATGAATCTTCATAACAAGGGTTTTGGCACCATCGTAGCCTTGTGGAAGCCTCATGTTGTAGACATTGGAAGTTCCATATATTTTATTTCTTGTGAGCAACAAATTTTTACCTACAAGCATAGCATTGTACATTCCTCATTATTGTTGAGCCAAATGTTCCTTCCATATAGATCCATGAGCCCCTTGACCCATCCCACAACATGGATTTGGAAACTTTTGTCTCACCATAAAATGCATGCAAGTTCCATACCACCCAACTCATCACAAAGTAACCACCGACAGAAAATATTTTGTTGCATTTAGGCAACATATGTTGTCGTTTAACCAAAAGTGCAATACATCCAAAAAAAAAAAAGGATCAAACATGACTTCTTTCATAAATTCTATATAGATGAAATTAATTCTCTTAATTCTATCCTAAACAGAGATTTGTAGTGTTTATTATGATATTGTACCAATGAATAGGTTCTCACCATGTTTGTTGAAAATTTGTACAAAACCTATTGGTTGCAGAGGAAAACATAAAATTAGTTGCTAGTGAAATTAGACTTTATTGCAGTGGATGTAAAAGCGATCATGTTGCCCTTGTTTCCTATTTTGGAAGGGAAAACTCTCATAACTTTGCTGCAAGTCTAGGACATAGTAATGTAAGACTATATGATGTATCTTTTTTTTGTGCACTAATGGAATATCTGATGCATTTTTTTAAAGTTAAAAACAAAAAATTGGAAAAGTTGTAGATATATCCAAATAAGTATAGACAAGAAAATCATAGCTTAAGAAAAGAAAATATGATTTATAGATTGTTGAGTTGTCCTTTGTACTCTCTTTTTAAAAAGCTGAAAGTGAAAAAAGCTAGCCCTAGTAATGGAAAATTTATTGTTTTTCCTTCAAATGAAATTTCAAATGATGTGGTTTCCTATTTTCGTTGTTATTTAGGGTTTTAACAAAGTTCAAAAAAGAACATAAAAAACAAGCAGGGGAAATTTTGTTTATGATGGGTAAGTTGCAATAATTTCAGCCTCAAATTAGCAAATAGACAAACCATGAAAGTCATGTTAGCACTTGTCTCTTAACAAGCCCTGCATTTTGCGTTGCAATACACCCGGGGAAAAATATGTACAAGCTTAGCGCCACATTGCAGAGACGTACCTTAATGAGCGCAATAAGATCGATGGGTCAAATTACACCAACTGGAAGTTCAAGTTGCATACATTGCTCGAGGGTTCGAGTGCATGGACAATTGCAAATGGAGATGAAGCAATGTTGACTATAGGCAGTGGTGCCAAGGTCGCATCAGTTCAAGATTGGGAAAAGAGGGAAAAAAAAGTGAATTTGTTATTGAAGATGTCAGTAAAAGGAAACATAATCCCTCATATCTGAGAATTCAAAACCGCTAATGACATTTGGGTGACAATCAAGGATTTGTATGAAACAAAAAATACAAATCGTCTGTTGTTTCTGAAGAGTAATATTCTCTCCATTAGAATGGAGGAGAATGAATCTATTTCTGCATTAATCGCATGGATTAAATAACTTAGAGACAAGTTGGACGACATAGGTGAGAAAGTTTCCAACACTAATCTCGTCACGATTATCTTAAATGGCATGACAGAGGATTATCAGATGTTCATTACAAGACTTGCAACGAGGTAGAATCTCCCACCTTTGAAGAGTTGATAGGGATTCTGATGCAGGAAGAAGAGAGGCGTATGAATCTGAAGCCTCAGAATGCAGATCTAGCATTGGTGACAAGTAAAAAGTTCTTCAAAGGGAAACTAGGAGGAGGACATAAAAGCGGTGGTCCATCCCAAAAAAATTCATTTCAAGATATGTCATCTGCTAGAAATGATTCAAGAATTAAGTGCTTTTGTTGTTGCATCACTGGTCATATTGCTAGAGATTGTCATAAAAAGAAGACCGATGAAACCATACATAGACACAAGAGGCATACAGGGCATTTTTTTGGCGATGATCTAAATAATGACCTTAAATTATTTGTTTTTGATGCTTCTCATTCTGCTGAGACAGATGAGGCTGAAACTTGGTTTGTGGATTCTAGAGCATCCACTCATATGACGGGTAATAAACAGTGGAATAAAAATTTTAAGGAGACCAACAATGGTGCTAACATCTACCTTGGAGATGACAGAGCATATCATATTAAAGGGTATGTAGATATTCCTGTGATATTTCGTAATGATAATATCAAGCGCATCCAGAATGTCATGTATGTACCTGGCATTAAAAATAATTTGATCTTTGTCTCCATGATTAGATATCAGAATTTAAAGATAGATTTTTTCAAAACTTATTATGTTATAAAGGATTTGTTGGATCATCAAAGGTTGGTCACATCAGGAGTACGAGTTGAAGGCTTGTATAAGTTGAATGTTAGAAACATGCAACATCAAGCTTTAACTTCAATGACTATGACAACAAATAGTATTTAACATCAAAGGTTTAGTCACATCAACCTTCATGACTTATTGTTGTTGCAGAATCAAGGTTGATGGAATTCCTATTTTAAGAAATGAAGATATTGATTGTGAAGGATTTGCACTTGGAAAAATGGGCAGGGATGAATTTCCCTCCAGCTTTAGTGGGAGAAAGAAATATATACTCGAACTTGTGCATACTGACATTTGCAGACCTGTGCAGACAAGGTCCTTAGGTGGATTTTATTATTTTTTGCTATTTATTGATGAAGATATATCTGGGTATACTTTCTTAGAAGGAAAAGTGATGCTTTCGAGTATTTTAAAGAATTTAGAAACATGGTTGAAAAGCAGACAGGGAAATTCATTAAAATTCTCCGCTCAAATCAAGGGGGAGAATACAGGCTTGGAAACTTCATCAAATATTGCAGAGATCATGGAATAACACAATAGTTTACAGTACCCCACACTCCACAACAGAATGGGGTTGCAGAAAGAAAGAACATAACTCTGGTGGAGTGTGCACGCAGCATGATGAAAGGTAAGAACCTATCTAATGGTTTTTGGGCAGAAGCAATTACTACCGTAGTTTACTTAAATCACAAAAGTCCAACTAGGTGTCTTGATCTCAAGACTCCATTTGAGGCTTTGTATGGTTTTAAACCTACAGTCCATCACTTAAGAGTATTTGGTTCTAAATCTTTTGCACACATTCCTAAGGAAGATAGGAAGAAATTGGATGCTAAAGCTATAAAATGCATATTTGTAGGGTATTGCCTAATTTCAAAACATATAAGATGTTTAATCCATCTACTCACAAGGTATTTGCTAGTAGAGATGTTATCTTCCATAAACAGGTTGATGAAGGGAATAATGACATAAGTTGTGAGGAGTGGCACATGCCTTTACTAATTGATGACAGCAATGATGAAGCCAAAGACAGTCATTTACAACAGCAGCAGTAGAAAGAGGAATCTAGTGATGTAGACACATTCAGTAGTCGAACTCCACTCATAGGAGAGTAAGAAATCACACAGGCCAGAATTGAGGCAAGTCTTCTACCAAGGAGATCAAGAAGGCAAACTCACTTACCTGCAGGGTACAAATATTATGTTCTTACGACTAAACTTTTAAATGTTGTTGAGCCCATGAATTATAATGAAGCAAGTCAGCATGATGAATGGAGGTCAGCTATGAAAGAAGAGTATGAGTCCATAATTAAAAAAAAAAAAAAAAAAACCCAGGAAATAGTTAACTGCCAAAAGAAAAAGAGCCCATAGGTTGCAAATGGTTATATAAAACTAGGTTTAGATCAGATGGTAGTGTAGACAAATATAAAGCTAGGTCAGTGGCCAAAGGATACTCACACAAGGAAGGAATTGATTATGAGGAAGTTTTTGCTCCTGTAGCTAAGTTAAATATTATTAGGATGTTAAGCTCTAGCTACAAAGTACCATTGGAGTTTACACCAGCTAGATGTAAAATCTTCGTTTCTAAATGGATAGTTGAAGGAAGAGGAATATTTAACACAACCTGAAGGGTTCATTAAAAAGGGCAAGAACACTTGGTTTGTAAATTAAAGAAGGAATTGTATGGATTGAACAGGCTCCCAGATATTGGTATGAGAAAATAGACTCTTTCTTCTTACAAGATGGTTATAAGAGAAGTAAAAATGATCCAAATTTGTATACTGCATTTGACTCAAAGGGGAAGATTGTGTTTATTTCCTTATCTGTCGATGATTTTAATTGTTATTGGAAATTTTAATGAATTGGTTGAAGAAATTAAAGTGCAGATGTAACGGGTATTTGAAATGAAAGACCTTGTAGAACTACATTATTGTTTGAGTCTTGAAGTCTGGAGAGATACTGACCAGAATTTTGTTACTCATGGAAAGTATGCCAGGGAATTGTTGAAGAAATTCAGAATGGATCAATGTAAAGTTGTTTCAGTACCTGTACAGCAAAATGTTAAATTTCAAAGTGATGATGGTTCTAAAGAGGTGGATGCTACACTATATAGACAACTAGTTGGGAGTTTGATTTATTTGACTACAACTAGACCTAAATTAGCATATTCAGTTAATGTCTTGAGTCAAATCACAACAAAACCTCTTGAAAATCATTGGGTGGCAGGAAAAGGTGTCCTAAGGTATCTTCAAGGAACCATAAATTTTAGCATTGAATATACTAATTCTGTTGATGTTCAACTAGCAGGTTATTCAGATTCAGATTGGGCTGGAGATTTGGACAATATAAGATCTATAAATAGGTATGCTTTCAATATTGGGTCCGGGGTCATTTCTTGGAGCAGTAAAAAGTAGAGTATTATATATTTATCATCAGCAAAAACAGAGTATCAAGTTGTATGGGCAGCCACTTGTGAAGCAATTTGGTTTAGAAGACTTCTTCATGATGTAGGAGAAGAACAAGAGGATGCTACAATGATTAAATGTGACAACCAATGTTCAATCAAGCTGGCAAATAATCTTGCTTTTCATAAAAACAAAAAACATATAGATACTCAATTTCATTTTGTGAGAGAAAAGGTTCAGTCCAAAGAGATTTTTCTTGAATATTGTAACACTTGTGAAAATGCAGTTGATATCTTCACCAATCCTCTTGGGAAGATTAAACTTGAATTATTTAGGGAGATGTTAGGTGTGAAATTGAATCCTTTCTCCATTAACGGGGAGAGTTGAAATTAATGGAGAAAGTTTGTTTCATGGTTGTGTGTGTGTCTTAGATTAGAGTTAATTCCTATTTTCTAGGAGATAGTTTTGATCTCTCTAAATTGAATGTAAACTTATATATTTCTGATTTTATGATTAATTGAATAGAGCAGTATTGCTTGGGTAGTCTACAGGTGTAGCTTGCTCACTTCTGAGCTGCTAATTTTAGTTTGTAAGTTTCATTCTAATTTGTCTTTCCATTTTGTAACATATACTTCTAGTTTAGCTAGACATAGTAGTACGAATTACCCTCCTATTCAATTACTTTAAGTTTCTATAGGTCTTCATTTTGGTCTTAAAGCTAATGCCTTTCCACTGGTTTGTAATAGGGTTTCCTCATGGAATACTTCTAGGTCATTTCCATGTATTAGTATCAGTTGCAAATCCTCACTAGAATTTCATGTATTGTTTAGTTTTCCATTTGTATTGTTTTTCTAATTCCTCTCTTGGCAATTGTGCAGGTATCCACTAAGAATATTACCGAGAGCAAAAGTTACAGTTATCGCAATTCGTTCTCAGGTTTCTTTAACCTTAGATTCCCATCTTCTTTGTTTACAAGTTGACTTGACTCCAACCCAATTAAAGAGTTTTGGATTCTTTGAATAGGTTATTTGTAATTGTAGAACTATCACCATGAGTTTGGTTTTTGACCTTATTTCAAGTTATTTGAGCTTAGTTACTTTCAAAGGTTGTGGCCTCTTGTCGAGGATTCCTTAATAATATTATGGGTCTGGATGTCGAACTATTATAGATTATATATTATTTTGTTATTTATATGGGTTTTGTAATGAATATAAGACATTTCATTGATTGACCAACGATGTGTTGTCAGTTTTGTAACTCTTATTTCTGGAAATTGATGTTTTGTTTTCAATAAAAGACATCATTGTTCCTGGATTATGCAATAGACTATTGTTTGTCCCACTCTTGTTGGATGTTGTCTGTCTGTTACTATGCTTGATCAGCGTCCAGCTTTTGGATTTGTAATATTTTTTTGTAGGTATAAAGGTTTTGATTTCACTTGTATTTCTTGTTGGTTCCTCGCATTGAAAAAAAGAAAACAACAAACTTTTGTTTTGAGATTCGATTTTATACCTAAGCTAGATTTTTTGCAAATTTGTATATGTCTTGTGTTTGTTTCAAGCCTTCGTTTATTATCTCTTGATCGGTTGATATGCGTTATATTTATATTCTATATATGCATTTATCAGTACATATTTATATTTTATATACGTATTTATCAATACATTAAATCTATAACTCTTGATGGGTTCCTAACCGAGGACCTACCATCGTTCTCCAAATTCTATTATTTGGGCTCTGGTCTATTCCAGTCTAGTAGGCCAAGGTCCATTCCAGCTTGGATCTAACCTAGCCTGTGCCATTACTTATGAACATTGATTATTATTAAACTTATACAGTAAATAAAAACAATACTGAAACATATTTTATCCATTTAAGATTCATTCATGACGAATCCTTTATCTTCCAACTAGAAAATACAGACACAAAAAGAATTGTTCATATTCTGTTAGAAACATAACACGGTAGAAGAATACTTATCTGACTTCAATTCAGTTAGGCTACCACAGAATTGTTGAGGAGAAAAGATTGATCCACCCAACCAATGAGTTCAGTTATCCTTTACAAGGACTCCACCTAAGCCAGATCACTTCTAGAACAGTTTTTTGACAGGGACCAGAATAGGTCTTCCTAGAAATTTGTGACCACACTAGGTTTGTTTAGGTTTGTTACAGGCCTTACAATTCTAACAGGATATTCCACTAGCCAACTAGCTCAAGAACCCCTACTGTCTGAGGAACCAATTTCATTTCTTCTCTTGGACCTCCTCCAACCAGGTTTCGAGTCTTTAGGTTGCCTCAGACCTTTTCCCTCCCACCTTCTTAGCTCCCTTGTCCCTAACTGAGATAATTTATCTCCAGGGAGAGGAATTTGGTAAGTGAAACTCTCACTTAGCATCTTTTTCTCTTCTATGATTCTTTGGCTTACCATAACCAATTGTATTAATGAATGGTAAAATAAGCACTTTATGTTTATTAAAATCATTCATACTACGCCTTCCATATAGCCCATAGTTTGCCAAATCATTTCAGTAAAAGTAACTAAAATGTTTACAACTTTCTTAGGGGTGTTACATGAACTCGTAATCTCTCAATAACAAAAGTGATTTAACGAAAGACTTGACAAATTAAACTAACACAAAATTATAACATATCATTTAATTTTTTTATTTTTTTTTCAAAATCTTTTTATTAAATTATAATTTAATAAAAATCAATATAATATGATTAATGTTATTTTATTAATTTTAAATATTTTATATTAAATTTATCTATAATTTTTTTTTTAAATAAATAATTTTTTTTATTAATCTTGTTATTTTTTTCTTGTAAATTTACATAATATAAATTTATAATTATCAACCATTATAAATATTTTATAATTAATTATAAATATCTTAATGAAAAAAAAAATACTTTAAAATCATAAATTTAAGATCCAATATCATGTCAGTCATGTTAGACAAAGATATTCCATGTAAAATAAAGTGATTTATGTTGAATGGTTGACCATGCCCATTCAACAAATTATTAAAACAAAATTCATTATATAGTTTTTAAAATTATAGCTAACCACGTGATGTCTAAGGATTCGTTTTGGTTTCTTTTTTAAGAATGGTAGAGATAAGTTATCATTACATATTAATTTTGTATTATATTTTAAAACTCACTGTAAATATCTTATTTGGAAAAACAAATACTTTAAAATCATAAATTTAAGATCCAATATCATGTTATACAAAGATATTCTATGTAAAATAAGATGGGTTGTCGAGTAACAAGTTCTTGCTGGGCAAAGCTTTGTTACAATTGCTTGATGCCATAGTTTCGATAGAAAATTCATTTGGGCAGGTTGATGTTAGAATTGAATTACAGGGGCAGGTTTCATTGAGTATTTGTGGTAATGATTCGTATAAATCAAGTTGGATGTATGTATGGATGCATGGGTGACAATGTTGCTAGTGAGATTAAATCAATAGAATATAGGTATAGTGGTGTTATGCATTGAGTTGTGGCAGTGCCAAATAAGTTCGGAATTGTCTCGGAGTTACCAATAGAAAGTGCCTAGAAATGGCTTCGAAGAATCTTCGAAGTTACCGATGGGTTTGGCCGAGGTACACCCCCCACCCCAATAGTAACTTAGGACGTTTTCTCAAATCTAGTCCACAAACTACTTGGTTTGATAGGTAGTCTGAGCTAACGAGTGTTCTAAATAGGTAAGCATTACAACATAGATAAGTAATACATCGCTCAGTGTAGATAGCCTCTAGTATGATGGGTTTTTTATGGTGTGCTAGTAATACATATTAAGATATTAATCAAACATGGTTATATAGTATTGTTAATGGTAACATAAGTCTAATCAGTTCTAACTGTGTAATGCAATTCCATAATCATGACATAGTTACAGAGATCGTGGTTTCTTAGTCCTATTGAATTTACTTGTAACATTATGTATAGAACTACTCTATCTCTTTCATGTAAGCAGACAATAATTATTATCTAGTTTACGAGAGATTTTTCGGCGAAAATCACATGAGAAACCATTTGCCGACGCGTTTCGAACCAACTAGTGTGGTTCATCGTCAGGACAAGTTGAAGAAACAGATCCAGCTTAGCATGTTAAATAGTCTGAGCAGAGCCTCCAATGGTCAACAAGACCAACGGCTAATTTTGACTTAAAGACCATGGTCATAAAATTTTTAAAGGAAATTAGTTATATTAGTTGAGCAATCCCGTAAAATATATATAAAAATATATAAATATATAAAATAATTTTAACTGGTGTTAATAGTTAGTTAAAAATATTATTTAATAATTAAAAATTATAAGTTATTTAGTATTCAAATGGAAAGTAGTTATATAAAGGACCTTACTTATAATATATGTCTAAATAAATGTATATATAAATATAAATATATATTAATGGGTTATTAAGATAAAAGTTAGTTAGAATTAATTATAACGAGAAAAAATAAAATTAAGTTAAAAACTCTATATATATATATATATATATATATATATATAAATAATAAAAATAATAATAAATAATAGATAGATTACGAGAGAATATTAAAAAAAAAAAAAGAAGAAGAAGAAGAAAGAATAAATAATTAATTAATTAATTAAAAATAAATAATAATAATAATAATAATAATAGAGAGATAGATAATGAGAGAATATATATATATATATATATATATATATATATATTTAAAAAAAAAAAAAGAGAGAGAGATATATATATATATATATATATATATATAAATTAAATAAATGACGAGAAAATAATATTAAGTTAACTAAAATATCAAAAATAAATAAATAAATAATAATAATAATAATCAAAATAAATAAATAAATAAGAGGAGGGGGGCAGAAGAAGACGAAAAAAAAAAAGGACTAAGAAGAGAGTGTTGGGATCCAGCACTTGCTGATTTACCAGCCATCATTTCTATTGAGATTGCTCGGCCTCTTTTCAATTTCAAGACCTTCCCTAAATTTCGATGATGGAAGTGCGAAACCTTAGGAATAACACTAGCCTCCTCAATACAAACATGATGATTTGTTTTTTCTACATGCTCAGCTAAAGCAGAAGACCTTGCTCTCCTATGCTTAAGGTCAGCTCTAGTTAGAGTTATACATCTAGTGAACTACATAACACAACCTTATATAAGCTACTTAATTCGCTGAGTGGATTGATTTCTAGACCTGAAGTGTAATTGACCATAGCAAGTACATAAATGACTCTTATGGAGAGTATGAATTAGCAGGGACAACAGAGTGTTTAGGTCATACTCCAGTCCTGACATGCTAAGCAGTAATTCTTATGAGCTTATACAAGTATACTAGGCAAGGGAAGGTAATTACTCTAACATGTCGTTATGCTTAATTGTAGGCTGACGGTCGACTGGAGCATCTGGAACAAGATGGACTCACACAAAAAAATACCATGTCAGTGTTGTCAGTAGTTGACTTGACTATTCATACATTTATCTCCTGAAAAGAACGTTTTAATACTGTGTATACGATCACTGAAAGATCTATTCATAAAGTTTATGTTTCAGAAGTATGAAGTTTCTACCCAATTTAAATACTTTCTTTCTTTAAAAGCACGTTTTCCAGCAAAATATTTTGTATCCGGTCACTAAATCAGCATCGTAAAGAAGAATATCAACATATAACTTTGAGAGACAGAAGGGTTGTAATTAGTCGGTGGGTTGATTGGATCAAATCTAATTGAAATAATAACATGTGAGAATAGTTTACCCACCTTCAAAAAAACAAAAACCTTAAAAAAATATTACTTATCCATGTTTACTTTTAAATTTTTAATCATATATTTATCAGCAGAGTGGCTTTACAATAGTTTCAGTAAAAGTAAAACAAGGGCCTTCAAAGTCACTTTTGAATTCACCCGCATAACCCCTTGCTACATAATCATTATATGGTGATGTTCCTGCACTCTTGGACAATGTTCTTTGAATTCATTCTTCAAACAGGCATATGATGTGGCACCTTGGAAATAATGAAATAATGATTGTCTATTATTACACAAAAAGAAGGAAGGAAAAGACTTGACTTGTCATGGGGAGTTTGCATGCACTTCATGTGTCCCTTGGGTGCTCCATTAGTTACCACACTTGGATCATCTACATCGCTTACTGGTACAACCTTATCACACCAACCTTACCTTTCCTTCCTAGCGTGAATGAACCCATGTTGTCTGATGATGATTTGGGTTACGGAATAGGTAAGCACTCAAAATCTTTGAATACAGTCCAAGTGATTCCAGGCAAGGCGATGCAGTATGGCTCGTCCATTTGGGTTAAGGAAGTGCATTTAAAATTTAATATAGCCTTCGTGATTGTGTTATTTTTTTGTCTCTTAAACGACACTCGCATTACATCCCCTCTTTTCACAAGCAGGAAATCCTCAAAATCCTTGCATTGTTGGAGCTCAAACGCTTCTCGAGACTCATTATCTACATCACATATATCGAATTATGCCAAGTTTTGCATTCAACATTGGGTTGTGCGTATGTTTTAATGGTGAATGCCAAATTTTGTTGATGATCATCTGCGTTGATGTTGTGCGTGGAGCTCCTTGTGAACATCAGTTAATGTGTTGATTCGCTGCTGGGTGTGCACAAAGAACCTAGTCATGACCATGGTTGCATTTTCGTGGTTGAAGATTGGTGTGAAGACTGTGCGTTTGCTTCATTGGCTTCCTGGTATGCATTTTGTTGACTAATGCACTGAAGCTTTTTTGGTGGTCGATGAATAATTTTTTTTTAAGATTTTGAAAAGGTCGTGTTCCACTATTTCGGGTCAATATATATATATATATATTACATAGTGAATAGTCAATAAAAGGGCCAAGATATGCTTTGAGATGAAGCTCCTTTATGGTTATATGTAATGGCATATTATGTGCATTAACCTACCGACATGTGCATACTTGTGCGTTGAAGTCTCTTCTAGCTCACAAATATTGAATTATGTCGGTTCAGACTTCACAGGTTTCCATATTCTCTCAAGAATTTTGAATGAAAATGCTTCAGTAGCAGGCCATTATCTTCCGGAAATTACCCTCGAATTCGGTTGTATCCTTGTTGTAAGTCGTTCACAAGTAAAACATGATAACATCATGGTGTCGATGATCGAGGATGAAGACAATGATCCTTGCAACGAAATGAAACTTATCGTTGTAATTTAACCACTAATTTGTCATAGAAAGAGGAAAGCATAAATACCTTTGCAAATAGAAATAGAAACAGTCTCTTCAAGATTACAAGAAGAAATAGAATCATTTTTTCAAGTTTGAAAGCAGAAAGTGAAAATATCTTTGTAAGCATAAATAGAAACATTTTCTTCAAGATTGAAAGCAGAAAGCAGACATATTCTCAAGAAAATGTATTTCCAACATGAAAGTAATGAAATTCAAACCCTAAGGTTAAGGTGTGGTCAAGCGAGAACCATATTTTCCAGTACCAACAATTGATGCCATTGCAGATTGGTGCGGTGGTGAAACCTGAAGCATATCTATCAGCAACTGTTCCAGTGATCCCATTGCAGATTAAGTTGCAAAACGAATTGTTTACCTCAACAGAGGTAACAACACAACACAGTTTAAGTAACAACACAACACTACGAAGACGACCTATGCGCTGGCAGATGTCACAAACACCCTATGCGAGCTCCCTATGTGCTGGCAAATGTCAAAAAGAAGTAGATGTCACCTATCACAAACACTAGTAGATGTCACTTGTCACAAAGACCGAGATGTCAGATGGACCTAGATGTCATAGGAAATCGAAACAAATTAATTAAACAAATTTAGCATTTGTTCTTAGCGAAGTAATATTAACATTACTTTACCCAAAAAAACTTGTTCATCAAAGCCACTATTTATGCTAACTTTATCTAATGTATGTATGATATTTATGTAAAGTATGTCTCGATATGAGACCAAATAAAATGAAAAACATGTCTATTTAAGCATAACAAATATTAAAACATGTTCATTAGATGATAACAAAAACAAAAAAAATTGACTTATGTGCTCAGCGATTAGCGAAACTAAAAACGATTACTATAATCCCGTAATCCTTGCAGAGCCAAAGGGCCCAAGACTAATAAAGTGATTTATGTTGAATGGTTGACAATGCCCATTCAACTAATTATTATTAAAAAAACATTGTATAGTTTAAAATCATTAGATAATGTAAAAAATTATAGCAATACCAAACCACGTTATGTCAAGCGTTGTTTTTGGTTTTTTTTGAAAGAATGGTAGAGATTACATATTAATTTTGTATTATATAGTTTAAAAAATTATAGTAATAGCAAACCACGTGATGTCAAGCGTTCGTTTTCGTTTTTTAAAGAATGGTGGAGATTACATATTAATTTTGTATTATATTTGCTTAAAAAAATTTATTTGCTCAGGGATTTTTTATTTGGATTTGTTGATTTGTTTAAATTGATTGGTAAGGAAAAAAATATCCAATTTATTGAATTGTTTTTCATTGATTATTTAGATTGATTTTTAAAAGAAATATATGTTTAATTTTAATGTTTGTTAATACTTGTAGTGTGTTACAAAATTTGTTAAGTTGTATTGATTTTTAATAGATTATATGTGTGTATGTGTTATGATGGTTTCTTGCTCACCAATTTTTTAGGGATTTGAGATTCTTTTAATTCTAATATGTTTATATTTTAATTAGACGCGGAAATTAATATATAAGCAAATTTTATTTATCAAAATGGTCCATTTTACAATAAGATGTGTATTTTTTTCCCAAGTTAAATTACATTTGTGCCACATGGCTCTCCACCCACCAATTTCTAGAGATTTGAGATTATTCCTATTCTAATAAGTTTATATTCTCATTAGGCAATAAAATTAATATATAAACAAATTTTATTTAGAAAAATAATTTATTTTACAATAAAATGTGTAATTATTATTTTTCTTTAAATTAAAGTTGATCCTAATTTCTTTTACTCATAATTTTTTTATATATAATTAATCAAATAATATTTTTGTTATAGGTATAAAGCCATCAATTATATTAACTATATTATATATATTAATATTTTTAATATAATTTTACTAATTAAAAAATTAAAAAAAAAAAACTATTTTTAATATAATTTTACTAATTAAAAAATTAAAAAAAAAAAAACTATTTTTAATATAATTTTACTAATTAAAAAATTAAAAAAAACTAATTCACTTCCGGAATTTATGATCATAACAAAATTCATTTTTCACAACTCTGCCAAGTACTGCATGTGATTTACATCGACGACAATATAGATAGTAATGGAACTTGAATGTAATTTATGGTTCTATGGGTTTCATTTTAGCTACATATAGTTTCGCTTAACAAATAATTTTGGAGAATAAAAATAAAAAATAACTTGAATGTAATTTATGGTTCTATGGGTTTCATTTTAGCTACATATAGTTTCGCTTAACAAATAATTTTGGAGAATAAAAATAAAAAATATAATATAATAAATGAATGATGGATTTTCCATAGTGGTTTGAAAGGGTAAAGTTTAGAATTTTTTTTTTTTAATTTAAGTTGTAAAATAAATAAGTATAAAATAAGTAATTTAGTTATAAAATAAGTAAATTGGATAGATTTTTTTAAATTGAAAATAAGTTTATTTAAATTAATAAAGTGGTAATTAGCGGTTTAATTTTTTCTTTATTTATTATAAACAATGTCGCATAGCTAGTGTTTTCCTGCAGCTTAGTTTAATTATTAAATTTTGAAATGTACGAACTAACTATAGTATTTGAACAAGGGCTACTTTGTAGATATTCTTACTTATTTTAAGTATCTTTAAATTAGAGGCCCATGTCACAAATGTTATCAAATGTATTATTATAATAAACGTACATAAACACATGTTATAAACATTGACTAGGGCCAACCTAATTTTATATATTAAATTAGTTTGTTTATACGTAGGGCCCTAATAACATGAAAGTGTTTATAAATAATGTTATAATATCAAATAATAGATATTAAATATTTTAACGTGAATTATAGTAAATTAACCATTAGATAATATGTCTTTTGGTTGATTTGTACATAAACACAGTGATATCATTAGATAGTGATAATATTATAATATTGTTATCTCCATAGGCTATATTATATGCGTTTAAGTATGGAATCGTGTGTCAACTTTTAGTACGCGTTATCCTTCCTGATGTATACTCTATTATGTCTGCCTCTAACAAGTATTATGCATTAGGTTTTTGTTTGACCATCTACTTTGGTAAAAAATATTAAATCATTTTCAATTTTACAAAGTAAAACTTTAACAATTACTTTTTTATTTATTGCAATATTTCTAATCAACATTTGTTTAGTGTAATTTTAAAATTCTTATTATTCCATAATTCTTACTTAATTAGTGATTGCACAATAATAAATAATAACTTATAAGTAAATGTTTACTAACATTTATGATTATTTGTACTTGACATTAATGGTTCCACTGAAACATTGATTTCAAAGAATTTGATCAATTTGAAACACCAATAAATTATTGTATCTCAACTAATACATTATTAAAGATTGAATGCTTATTACCCTTGCCCCCTCTAAGATTTTTGTATATTTCTGGTAGTTGTTAGATCGCATTTATTAGGATATCTGTCCTCCTAAATATAAAGGAAACTTGTGGGCTAGGAAACGTGTGCCCATTGTAATTTATTGAACTTGGCCATCGCTTTTCTTGGAGTACATGTCCTCAGAACTTGTGGGTATTAATGCTTATTAGACTCTATGACCAGATGTCAGAATTCGTGTGATAACCTGCTATCTAATATTACACTTGGTTAGGATATGTGGGGTCTTAGTGCGGAAACAAGGTGGAGACAAGTACAATATAAATTATATTAATGATGGAGTACATCTGTCATTTTATAGTGGAAGTTGTACATTAAATTGTAAATATTAATTAATAGTAAAGTACATCTGTATCATTACATAATAAGAGGTGAAAGAATTGAACCAATAGTATTTTAGATAAATGAATTTAAATATGGTTTAAAAATAATAAATTTTAAATTATAATGCTAAACTTTGGAAAAATTTTATAAATTTTTGGACAACTTAAATTTAATGTCAACATCAATTAATAATAAACAAATGATTCTTACTTTCAACTTAAAAATCAATTAATATATATATATATATATATATATATATATATATATATATATATATATATATATATATCAATTTAATACACATCATTAATAAAATAATTGATATTTAAAAAATTAAATTAAAAATATAAATTCATTATCCTAAATTCAAAAAATTATCTAATTTATAATTTTATTAGCGTCATTGTTAAAATATTTAAAATATTAATAAAATGAAGGGCAACCACTTAAATGATATATCAAACAAAACGTCATGTAAACGAGCATCATTCGCAAGTTCATTATGCTATACTCGAAAGATTATGTAGTTTTATATAATTTTATAATTTTTACCATTTCGTTAAATATTAATAAAGTTACGAGTCGGGCCATAAATTATATCAAACAAAGCGCCACTTATAAAAGCATCATTCATGAATAAGATTTTAAAATAATAATTTTTAAATGTATTATTATACCTGACATTAAATTGTACAATATTAATTAATAGTGAAGTACATCTACCATCATTACATAATGAAAGGTGAAAGAATTGAACTAATATTATTTTAGATAAATGAATTTAAATATAGTTTAAAAATAATAAATTTTAGTTTATAATGTTAACTTTGAAAAAAATTCAAATTTTTTAGACAACTTAAATTCAATATCAATATTATTTTTTTTTAAATACATTATTACCTTGCTGCTACATGAAATAATAAATAAATTATTTAAATATTTTAAAAAATACACTCTTACTAGAACACTCTATACATCTACTCTTTGTTATCACCAAAGGTTAAAGCAAATGTGTGAGAGCCACATCTACTCTTTGTTATGACCAAAGGTTAAAACAAATGTGTGAGAACCACATCTAAAACACTGCGTTTGTGATACGAATAGAGCCATCAATCCAAAATAATATGGCAAAAAAAAAAATAGCCATTATTATTTTACAAACTTCTTTGTATTAAACTTGCAAACATTATATTAAAAAAAAAAATTATAAACACTTAATTGAATGAGTAATGAATATTGGTGGATTCAAATTTAGTTTTCTTCTTCGATTTTGAGTCAAATCTATCCTTTCCCCTTTTTCTCTGTAATATAATTAATATGATAAAATAAATTAAAAATTAAAATAAGAAATTTTTATAAAATATAATTTTTATATAATATTTATTTTTATTAGAAATTAGGGTTTTTTAATTTAGTTTTTCTAAGATGATTTTTCTAAATTTTTTATTTTTTCTAATGAACCTTTGCACTGTTAGAGGCAATTGTTAATATATTAATTAATTTAATGATGCAAAGTTACACTTTACCTTAAAAACATGGAAGTTTAAATCAGATTATAAAATATTTTAGTATATATGTTAATAAATGAAGGACTTTCAAATGTATAAATATATAATTAATTTTGATATTTATGAGATATAGTTTACTTGATTTGTGTGGATTTTAGTGTTATCAAATTTTTATCTAAAAAACTTGAAATTTAATTAAAACCATGCTAAACAAGTAAACTGAATTTCAAACCTAATTGGGGGGCTTCTATATTAGTTAGAAAAAGTCTTCCAGTATGTGATGCCCATCATTTGGCCTAAGCCTCACAACGAAAAATGAGGAACGTCGATGGCAGCTCTTAAGATTTAGAGAGCAGCTTGAAACATGCTTCACAGGTGCATCAACCTGCACGCATAACCTGGTAATATTGGTACAAACTCTTCCTTCAACGGAAATCCTGCATTAATCAACCAAAGCAGCAGAAACAAAGTTCAGTATATGTTGCTTCTGCAAACCTTACTATGTTAGATAGATGTAGGTAGGGTGATGTGGTTAATAATAAATTGAATGGGCATGGTCATGGATTTTACTCCATTTTAGACACATCGTTTAATGGGTGTGCAATTGGGACCTGAGGGAATCCCTAACTAGGTCCACAAGTTATGGAGGAGGAGGACATCCTTCAATGGGTGTAGAATTGGGAAGTTTACTTTATTTCTAGATACATCATTTAATGGAGGAGGAGGATGATGATCCATTTTAGATACATCATTTAATGGGTTTGGGGGTAGGGGGAGGAGGAGGAGGAGGAGGATACTCCATTTTAAATACATTGTTTAATGGAGGAGGAGGAGGATACTCCATTTTAGATACCTGAGGAGAAGGAGGAGGAGGATACTCCATTTTAGATACATTGTTTAATGGGTGTGGAATTGGGACCCGAGGAGGAGGAGGAGGGGGAGGATACTCCATTTTAGATACATAGTTTAATGAGTGTGGAATTGGGACTAAAGAGGAGGAGGAGGAGTCCCTAACTAGGTCCATAAGCTGTTGACTTTTTGGAGGAGAAGTTTCATGGGTGTGGAATTGGGACCCTGAGAAAATCCCTAGCTAGGTCCACGAGTTATTGACTTTTTGAAGAAGGAAGAAGAGTCGTTTAATGGGTGTGGAATTGGGACCTTGAGAGAATCCCTAACTAGGTCCATAAGTTATTGACTTTTTGGAGAGGGAAGAAGAGTCGTTTAATGGGTCACCCTAAGAGAATCTCTAACTAAGTCCACAAGTTATTAACTCTTTGGAGGAGGAAGCCCATCAAATGGCCTGTGAAATAGACACCCTCCATCCTAAAAACTCACAAATCTAAGTTTTTTCATTTTTGAATTGTTGAAGTGAACGGGAGCAATACATATTCAAAGATCTGAATTTTATTTGTTTGTAGTTCATGGGGCTTTTCAACTATCATATTTTTTATATATCCTTTCACTATAATCAAATCCTAACTATTGAAATAATTCAGTATCTGCTTCCATGAAACTTAGATATAGATAGGGTTATTTATGTTGACATGGGTTCTTATTTATGTTTGGGTCAATTCTTCTCAGTTCGAGCTTTTCAATATCTAAATTTATGGTGAGGTAGCCCTCCATCACAATATGCATAGGTCAATGAACACGATTGCACCTTGAATTCTCAGTGTTTATCATAAATTGTGAACAAACCTTTGTACAATGGTCGCATTGATCTAGGAAAATACTACGCCCACTGAAATGTTTCGTTAAGGCTTTCTTGCCTTACATTGCAATTTTTTAGAAGCATGACTTCTGCTTCCAAGATATACTTCATAATAAAATAATAATAGCAAGACTTTGAATTCTAGCAAATCAAATTGTGGGATTCTTCTCTTACTCAATAAAGATATGATGGCTCCCTTGTCCCCAAAAAATTCTATCTACAAATATTCATGGCAAGGGTTTGGCTCCATCTTAGCGTTTTGGAAGCCTCAGAGATACACTTCAAAATAGAATAATAATAGCAAGCCTTTGAATTCTAGGAAATCAAATTGTGGGATTCTTCTCTTACTCAATAAAAAGATGATGCCTCCCTTGGATCCAAAAACTTCTATGTATGAATCTTCATAACAAGAGTTTTGGCTCCATCTTAGCCTTGTAGAAGCCTCATGTTGTATACATTGGAAGTTCCATATATTTTATTTTTTGTGAGCAACAAATTTTTACCTACAAGCATAACATTGTACATTCTCATTATTGTTGAGCCAAATGTTCCTTCCATATAGATCCATGAGCCCCTTGACGCATCCCACAACATGGATTTGGAAACTTTTGCCTCACCATAAAATGCATGCAAGTTCCATACCACCCAACTCATCACAAAGTAACCACCGGCAGAAAACATTTCATTGCATTTAGGCAACATATGTTGTCGTTTAACCAAAAGTGCAATACATCCAAAAAAAAGGATCAAACATGACTTCTTTCATAAATTCTATATAGATGAAATCAATTCTCTTAATTCTATCCTAAACAGAGGTTTGTAGTGTTTATAAGGATATTGTACCAATGAATAGGTTCTCACCATGTTTGTTGAAAATTTGTACAAAACCTATTGGTTGTAGAGGAAAACATAAAATTAGTTGCTAGTGCAATTAAACTTTATTGCAGTGGATGTGAAAGCGATCATGTTGCCCTTGTTTCCTATATTGGAAGGGAAAACTCTCATAACTCTGCTACAAGTCTAAGACATAGTAATGTAAGACTATATGATGTATGTTTTCTTGTGCATTAATGAAATATATGATGCATTTTTTAAAAGTTAAAAACAAAAAATTGGAAAAGTTGTAGATATCTCCAAATAAGTATAGACAAGAAAATCATAGCTTAAGAAATGAAAATATGATTTATAGATTGTTGAGTTGTCCTTTGTACTCTCTTTTTTAAAAGCTGAAAGTGAAAAAAAGCGAGCCCTAGTAATGGAAAATTTATTGTTTGGCCTTCAAATGAAATTTCAAATGTTGTGGTTTGCTACTTTCATTGTTATCTAGGGTTTTAACAAAGTTCAAAAAAGAACATAAAAAACAAGCAGGGGAAATTTTGTTTATGATGGGGAAGTTGCAATAATTTCAGCCTCAAATTAGCAAATAGACAAACCATGAAAGTCATCTTAGCATTTGTCTCTTAACAAGCCCTGCATTTTGTGTTGTAATACACCCAGGGAAAAATATGTATAAGCTTAGCACCACATTGCAGAGACGTACCTTAATGAGATCAATAAGATCGATGGGTCAAATTACACCAACTGGAAGTTCAAGTTGCATACATTGCTCGAGGGTTCGAGTGCATGGACAATTGCAAATGGAGATGAAGCAATGTTGACTATAGCCGGTGGTGCCAAGGTCGCATTAGTTCAAGATTGGGAAAAGAGGGAAAATAAAGTGAATTTGTTATTGAATATGTCGGTAAAAGACAACATAATCCCTCATATCTGAGAATTCAAAACCGCTAATGACATTTGGGTGACACTCAAGGATTTGTATGAAACAAAAAATACAAATCGTTTGTTGTTTCTGAAGAGTAATATTCTCTCCATTAGAATGGAGGAGAATGAATCTATTTATGCATTAATCGCATGGATTAAATAACTGAGAGACAAGTTGGACGACATATGGGAGAAAGTGTCCAACACTGATCTCGTCACGATTATTTTAAATGGCACGACAGAGGATTATCAGATGTTCATTACAAGGCTTGCAACAAGGTAGAAATCTCCCACCTTTGAATAGTTGATAGGGATTTTGATGCAGGAAGAAGAGAGGCGTATGAATCTGAAGCCTCAGAATGCAGATCTAGCATTGGTGACAAATAAAAAGTTCTTCAAAGGGAAAATAGGAGGAGGACATAGAAGCGGTGGTCCATCCCAAAAAAAATCATTTCAAGATATGTCATCTGCTAGAAATGATTCAAGAATTAAGTGTTTTTGTTGTTGCATAACTTGTCATATTGCTAGAGATTGTTATAAAAAGAAGACCGATCAAACCATACATAGACACAAGAGGCATACGGGGCATTTTTTTGGCGATGATCTGAATCAAGACCTTAAATTATTTGTGTCTCATGCTTCTCATTCTGCTGAGACCGATGAGGCTGAAACTTGGTTTGTGGATTCTAGAGCATCCACTCATATGACAGGTAATAAACACTGGAATAAAAATTTTAAGGAGACCAACAACGGTGCTAACATCTACCTTGGAGATGACTGAGCATATCATATTAAAGGGTATCGATATATTCCTGTGATATTTCCTAATGGTAATATGAGGCGCATCCAGAATGTCATGTATGTACTTGGTATTAAAAATAATTTGATCTCTGTCTCCATGATTAGATATCAGAATTTAAAGATAGATTTTTTCAAAACTTATTGTGTTATAAAGGATTTGTTGGATCATCAAAGGTCGGTCACATCAAGAGTACGAGTTGAAGGCTTGTATAAGTTGAATCTTACAAGCATGCAACATCAAGCTTTAACTTCAATGACTATGACAACAAATAGTATTTAACATCAAAGGTTTGGTCACATCAACCTTCATGACTTATTGTTGTTGCAGAAACAAGGTTGATGGAATTCCTATTTTAAGAAATGAAGATATTGATTGTGAAGGATTTGCACTTGGAAAAATGGACAGGGATGAATTTCCCTCCAGCTTAAGTGGGAGAAAGAAATATATACTCGAACTTGTGCATACTGAAATTTGTAGACCTATGCAGACAAGGTCCTTAGGTGGATTTTATTATTTTTTGCTATTTATTGATGAAGATATGTCTCGGTGTACTTTCTTAGAAGGAAAAGTGATGCTTTCAAGTATTTTAAAGAATTTAGAAACATGGTTGAAAAGCAGATAGGGAAATTCATTAAAATTCTCCGCTCAAATCAAGGGGGAGAATACAGGCTTGGAAACTTCATCAAATATTGCAAAGATAATAGAATAACACAATAGTTTACAGTACCCCACACTCCATAAAAGAATGGGGTTGCAAAAAGAAAGAACAGAACTCTGGTGGAGTGTGCACGCAGCATGATGAAAGGTAAGAACCTATCCAATGGTTTTTGGGCAGAAGCAATTAGTACTGCAATTTACTTAAAGAACAAAAGTCCAACTAGGTGTCTTGATCTCAAGACTCCATTTGAGGCTTTGTATGGTTTTAAACCTGCAGTCCATCACTTAAGAGTATTTGGTTCTAAATATTTTGCACACATTCCTAAGGAAGATAGGAAGAAATTGGATGCTAAAGCTATAAAATGCATATTTGTAGGGTATTGTCTAATTTCAAAGCATATAAGATGTTTAATCCATCTACTCACAAGGAATTTGTGAGTAGAGATGTTATCTTCCATAAACAGGTTGATGAAGGGAATAATGACAAAAGTTGTGAGGAGTGGCACATGCCTTTACTGATTGATGACAGCAATGATGAAGCCAAAGATAGTCATTTACAGCAACAACAGTAGAAAGAGGAATCTAGTGATGTAGACACATTCAGTAGTCGAACTCCACTCATAGGAGAGTAAGAAATCACACAGGCCAGAATTGAGGCAAGTCTTCTACCAAGGAGATCAAGAAGGCAAACTCACTTACCTGCAGGGTACAAATATTATGTTCTTATGACTAAACTCTTAAATCTTGTTGAGCCCATGAATTATAATGAAGCCAATTAGTATGATGAATGGAGGTCAGCTATGAAAGAAGAGTATGAGTCCATAATTAAAAACAAAACCCAGGAATTAGTTTAACTTCCAAAAGAAAAAGAGCCCATAGGTTGCAAATGGTTATATAAACCTAAGTTCAAAGCAGATGGTAGTGTAGACAAATATAAAGCTAGGTCGGTGGCCAAAGGATACTCACAGAAAGAAGGAATTGATTATGAGGAGGTTTTTGCTCCTGTAGCTAAGTTAAATACTATTAGGATTTTAAGCTCTAGCTACAAAGTACCATTGGAGTTTACACCAGCTAGATGTAAAATCTTATTTTCTAAATGGAGAGTTGAAGGAAGAGGTATATTTAACACAACCTGAAGGGTTCATTAAAAAGGGGCAAGAACACTTGGTTAATAAATTAAAGAAGGAATTGTATGGATTGAACAGGCTCCCAGATATTGGTATGAGAAAATAGACTCTTTCTTCTTACAAGATGGTTATAAGAGAAGTAAAAATGATCCAAATTTGTATACCGCATTTGATTCAAAGGGGAAGATTGTGTTTATTTCCTTATATGTCGAGGATTTTAATTGTTATTGGAAATTTTGATGAATTGGTTGAAGAAATTAAAGTGTAGATGTAACGAGTATTTGAAATGAAAGACCTTGGAGAACTACATTATTGTTTGGGTCTTGAAGTCTGGAGAGATACTGACCAGACTTTTGTTACTCAAGGAAAGTATGCCAGGGAATTGTTGAAGAAATTCAGAATGGATCAGTATAAAGTTGTTTCAGTACCTATACAACAAAATGTTAAATTTCAAAGTGATGATGGTTCTAAAGAGGTGGATGCTACACTATATAGACAACTAGTTGGAAGTTTGATTTATTTGACTACAACTAGACCTAAATTAGCATATTGAATCAGTGTCCTGAGTCAAATCACGACAAAACCTCTTGAAAATCATTGGGTGGTAGGAAAAGGTGTCCTAAGGTATCTTCAAGGAACCATAAATTTTAGCATTGAATATAATGATTCTTTTGATGTTCAACTAGCAGGTTATTCAGATTCAGATTGGGCTAGAGATTTGGACGATATAAGATCTATAACTAGGTATGCTTTCAATATTGGGTCTGGGGTCATTTCTTGGAGCAGTGAAAAGCAGAGTATTATATCTTTATCATCAGCAGAAACAGAGTATCAGGTTGTATGTGCAGCCACTTGTGACGCAATTTGGTTTAGAAGACTTCTTCATGATGTAGGAGAAGAACAAAAGGATGCTACAGCGATTAAATGTGACAACCAATGTTCAATCAAGCTGGCAAATAATCTTGTTTTTCATAAAAGCACAAAACATATAGATACTCAATTTCATTTTGTGAGAGAAAAGGTTTAGTCCAAAGAGATTTTTCTTGAATATTGTAACACCTATAAAAATGCAGTTGATATCATCACCAATCCTCTTGGGAAGATTAAACTTGAATTATTTAGGGAGATGTTAGGTGTGAAAGTGAATCCTTTCTCCATTAGTGGGGAGAGTTGAAATTAATGGAGAAAGTTTGTTTCATGGTTGTGTGTGTGTCTTAGATTAGAGTTAATTCCTATTTTCTAGGAGATAGTTTTGATCTCCCTAAATTGAATGTAAACTTATATATTTCTGATTTTATGATTAATTGAATAGAGCAGTATTGCTTGGGTAGTCTACAGGTGTAGCTTGCTCACTTGTGAGCTGCTAATTTTAGTTTGTAAGTATCATTCTAATTTGTCTTCCATTTTCTAACATATTCTTCTAGTTTAGCTAGACAAGGTAGTACAAATTATCCTCCTATTCAATTAATTTAAGTTTCTACAAGTCTTCATTTTGGTCTTAAAGCTAATGCCTTTCCACTGGTTTGTAATAGGGTTTCCTCCTGGAATACTTCTAGGTCATTTCCATGTATTAGTATCAGTTGCAAATCCTCACTAGAATTTCATGTATTGTTCATTTTTCCATTTGTATTGTTTTTCTAATTCCTCTCTTGGCAATTGTGTACGTATCCACTAAGCATATTACCGAGATAGAAAGTTACACTTATCGCAATTCGTTCTCAGGTTTCTCTAACCCTAGATTCCCATCTTCTTTGTTTACAAGTTGACTTGAATCCAACCCAATTAAAGAGTTTTGGATTCTTTGAATAGGTTATTTGTAATTGTAGAACTATTACCATGAGTTTGGTTGTTGACCCTATTTCAAGTTATTTGAGCTTAGTTACTTTCAAAGGCTTTGGCCTCTTGTCGAGGGTTCCTTAATAATATTATGGGTCTGGATGTCGAACTATTATATATTATATATTATTTTGTTATTTATATGGGTTTTGTAATGAATATAAGACTTTTCACTGATTGACCAATGATGTGTTGTCGGTTTTGTAACTGTTATTTCTGGAAATTGAAGTATGGTTTGTTTTCATTAAAATACACCATTGTTCCTGGATTATGCAACAGACTATTTTTTGTCCCACTCCTGCTGGATGTTGTCTGTCTGTTACTATGCTTGATCAGCTTCCAGCTTTTGGATTTGTAATAATTTGTTGTAGGTATAAAGGTTTTGATTTCTCTTGTATTTCTTGTTGGTTCCTCGCATTGAAAAAAAGAAAACAACAAACTTTTGTTTTGAGATTCGATTGTATACCTAAGCTAGATTTTTTGCAAATTTGTATATTTCTTGTGTTTGTTTCAAGCCTTCTTTTATTATCTCTTGATGGGTTGATATGCGTTATATTTATATTCTATATATGCGTTTATCCGTACATATTTATATTTTATATACGTATTTATCAATACATTAAATCTATAATTCTTGGTGGGTTCCTAACCGAGGACCTACCATCGTTCTCCAGATTCTATTATTTGGGCTCTGGACTATTCCAGTCTAATAGGCCAAGGTCCATTCCAGCTTGGATCTAACCAAGCCTGCGCCATTACTTATGAACGTTGATTATTATTAAACTTATACGGTAAATAAAAACAATACTGAAACATCTTTTATCCATTATTA
Source organism: Pinus tabuliformis (assembly GCA_031772625.1). Lineage (NCBI taxonomy): Eukaryota > Viridiplantae > Streptophyta > Pinopsida > Pinales > Pinaceae > Pinus > Pinus tabuliformis. The sequence goes on along the minus strand of CM062808.1, from coordinate 880,493,209 downwards.
AGATTCATTCATGACGAATCCTTTATCTTCCAACTAGAAAATACAGACATAAAAAGAATTGTTCATATTCTGTTAGAAACATAACACGGTAGAAGAATACTTATCTGACTTCAATTTAGTTAGGCTACCACAGAATTATTGAGGAGAAAAGATTGATCCACCCAACCAATGAGTTCAGTTATCCTTTACCAGTACTCCACCTAAGCCAGATCACTTCTAGAACAGTTTTTTGACAGGGACCAAAATAGGTCTTCCTAGAACTTTGTGACCACACTAGGTTTGTTTAGGTTTGTTACAGGCCTTACAAGTCTAACAGGATATTCCACTAGCCAACTAGCTCAAGAACCTCTACTATCTGAGGAACCAATTTCATTTCCTCTCTTGGACTTCCTCCAACCAGGTTCCGAGTCTTTAGGTTGCCTTAGACCTTTTCCCTCCCACCTTCTTAGCTCTCTTGTCCCTAACTGAGATAATTTATCTCTAGGGAGAGGAATTTGGTAAGTGAAACTCTCACTTAGCATCTTTTTTTCTTTAATGATTCTTTGGCTTACCATAACCAATTGTATTAATGAAAGGTAAAATAAGCACTTTATATTTATTAATCATTCATATTGCGCCTTCCATATGGCCCATAGTTTGCCAAATCATTTCAGTAAAAGTAATTAAAATGTTTACAACGTTCTTAGGGGTGTTACATGAACTCTTAATCTCTCAATAACAAAAGTGCTTTAACGAAAGACTTGACCAATTAAACTAACACAAAATTATAATATATCATTTAATTTTTTTTATTTTTTTCAAAATCTTTTTTATTAAATTATAATTTAATAAAAATCAATATAATATGATTAATGCTATTTTATTAATTTTAAATATTTTATATTAAATTTATCTATAATTTTTAAAAAATAAATAATTTTTTTTAATTAATCTTGTTATTTTTTTCATGTAAATTTACATAATATAAATTTATAATTATCAACCATTATAAATATTTTATAATTAATTATAAATATCTTAATGAAAAAAAAATACTTTAAAATCATAAATTTAAGATCCAATATCATGTCAATCATGTTAGACGAAGATATTCCATGTAAAATAAAGTGATTTATGTTGAATGGTTGACCATGCCCATTCAACAAATTATTAAAACAAAATTCATTACATAGTTTTTAAAATTATAGCTAATCACGTGATGTCTAAGGGTCGTTTTGGTTTTTTTTTTTAAGAATTGTAGAGATAAGTTATCATTACATATTAATTTTGTATTATATTTTAAAATTCATTGTAAATATCTTATTTGGAAAAAGAAATACTTTAAAATCATAAATTTAAGATACAATATCATGTTATACAAAGATATTCTATGTAAAATAAGATGGGTTGTTGGGAAACAAGTTCTTGCTTGGCAAAGCTTGTTACAATTGCCGCCGCAGTTTCGATAGAAAATTCATTTGGGCAGGTTGATGTTAGAATTGAACTACAAGGGCAAGTTCCATTGAGCATTTGTGGTAATGATTCGTATAAATCAAGTTGGATGTATGTATGGATGCATGGGTGACAATGTTGTTGGTGAGATTAAATCAATAAAATATAGGTATAGTGGTGTTATACCTAGGTACCAATCAAACCCTCCGATGTGTGGAAGACTGCATTCAAAGCCAAGGAGGGCCTTTTCGAATGGTTGGTTATGCCCTTCGGATTGACGAATGCTCCTGCAACCTTCATGAGGTTAATGGATGACATCTTGCGGCCATTCACCAACTCATTTGAAGTGGTATACTTGGATGACATCCTGATCTTTAGCCAGAGTTGGGAAGAGCACCTCTAGCACATCCGACAAGTTCTCCAAACACTGTGGCAACACAAGTTATGTGCCAATTTGGAGAAATGCACTTTTGGCATGACCCAGGTTCAGTATCTAGGATACATTATTGATGAACAGGGGGTGCATGTGGATCCAGCTAACATCTAAGTCATTCAGGATTGGCCCTCTCCAACCACTCTAATGGGGCTCTGCGACTTTCTAGGTCTTGCCAACTTCTACCGCAGGTTCGTGTTGGGATTTTCTCATATCACTTGGCCCTTGAGTCAAGTCACCAAGGGAGGAGCGAAAGCAAAATTATTTTGGTTTGAATCTCAACATAGGGCATTCACAGAGTTGAAAGACCGCCTCTGCTCAGCACCAATGCTCGCATTACCAGACTTGCAACAACCATTTGAGGTCAAGACAGATGCCTCTGACTATGCTATTGGGGCAGTCTTACTCAACACGAGCATCCAGTGGCATATCACAATGAGACACTTTCAGACACAGTCCGGAAGTATCCCACTTACGACAAAGAGATGTATTCCATCGTGCAGGCCTGCCGACAATGGAAACATTACATTTTGGGGAAGGAAACAGTCATCCACACAGACCACTGACCCCTCCAGTTCATACAGACCCAGGGGAAATTATAGAATGATCGCCATCAAAAGTGGTCCACATACCTGCAATAGTTCCATTTGAATATCAAGTATAAGAAGGGCAGCACCAACAATGTTGCAGATTGCCTCAGTCAACCACTGATCATGTCATTAACCACCGTGCTCAACTCTTGTGGGCACGAGACTTCTAATTGACCACTTCTCTACAAAAGCGACCCAGACTTTGGACACACATACCAGACACTCTTGGAGGGTCAGCATGTTCTAGATTTTCACCTCCAAGATGCCCTGTTATGCCACCTGGGTCACCTTTGTGTTCCTTCAAGAGAGGGTGCCAAGATGATTTGGGAAGCACACTACAGTCGGGTTGCTAGGCATTTTGGGGTCAAGAAAATGGTGGCAGTACTACAGAAGTATTTCTACTAGAGGAATCTTCGACAGGATGTCGGGAAGTACATCATATCATGCATTGCCTATGCCATTGCCAAACCGACAGTCAAGAATCAAGGCCTCTATACCCCACTTCCTACCCCTAGTTGACCTTGGGAATCCATCTCCATGGATTACATGTCAGGCCTTCTTTCCACTAAGCATGGAAACGATTGTGTTTTTGTGGTCGTCGACAGGTTCTCGAAGATGGCCATTATGGCAGCCTGCAAGAAGAATATCACAACAGAAGCCATTTCTAAACTCTTCTTTGAACGAGTGTGGGTGCACTTTGGGATCCCACAGTCTATCATCTCAGATTGGGATAGCAGGTTCCTCAGTACATTTTGGTCTAGTCTCTGGTCGATGTTGGACACCAAACTCACTAAGTCCACAACCTTCCATCCTCAAACTGATGGCCAGACAGAGGTTGTCAACAGGATGATTGTACACATTCTGCGCATGTACAACTCAAAGCATCCATGCACATGGGATGAGAGCCTCCCCTATGTTCAGCACAGCTACAACCGGGCTCTCCACAGCTCGACTGGCCACATCCCTTTTCAGGTGGGCTTGGGATTCCAACCACTATGTCCCATTGATGTGGCCATGCCATTTGCAGCTACTCACGCAAATTTGGCTTATGTCCAGTCCAAAACAGATAAGGCAAACAGCTTCATTGAGCACATCCAACACATTCGCCAGCAAGTCCATGACATTCTGGAGAAATCAAAATGCCAAGTACAAGCAGCGACATGATCAACATCGGGTGCCACACAAGTTTCAGGTGGGTGACAAAGTCTGGTTGCATTTGCAAAAGGAACGCCTTACCGGAGCCTATCGGAAACTCAGACTACTCTGATATGGTCCTTACACCATTACCAAGGCTGTGGGAGACAATGCATTTGATCTCATCATTCCTGCCTTCGGCCATACTTTCCACCATTACTAGACACATCCGACATTGCATAACAGCTCACACCCACAGAGTTAAATCCAGATTGCATGGAACAAGCTGCCACTGATTAGATCATGGACACACAAATCAAACACACTCGCAAGCAAAACATCCAACTGTATCGAGTTGTCAAAGCAGGCCAACTCCTTCACCAGGGCAAGTGGCTCACCAAGGACCAAGTTCAACAGAAGTTTCCTCATCTCATGGAGGAACTCAACGCAATGGGGACCATTGCTTCCTAAAGGGGGAGGAATGATCCAGGTGGATATTGGTGGCCACCAACCAAGTCCACTTGGACCCCCACCATTGTTTCTTTCAGCTTTTTAGTTTCCTTAATTGTAGCACAGTTTATTATTTTTAGCAATTTTTCGGGTCCTAAACTTCCAGGGTCGTATTGAGGCCCTAAACGACATTTTTTTAGGAAAACTGGGAGCAACATGGGTCTATGGACCGATGTTGCTCTTCCCAAAGTTGTATTTCTCATATAGATCTTTCTAACAAGATATTGTACACGTCAAACGGAGATCGTATGCCAAAGTTACGACCCCGGGAAGTTGATGTACCAATTTACCCAAACGGGGCCCACAGTTTGGCGTTTCATCTTCTAGGGTTAGGTTTTTGGATGTTTAGGGTTTTCCATTGTTTCTCAACAATAAATAAGCCTTCGAGTCTTATTGTAACACAGTTGAGAGGCATGTAGCCACCACATCTCTTCTCAGAGATAAGCTACTATCGCCCTAGATATTTATTTCCATTTTATGTTTCTAAGCATATCTCAGTATTTTACATTAATGAAATGAAGTATTATTTCCGCTACATCTTTGTGTTTATGGTTATCTCTATAATTTGTTGCGTTCCTGTCTAAATCCGGATTAGTGGCAGTGCCAAATAAGTTCGAAATTGTCTCGGAGTTACCAATAGAAAGTGCCTAGAAATGGCTTCGAAGAATCTTCAAAGTTACCGATGGGCTTGCCCGAGGTACACCCCCCCCCCCACCCCAATAGTAACTTAGGACGTTTTCTCAAATATGGTCCACAAACTACCTGGTTTGATAGGTAGTCTGAGCTAACGAGTGTTCTAAATAGGTAAGCATTACAGCATAGATAAGTAATACACCGCTCAGTCTAGATAGCCTCTAGTATGATGGTTTTTTTATGGTGTGCTAGTAATACATATTAATGTATTTATCAAACATGGCTATAGAGTACTGCTAATGGTAACATAAGTCTAATCAGTTCTAACTGTGTAATACAATTCCAGAATCATGACATAGTGATAGAGATCGTGGTTGCTTAGTCCTATTGAATTTACTTGTAACATTATGTATAGAATTACTCTTCTTTCATGTAAGCAGACAATTATTATTATCTAGTTAGAGTTATACATCTAGTGAAATACATAACACAACCTTATATAAGCTGCTTAATTTGTTGAGTGGAATCATTTCTAGACCTGAAGTGTAATTGACCATAGCAAGTACATAAATGACTCTTATGGAGAGTATGAATTAGCAAGGACAACAGAGTGTCTAGGTCATACTCTAGTCCTAACATGCTAAGCAATAATTCTTATGACCTTGTACAAGTATACTAAGCAAGGGAAGGTAATTACTCTAACACATCGTTATGCTTAATTGTAGGCTGACGGTCGACTGGAGCATCTAGAACAAGATGGACGCACACAAAAAAATACCATGTCAGTGTTGTTGGTAGTTGACTTGACTGTTCATACATTTATCTCTTGAAAGAACGTTTTAATACTATGTATACGATCAGCGAAAGATCTATTCATAAAGTTTATCTTTCAGAAGTATGAATTTTCTACCCAATTTAAATACTTTCTTTCTTTAAAAGCAAGTTTTCCAGCAAAATATTTTGTATCCGGTCACTAAATCAGCATCATAAAGAAGAATATCAACATATAACTTTGAGAGACAGAAGGGTTGCAATTAGTCAGTGGGTTGATTGGATCAAATCTAATCCTTACTTACCTTACCTTTACTTCCCAGCGTAAATGAACCCATGTTGTCTGATGATGATTTGGGTTACGGAATAGGTAAGCACTCAAAATCTTTGAATACAGTCCAAGCGATTCCAGGCGAGGCGATGCAGTATGGCTCGGCCATTTGGGTTAAGGAAGTGCATTTAAAATTTAATATAGCCTTCGTGATTGTGTTATTTTTATGTTTCTTAAACGACAATCGCATTACATCCCCTCTTTTCACAAGCAGGAAATCCTCAAAATCCTTGCATTGTTGGAGCTCAAACGCTTCTCGGGACTCATTATCTACATCACATATATCGAATTATGCCAATTTTTGCATTCAACATTGAGTTGTGCATATGTTTCAATGGTGAATGCCAAATTTTGTTGATGATCATCTGCATTGATGTTGTGCGTGGAGCTCCTTGTGAACATCAGTTAATGTGTTGGTTCGCTACTGGGTGTGCACAAAGAACCTAGTCATGACCATGGTTACATTTGCATGGTTGAAGATTGGTGTGAAGACTGTGCGTTTGCTTCATTGGCTTCCTGGTATGCATTTTTTTGACTGATGCACTGAAGTTTTTTTGGTGGTCGATGAATAATTTTTTTTAAGATTTTGAAAAGGTCGTGTTCCACTATTTCGGGTCAATATATATATTACATAGTGAATAGTCAATAAAAGGGCCAAGATATGCTTTGAGATGAAGCTCCTTTATGGTTATATGTAATGGCATATTATGTGCGTTAACCTACCGACATGTGCATACTTGTCCGTTGAAGTCTCTTCTAGCTCACAAATATTGAATTATGTCGGTTCAGTCTTCACAGGTTTCCATATTCTCTCAAGAATTTTGAATGAAAATGCTTCAGTAGCAGGCCATCATCTTCCAGAAATTCCCCTCGAAGTCGGTTGTATCCTTGTTGTAAGTCGTTCAAAAGTAAAACATGATAACATCGTGGTGTCGATGATCGAGGATGAAGACGATGATCCTTGCAACGAAATGAAACTTATCGCTGTAAGTTAACCACTAATTTGTTATATAAAGAAGAAAGCATAAATACCTTTGCAAATAGAAATAGAAACAGTCTCTTCAAGATTACAAGAAGAAATAGAATCATTTTTTCAAGTTTGAAAGCAGAAAGTGAAAATACCCTTGTAAGCATAAATAGAAACATTGTCTTCAAGATTGAAAGCAGAAAGCAGACATATTCTCAGGAAAATGTATTTCCAACATGAAAGTAATGAAATTCAAACCCTAAGGTTAAGGTGTGGTCAAGCGAGAACCATATTTTCCAGCACCAACAATTGATGCCATTGCAGATTGGTGCGGTGGTGAAACCTAAATCATATCTATCAGCAATTGTTCCAGTGATCCCTTTGCAGATTAAGTTGCAAAGTGAATTGTTTACCTCAACAGAGGTAACAACACAACACAGTTTAAGTGACAACACAACACTGGGAAGACGGCCTACGTGCTGGCAGATGTCACAAACACCCTATGCAAGTTGCCTATGTGCTGGCAAATGTCACAAAGAAGCAGATGTCACCTATCACAAACACTAGTAGATGTCACCTGTCACAAAGACGGAGATGTCAAATGGACCTAGATGTCATAGGAAATTGAAACAAATTAATTAAACAAGCTTAGCATTTGTTGTTAGCGAAGTAATGTAAGCATTACTTTACCTAGAAAAAACTTGTTCATCAAAACTACTGTTTATGCTAACTTTATCTAAAGTATGTATGATATTTATTTAAAGTATGCCTCGATATGAGACCAAATAAGATGAAAAACATGTTTATTGAATCATAATAAATATTAAAGCATGTTCATTGGATGATAACGAATATTCATTTGAATATTGAAAAAATATTTTGGTTAAAAACAAAAAAAATTGATTTATGTGCTAAGCGATTAGCGAGACTAAAAATGATTACTATAATCCCATAATCCTTGCAGAGCCAAAGAGACAAGGACTAATAAAGTGATTTATGTTGAATGGTTGACAATGCCCATTCAGCTAATTATTAAAAAAACATTGTATAGTTTAAGATCATTATATAGTATAAAAAAACATTGTATAGTTTAAGATCATTATATAGTATAAAAAATTATAGCAATAGAAAACCACGCTATGTCAAGCGTTGTTTTTGGGTTTTTTTGAAAGAATGGTAGAGATTACATATTAATTTTGTATTATACAGCTTAAAAAATAATTATAGTAATAGCAAACCACGCGATGTCAAGCGTTCTTTTTGGTTTTTTTAAAGAATGGTGGAGATTACATATTAATTTTGTATTATATTTGCTTAAAGATTAAAGATTTTATTTTATTTTATTTTTTATTTTATTTTTTTTTGCTTGTTAAGACTAACCTACGCATCTATGGGGATTTGAACCGGTGACCTATCGCAAGGAGTGCCTTAACAGCGCACCCATTCACTGTCAATCCAAAACCCCTTGGGTTTTGCTTAAAGATTTTTATTTGCTTAAGGATTTTTTATTTGGATTTGTTGATTTGTTTTAATTGATTGGTAAGGGAAAAAAATTTATCTGATTTATTGAATTTTTTTAATTGATTATTTAGATTGATTTTTAAAAGAAGTATATGTTTAATTTTAATGTTTGTTAACACTTGTAGTGTGTTACAAAATTTGTTAAGTTGCATTGGCTTTTAATAGATTATATGTGTGTGTATGTGTTATGATGGTTCCTTGCTCACCAATTTTTTAGGGATTTGAAATTCTTTTAATTCTAATATGTTTATATTCTAATTAGACGCGGAAATTAATATATAAGCAAATTTTATTGATCAAAATGGTCCATTTTACAATAAGATGTGTTTTTTTTCCCATGTTAAATTATATTCATGCCACGTGGCTCTCCGCCCACCAATTTCTAGAGATTTGAGATTATTCCTATTCTAATAAGTTTATATTCGAATTAGGCAATAAAATTAATATATAAACAAATTTTATTTAGCAAAATAATTTATTTTACAATAAAATGTGTAATTATTTTTTTTTTTAGTTAAAATTGATCTTAATTTCTTTTACTCATAATCTTTTTATATATAATTAATCCGATAATATTTTTGTTATAGCTATAAAGCCATCGATTATATCAACTATATTATATATATTAATATTTTTAATATAATTTTACTAATTAAAAAATTAAAAAAAACTAATTCACCTCCGGAATTTATGATAATAACAAAATTGAATTTTTACAACTCTGCCAAGGACTACATGGAATAAGCTGTATGCGCCAAGAAAACCGTATGATCATAACAAAATTCATTTTTCACAACTCTGCCAAGGACTGCATGTGATTTACATCGACGACAATAGATAGTAATGGAACTTGAATGTAATTTATGGTTCTATGGGTTTCATTTTAGCTACAGAAAGTTTCGCTTAACAAATAATTTTGGAGAATAAAAATAAAAAATATAATATAATAAATGAATGATGGATTTTCCATAGTGGTTTGAAAGGGTAAAGTTTAGAATTTTTTATTTTATTTTTTTTAATTTAAGTTGTAAAATAAATAAGTATAAAATAAGTAATTTAGTTATAAAATAAGTAAATTTGGTAGATTTTTTTAAAGTGAAAATAAGTTTATTTAAATTAATAAAGTGGTAATTAGTGGTTTAATTTTTTCTTTATTTATTATAAACAATGTCGCATAGCTAGTGTTTCCCTGCAGTTTAGTTTAATTATTAAATTTTGAAATGTATGAACTAACTATAGTATTTGAACAAGGGCTACTTTGTAGATATTCTTACTTATTTTAAGTATCTTTAAATTAGAGGCCCATGTCACAAATGTTATCAAATGTGTATTATTATAATAAACGTACATAAACACATGTTATAAACATTGAGTAGGGCCAACCTAATTTTATCTATTAAATTAGTTTGTTTATACGTAGGGCCCTAATAGCATGAAAGTGTTTATAAATAACATTATAATATCAAATAATAGATATTAAATATTTTAACGTGAATTATAGTAAATTAACCATTAGATAATATGTATTTTGGCTAATTTGTACATAAACACAGTGATATCATTAGATAGTGATAATATTATAATATTATTATCTCCATATGCTATTATATGCGTTTAAGTATGGAATCGTGTGTCAACTTTTAGTACGCGTTATCCTTCCTGATGTATACTCTATTATGTCTGCCTCTAACAGGTATTATGCATTAGGTTTTTGTTTGACCATCTACTTTGGTAAAAAATATTAAATAATTTTCAATTTTACAAAGTAAAACTTTAACAATTACTTTTTTATTTATTGCAATATTTTTAATCAACATTTATTTAGTGTAATTTTAAAATTCTTATTATTCCATAATTCTTACTTAATTAGTGATTGCACAATAATAAATAACAACTTATAAGTAAATGTTTAATACATTTACGATTATTTGTACTTGACATTAATGGTTCCACTCAAACATTGATTTCAAAAAAATTGATAAATTTGAAACACCAATAAATTATTGTATCTCAACTAATACATTATTAAAGATTGAATGCTTATTACCCTTGCCCCCTCTAAGATTTTTGTATATTTCAAAAAAATTGATAAATTTGAAACACCAATAAATTATTGTATCTCAACTAATACATTATTAAAGATTGAATGCTTATTACCCTTGCCCCCTCTAAGATTTTTGTATATTTCTGGTAGTTGTTAGATCGCATTTATTAGGATATGTCTCCTCCTAAATATAAAGGAAACTTGTGGGCTAGGAAATGTGTGCCCATTGTAATTTATTGAACTTGGCCATCACTTTTCTTGGAGTACATGTCCTCAGAACTTGTGGGTATTAATGCTTATTAGACTCTATGACCAGATGTTCAGAATCCATGCAATACCCTGCTATCTAATATTACACTTAGTTAGGATATGTAAGGTCTTAGTGCGGAAACAAGGTGGGGACAAGTACAATATAAATTATACTAATGATGGAGTACATCTGTCATTTTATAGTGGAAGTTGTACATTAAATTGTAAATATTAATTAATAGTAAAGTACATCCGTCATCATTACATAATAAGAGGTGAAAGAATTGAACCAATAGTATTTTAGATAAATGAATTTAAATATAGTTTAAAAATAATAAATTTTAATTTATAATGTTAAACTTTGGAAAATTTTCATAAATTTTTGGACAACTTAGATTTAATGTCAACGTCAATTAATAATAAACAAATTATTCTTACTTTCAACTTAAAAATCAATTAATATATATATATATATATATATATATATATATATATATATATATATTACTTTATATCAATTTAATACGCATCATTAATAAAATAATTGATATTTAAGAAATTAAATTAAAAATATAAATTCATTATCCTAAATTCAAAAAATTATCTAATTTATAATTTTATTAAATAATATAATGTTTAGCATCATTCTTAAAATATTTAAAATATTAATAAAATGAACAGCCACGACTTAAATGATATATCAAACAAAACATCATGTACACGAGCATCATTCACAAGTTCATTATGCTATACTCGAAAGATTATGTAATTTTATATAATTTTATAATTTTTACCATTTTGTTAAATATTAATAAAGTTACGAGTCGGGACATAAATTATATCAAACAAAGCACCACATATAAAAGCATGATTCACCAATAAAATTTTAAAATAATAATTTTTAAATATATTATCATTCCTTGAGATTAAATTGTACAATATTAATTAATAATACATCTGCCATCATTACATAATAAAAGGTGGAAAAATTGAATTAATAATATTTTAGCTAAATATAATTTAAAAATAATAAATTTTAATTTATAATGTTTAGCTTTAAAAAAATTTCAAAAATTTTTAAACAACTTAGATTGAATATCAATGTTATTTCTTTTTTAATACATTATTACCCTGTTACCGCAGGGAATAATAAATAAATTATTTAAATATTTTAAAAATAAATAAATTATTTAAATATTTTAAAAAATACACTCTTGCTGGAACACTCTATGCATCTGCTCTTTGTTATGACCAAAGGTTAAAGCAAACGTGTGGATACGAATAGAGCCATCAATCCAAAATAATAATAAATAAAATAAAAAAAATAAAAAAAAACCAACTAACCATTATTATTTTACAAAGTTCTTTGTATTAAACTTACCAACATTATATTAAAAAAAAAATTATAAACACTTAATTGAATGAGTAACGAATATTGGTGGATTCAACTTTCTTTTTCGTTTTTAGTCAAATCTATCCTTTCCCCTTTTTCTCTGTCATATAATTAATATGATAAATAAATTAAAAAAATAAAATACTAAATTTTTATAAAATATAATTTTTATATGATATTTATTTTTATTAGAAATTAGGGTTTTTAAATTTAGTTTTTCAAGATGATTTTTCTAATTTCTTTAATAAACCTTTGCACTGTTAGAGGTAATTGTTAATATATTAATTAATTTAATGATACAAAGTTACACTTTACCTTAAAAATATAGAAGTTTAGATTGGATTATAAAATATTTTAGTATATATGTTAATAAAGAAGGACTTTCAAATGTATAAATATATAATTAATTTTGATATTTATGAGATATAGTTAAGTTGATTTGTGTGGAGTTTAGTGTTATCAAATTTTTATTTAAAAAACTTGAAATTTAATTAAAATCATGTTAAACAAGTAAATTGAATTTCAAACTTAATTGGGGGGCTTCTATATTAGTTAGAAAAAGCCTTGATGCTCATCATTTGGCCTAAGCCTCACATTGAAAAATGAGGAATGTCGATGGCAGCGCTTAAGATTTAGAGAGAAGCTTGAAACATGCTTCACAGGTGCATCAACCTACACGAATAACCTGGTAATATTGGTACAAACTCTTCCTTCAATGGAAATCCTGCATTAATCAACCGAAGCAGCAAAAAGTATATGTTGCTTCTACAAACCTTACTATGTCAGATAGATGCAGGTAGGGTCATGTGGTTAATAATAAATTGAATGGGCATGGTCATGGATTTTACTCCATTTTAGACACATCGTTTAATGGGTGTGGAATTGGGACCTAAGGGAATCCCTAGCTAGGTCCACAAGTTATGGAGGAGGAGGACATCCTTCAATGGATGTAGAATTGGGAAGTTTACTTTATTTTTAGATACATCATTTAATGGAGGAGGAGGAGGAGGAGGAGGATCCATTTTAGATACATTGTTTAATGGGTTTGGGGGGAGGGGGAGGAGGAGGATACTCCATTTTAGATACATTGTTTAATGGAGGAGGAGGAGGATACTCCATTTTAGATACATCGTTTAATGGGTGTGGAATTGGGACTGGAGGAGGAGGAGGATGATGATGATACTCCATTTTAGATACCCGAGGAGGAGGAGGAGGATACTCCAATTTAGATACATCGTTTAATGGGTGTGGAATTGAAACCCGAGGAGGAGGAGGAGGAGGAGGAGGATACTCCATTTTAGATACATAGTTTAATGGGTATGGAATTGGGACTAAAGAGGAGGAGGAGGAGGAGGAGGATACTCCATTTTAGATACATAGTTTAATGGGTATGGAATTGGGACTAAAGAGGAGGAGGAGTCCCTAACTAGGTCCATAAGTTGTTGACTTTTGGAGGAGAAGTTTAATGGGTGTGGAATTGGGACCCTGAGAAAATCCCTAACTAGGTCCATGAGTTATTGACTTTTTGAAGAAGGAAGAAGAGTTGTTTAATGGGTGTGGAATTGGGACCTTGAGAGAATCCCTAACTAGGTCCATAAGTTATTGACTTTTTGGAGAGGGAAGAAGAGTCGTTTAATGGGTCACCCTAAGAGAATCTCTAACTAAGTCCACAAGTTATTAACTCTTGGAGGAGTAACTCTTTGGAGGAGGAAGCCCATCGTTTAATGGGTGTAGAATTTGGACCATGAGAGAATCCCTAGCTAGGTCCACAAATTATTGACTATTTAATATATTATTGGAGGAAGAAAAGAGTTTTTAATTTTTTAAACGTGTGTGATGAATGAGGGTGTATTGAATATTTTTTTATTTTTTAATCGTGTGAGATGAATGAGGGTGCCTTGAATATTTTTAGAGGCTTTTTATTTCAATGTCATGAATCAGAAGTACGTTGAATATTTTTTTAGATTAATTCTCAAGAAAATATGCTGAATAGATTTTTGGCCCGAGTCTTAATCTCCACACAACTGGTGGTGGTGGATATTTTCTTCACCTTCGTCTTAGTCGCTGTGTCTACAACTGCTGCGGTCGTCTTTGGAGCGGTGATCGTTGATGAATGGTCTCCGTAGATGAGAATGCTTTTCCGAAGATCCGAGTCGAGAAGGTACATGAGTCCCTTCCACTGGTTGCTCCCCTACGGTAATCTCCATTTCTTGGCCATGCTTCCTCCTGCGCCCATGTATGCCATGAACGTCTCAGGAAAGCTCATAGGCAATAGTTCTTTGGTTCACTCATAGGCAATAGTTCTTTGGTTCACTCATGCTGTAAAACTGAAACAATGTGGGGTTTCCAGAGGCAACACACAAACTGGATAGGAAAACGAGCGCAGTGTACAACGTGTCAAAGGGAAACTGACTCACTCACAGTAATAACCAGCCATAAATTAATTTCATTTATTGAAACCACCAAGAATGCCATGTCTTCATGGCAAGAATATGGTGATAGGGTTAAGTGGTATAACATTCATGTGTTATTAGCACATTTCAAGTTAAATTTTATTTAACTTTTAAAAATATATAACTGTTGACACCTAACCCGAAACGGATGGGTGAACTGGACAGTCATCTAGAAGATGAACTGATCCGTTTTATTTTTGTATATAAACATGAGTTAGCTAATGAATAACATCAATCAATTTTCTCTCTTGTTCAATGTGGAGTTACCCTGGCCTGACATGGTATCAAAGCACAGGTCCCAGAAATAGTTGTAACTCCTGCCTGCCTCTGTCCTGAGCACTGCTCAGTCCTGAGCTCTACTCTGCCCTTGAACATTAGCACATTGATTAATTTCTGTTGTTGTCCTCTGTCTCTCTGCGCATTAACTGCCAGCGCTCTGACCTGCATCTGCTACACCTCCTCTGCCTCTGCCTGGCTCTGACATTGATTCCCTGCGCATCTGCATGGTAACGTTTTCAAGCAAATTCTTCTTGCTATCCGAATTGATTTGAAACTTTCGAGGGGAATTCTTGGTGTGCTGCGGAACATTCTCCAGCCATCATAGTCCCTCTGCTCCATGATCGTTTCAGACTTCCATACAATGTCCTCTATCCCACTTGAAAGATTCTTGTAGAACTTGTGAAATTCCAATGTGTCACCTCCGGCTTTACGAAGCTCAACCATGAAAAGCGACGGAGCTACTTCAAATATCTCTGTAGCTACGAATAAGTGCCCCTGAGAGTCATTGAAAACGGCATCCACATCATCCAGATTTATATCCACGTCTTCTTGAAACTTGGGTGGCTTGTAGCCTTTCTTAAACCATACATCCTCTAAAATATCGGGTATTGTAATACGCGTCTTTGGGTTTGGATCCAAAATTCTTGAAATCAGATTTTTTGCACTTGAAGAAAACCATGAAGGAAAGCTCCAGGACGTCACAACGTTTGGTTTCCTACCGATGAAGTTCTCGGATTATCAATGGCAGACGAACGCAGAAGCAAGACCCTGAAGGCCATGACCTGCGTCAAGCATTTGATGTGAAAGCTCTTTTAGGGAGGGCGCTATTTTGGATCTGAGACAGCGAGGAGGTATTGAATTTATTATTTTGAGTTGCAGTCTTTCTCATAATTGTCTTGATTTCAAACATGTCGTGGAGTGCGGTGTGAGGGCTGAATCTAATTGTAATATGTTGAGTCGAAAGTCTGTGTCTCCAACGTTACGTAGAAAAGACATCTGAGACATCTGTTGATAAAGGAAAATGAATCGGTTAGTCCGTGTTGTATCTGACTACAGCTAGAGTCTCTTTTGAAAATTGAAAACTCAGATGGTGGACATATAAAATTGAAGTGCCCATCTGTATGGGACATATTTACGTTAGAGAATCGAAAATTCAGAGGGATATAGGCATACATAAACTGGAGAGTGTCTATCTGAATTGACACATTTACTTCCCATAAAATTGCACTTTTGAAAGCGCAGGAAGATTTGTACCTGCGAAGGAGGAGAAGAAGAAAACGCGGGTGATCCTTCCAGAGCTCAAGGAACCGTGGGTTCCATGACCAAAGAGAAGAGATTCTTGTATATGATGGATCATGGTATCATGGTAATCAGGTAAAGAATGAAAATGTTCTTGACAAAGACCATGTCTGTAAAACTCACTTTTAACAATCAAATTCGAAGCAATTGCAATGCCCTTAAAGCAGAAGTTGCGCATAGCAGTGGCATGTGTATTGTGTTGCATGCGGTTTGAAAATCGCTTAAGAAACATCAACAATCTCTGCTTAAATTTACATTCAGAGGAGCTGCTGGGATAGTTGAAAGTGTTCAGTATTGTTCAAAACATTTGTATCATTCAAAAGTTTTATATATTGCGCTGCTTTCATAACAGTTTTTGCATTGATATATATTGAAGTGATATATCCCTTGCGCATTTTTAATATATTGAAGTGATATATCCCTTGCGCATTTTTAATATATTGAAGTGATATATCCCTTGCGCATTTTTAATATATTGAAGTGATATATTAATAGATTGAAGTGATCCATTGCGTTTTTTTTCAAAACATAGTAGTATTACAGTATGCTGATGCTTTTAGCAAAATATTAGAGGAATTTGAAGGCTGTAACGTAAGGATTTTCTATCAGTACAAATAATTTTGTTACAGTATGCATTCAAGAGAAAGAAGAAGATATTTCAGAGGCAGGGGGGGCAGACACCCTCAAGAAGAAAAGGCAGACTTACATTGTATTCGCTGCAAACGAAATGGATCACATGATGCTTCTACATGTAAGCTACCATGGGAAAAGATTGAGCAGAGAAGAAATCAGCAGAAAGGTAAAACTGATGACACAGACAAAGGTAAAGCACCTGAATCCGCTCACTATATTGAGGCACAATGTAACATTGGAGTAAATGAAGATTTGTTTAATGCTTCACTTGCTTCTTCGAAAAATGACTGGTTGCTTGATTCAGGAGCAACCTGTCATATGACTCATAGGAAAAAAAAATTTGAAGATTTCACTGACAATGTTGATGGAGCAGTATACTTTGCATATCAGTCAAAAATCAAGCCATCAGGGCTTGGCACAATCAGGCTTAAACTGCCTGGTCTTCCAGACTTTCTTCTGGATCATGTTTTGTATCTCCCACAGCTCAAGAGAAACTTGCTGTCCCTGGTCCACATCCGCCAGCAAGGTCACTCCATTCACATGTTTGATGGCAAGCTTGAGGTAAGAAAGGCATCTGACCACTCACTTGTCATGAGGGGTATAGAAGAAGAAAGACTTCTTAAACTGCAAGGAACTTCTGCTCATGCACAACATTTCTCATATATTTCTCATCATGAAGAAGGTACACTTCCATCAAGTTTATTATGGCATGTTAGATTTGGACATTTAAACTATGACAGTCTTCGCTTATTAAAGAAAAATGGTGTTGCTGGTTTGCCTACAATTCCTAGAAAACATAAGCAATGTGATGCTTGCATTCTAGGAAAGCATAGCAAACAGTCTTTTCATGATTCACATTCAAGAGCACATAGGAAACTTGAACTCATTCATTCAGATTTATGTGGTCCAATGCCTGTTTCTTCTGCAAATGGAAATAAGTATATCATGACATTTATTGATGATTACACCAGAATGTGTTGGGTTTATTTATTGAAGAACAAATCTGATTCTTTTCAAACATTCAAGAATTTTCATAAGTGGATTGAAAATGATGCACAATCTCATATTGGGTCTATTCGCACTGATAATGGAAAAGAATATACATCAAATGAATTTGAACACTATCTTCGCCAACATGGGATTAAACATCAAACAACTGTACCTTATAATCCCCAACAGAATGGTGTAGCAGAAAGAATGAATAGAACAATCTTGAATATGGTACGATCCATGCTTTTCTTCAAAAATGTAAAGACAATGTTTTGGGCTGATGTTGTTCTATGTGCTGCATATATAAAGAATAGATGTCCATCTAGTGCTATAAGAAACAAGACTCCTTATGAATTGTGGTATGGACATGTTCCTTCGGTAAAACATCTCAGGATATTTGGTTCCACCTGTTATGCTTTAATACCAAAGGTACATAGAAACAAACTTGGTGCTAGAAGTCGTAAGTGTATCTTCCTAGGGTATTCAAACACATCTAAAGCATATCGCCTCTATGATGAAGTAAATAAAAAGTTTGTTTTATCTAGAGATGTCATTTTTCTTGAATCATCCAAATCAGACAGTGTTGTTGAGCGGCAACTTGATCGCTTGGATAGATTCACAAAACCGAAATCATTCCAAGAGTTTGATAATCAGATTCCACATCTTGAAGGGGGGATTCCTATACTAGATCAACATGTGGAATCTCCTTCTGAAGAACAATCTCCCCTGCATGACACTCCAACAACAGATGATGCTTTAAGTGATGTAATTGATAGAATTGGGAGACTTAATCTTGATTCAGTCCCAACTCAATCAACAGAACAGCCTGGACCATCTCAGAAAGGTCCCCCAAAGTGGCTGACAAAGACACTTGAAAGTGTTCATCCTGATGAAATTGGAAAAACAGGAACCAGAAATACAAACCGACAAGATGGAGGTGATGTAGATAACTCTAATTCACCTGTTGATATGGATGTTACTTATGATTGTGAATTGAACTTGTCTACAGATTTTGAACCAACTTCCTTCAAAGAAGCTGCTTCTCATGACGAATGGAAAGAAGCAATGCAGAAGGAGTATGATGCCCTCATAAAGAATGGCACTTGGAAGCTGGTTGATCCTCCATTTGGAACCAAACCAATTGGCTGCAAGTGGGTCTACAAGAACAAGTACAAAGCTGATGGCTCACTTGACAAGCACAAAGCTAGGCTTGTGGCAAAAGGTTTTGCACAGAAGGAAGGGGTCGATTATGAGGAAACTTTTGCTCCCACAGCAAAATGGGCCACCATCCGGACACTCTTTGCACTAGCTGCTCAGAACGGTTGGAAAGTCCATCAAATGGATGTAAAAACTGCATTCTTGAATGGAGATCTAAAAGAGAATGTTTTTATGTCCCAGCCTGAAGGATTTGCTGTGAAAGGACATGAATACAAAGTATGCAAACTTGTGAAGTCCTTGTATGGCCTCAAACAAGCACCACGAGCCTGGTATGAAAAACTAACTGAGCATCTTCTGAAACTCAACTTCAAACATTTTGATCTTGATGATGCAACTTTATTTGTCAAGAAAGTTGGCAAAACAGTTGTATATCTTGTGGTATATGTAGATGATCTTTTAATGACAGGGAACAATGAAAGCTATATTGCATCCATAAAGAAAGAATTAGGAAATTTTTTTGAAATGACTGATTTGGGCTATGTTCATTACTATCTTGGCATTGAAGTAACCCAACATCCAAAGTCCATATTTCTTTCTCAAAAGAAATACATTGGAGATTTGTTAAACAGATTTGGCATGACAGAGTGCAATCCCCTTTGTACTCCAATGGAACAAAACTTGAAGCTCACATCTATTGAAGGAAAGGAATTTGAGGATGCAACAAAGTATAGATAGCTTGTAGGAAGTCTCATCTACCTCACTACTACCAGACCAGACATTTCATTTGCTGTTGGAATCCTCTCCAGGTTCATGCAAAAGCCTTGTGAGGGACATTGGTCTGCTGCAAAAAGAGTTCTAAGGTACTTGAAGGAAACTCAAGACCTTGGAATCAAGTATACACAGGTGGACGACTTCAACTTGATTGGATACTCTGATTCAGACTTCAATGGAGACAAAGAAACTGGGGTATCTACTTCAGGATATGCTATGAGTCTTGGATCAGGAGCTGTCTCCTGGAGATCACGCAAACAGTCAGTACCAGCAGATTCCACAACAGAAGCAGAATATGTGGCAGCAGCTGAAGCAACAAAAGAAATTGTGTGGCTCAGGAAAATTCTTGAAGATTTGCAAGTAAAACAAATACAATCAACTCCACTCATGATTGATAACGCATCTGCAATAAAGTTGGCCAAGAACCCAAAGTTCCATGATCGTACTAAGCACATCAATACTAAATATCATCTGATCCGACATCATGTTGAGGCCAAAACAATCCATCTCCGTCATTGTTCCACAAACGAGCAAATTGCAGACATCTTCACCAAAGCGCTTGGAAGAGAAAAGCTTGAAAGATTCAGAACGATGCTTGGACTCACCAACATCCCTTCAGATTAAGGGGGGGAATGTTGACACCTAACCCGAAACGGATGGGTGAACTGGACAGTCATCTAGAAGATGAATTGATCCATTTTATTTTTGTATATAAACATGAGTTAGCTAATGAATAACATCAATCAGTTTTCTCTCTTGTTCAATGTGGAGTTACCCTGGCCTGACAATAACAATTTGAGTTTTATATACATATATATGATAACAGTTATCATTTACTAATTTATGTCTAGAACAATTATTATTCATCAATATCAATAAATGTAAATTGATAATTATTATTATTGAATGAAAAATATATTGATTCATTTGTTTAGATTTTAGGTTAATTATATTTATTAAACTTAAAAGAATTTGATTAGTAATTAGTTAAAGTAATTTTAATTTTAGGTTAATTATATTTATTAAACTTAAAGGAATTTGATTATTAATTAGTTAAAGTAATTTTAATTTTAGTGAAAAACTATAAATATCTTTTCATCTAAGTTTTGAGAAACCATTAAATTGTTAAAATATACAAAAATATATACATATATTTTATTTCTAATATAAATTTATATACTATTTTCAATATAAATTTTATTTTTTGAATTTTTTAATGGAGAAATATAATCAGTTTCAACCAATTATAAGTGAGAAAAACTTGTGATCATAATTAAAATTTTGTTTAAATATACTAAATAAAATATTAAAAGTAGTTTACATTGAAACCCATTTTAATCAAATTTGTTATGGTTTCCACTTTGATCTTGATTTTTCACTTTCCATTTTACCCTTTTTTATATATTTATTATTTTTAATTGAGAATTAGTAAAATTATAAATCTATTTTATTGTCTTGAGACATCAGATGTGATCCTATATATATACATAGAATTTTAATTAAAAACTATACATTTTTATATAATCGTTAAAATTTCATTTTTAAGCTGATAAGTCTTTCCTATTGAAACAGACTTTCGTCGTCCTCAGGTTGACACCTGGACCGTCTACACTTTTGATCTTTTATTCTATTTAACGGGCGTTCAACCATTAGCCGCCCAAAGGTCAAAGCACTCGCGCCTTCCAAAATTTCAGGACTACAAAGCCCTTACTTCAAAGTGAAAACTTACACTGTATATCATGCGGTTATCGGTTAACAACCCACAATACTCACGTCTAACGAAGTCGTGCGGATGTCTGGAACAGGAGCTTCGCCTTCCAGTATTTGACAAACATGCCGCATTTCCAGTCTGCTTTCTGGCTTTGGATTACAACACAACAACCCCAATTTCAGGACCTTATCCATCTCCACCACATCATATCGCTTCCCCAGCTTTGGATCCGATGCCTCCACCAGCCTCCCTTCCGTGTACAACTCCCACGCCCACTCCGTCAAAATCATCTTCTCCGCCTCCGTTAACGGATCCACGTTCCTTCTCCCGCAGGCCACCTCCAACAGCAAAACCCCGAAGCTGAACACGTCCGAGCTGGGAGTGCCCTGCCCCGTGTGTATCAGCTCCGGCGCAATGTACCCCGGCGTTCCCACCACATGAGCCTTCTGCGGATTCTCGCTGTGATCATACAGCGGAGCCAGGCCGAACTCACCCAGTGGCCCGTTGAATTCCGAATCCCGCAGCACATTGCTAGACTTGATATCTCTGTGGACGACCATCTTGTCCCATTGATCATGAAGATACAGCAACCCAGCAGCCACACCCTTGAGGATAGCGTATCGCTGAGGCCACGGCAGGATTGTTGTCGAATTCCCAAAGATGATTTTATCCAGGCTGCCGTTGGGCATGTAGTCGGAAACGATGAAGAGTTGCTTTTGCCTCCGGCACCACCCCAGAAGCTGAACCAGGTTCCGGTGCTGTATGCTGCCCATGCTTGAGATCTCTGAGACGAGCCCCTTCATTCCCTCCGTGAACTCCTTCGATAGGCATTTCACAGCGACTTCTTGGCCGCTTCTGGGGAGAACGCCCTTGTAAACCTTGCCGAAACCCCCTTGCCCCAAAATGTTTTCTTCTAGGAACTTGCTAGTGGCAGCGCTCAATTCCTTGTAAGTAAATCGATAGGGCCAATATTCCTTCTCCCAGTCTTCGATCGTTTCCCTGTTCTTTGCTTTTTTGATAAACACGGCCGCAACAATCAACGAGAAGAGAACCAGAGATGCCACGGTGACTCCGGCTATGAATCCTCGACCCCGACGTTTGGAATACATGTTAGCAAACGACGGGAGAAGCGACACCTCAAGGTCCGGCGCCGTGCCTTCGGTGGTGAAACTCCACGCCAGAACGTAATGGTCTTCAGTCAACGTCCCCGTTGCCGCTGAAAAGCCAACGAACATCTTCTCCTCCAGAACGTAGCGCAGGTCGATTTTCAGAGATATCAGCGGCCTCTGCGGTCTTGGCAAGCCGGCTGGCATGACGCTAATGTTGAGGCGGCTTTTAGAATGTTCGTAATCGATCCAGGCCTGTAAGTTCTGTCCGTTCCTGAGGCTCAAATTATGGAATTGCCCGCCATTCCAAAAGCCAGCGGTCATGGCGTTGACTGAGATGAGGCTGTTGATATCCACGCCCACATGGTTGTCATCCGGGTCATCGAATTCCACATTCTTGCACGTATCGAACTCAACTGCGAACAAGTGATTGGATGGCTGCCCGTTTCCGGTGAGGTTAAGCAAGCCCATATATTGGGATGACATAACGCCCATGGGAGACTTGTAGGGTGTCATGAAGAAGGCTAATCCGCTTCCACCTGCCTTAGAGGGAGCAGGTACTATGGAGAAAACGAAGGTAGTGCTAAACGAGGAAGGCGTCTCGTTTCTTTTCATCTGCACGGGATTGAAATACAGCGCGCGCCCTATCATGAAACGCGACTGATTTGTGAGGGCAAGCACGGATTTTGAGCGGATAACTGAAGCCTCCGCTTCCAATTTCAAATTACTACCATCGAATCTGTCGAAGACGAAAGCGGTATGTCGAGAGTCCTGCTCGGCCTGTGCGGGAAAAGGTGGTATGACAAGGTAGATGAATGCTGTGAGAAGGAGAAGGCTGAGCCATGGAAACATCTTGAATCAATTACTTCGCTTGAGATATAATGCTCCCGGGGAAATAATAAATGGATGTTGAATATTAATACATTAATTTTTACCTGTGCCTGCCGTGGTCACCTGACAATTCGACGACCACTATTTTGGCCATTTGCTTTTTAGAGGCCTATCAGGTAGCAGGGAATATTGACTCCGGGCGACTCCTGTTACAGCGAAATCATCGGTGACTGTAGCATGAAACATCCAGATATTCTTCCTGCATCGCCGAGCATTCCGCGGATTGAAAATTAGGGTTTTAAAATGCAGGTCAAGGTCAAGGTTCATTGTTTGTCAATTGTACAGAGTGCGCGATGGGCGGTTTTGGAGTGTTCTGCTTCCAAATAAATATAGAGACGTATTTTTTAAGAAACCTTGCTTTAAAATCTGAGTCAAGTCAAGGTTCAATTATCATTAAAGTGTGACGAATAAGCTTTTACCATTTCACTGTCATCTAAGAATTTTGCCAAAGGGTGACACCACATTCTTTACTGAAACAGAATTTTTTTTAATTATACTTTAAAATTCAAGTCAAGGTCAAGCTTCATTGGAATTCAATGATAAAAAATGTAATTGTCAAGAACGTTTTATGTTTCTTTGGTCGTGTTATACAAACAATGTAGACATCAAGGATTCAAATCGAAATATCAACGATTTGTTCGGAAATTATAGACTTTAACATCCAAGCCGAGGTGAACGTTGACTGTGTTTTTTCTTACAATAATCGAAGTGTGAAGAATGCTTTATCTTCTAGGGATAGCGAGGAATTTTGGGAAGAAAAGCTGTAAACCTAAAAGTCACGGCGAGATTAAGAACTTTTGGAAAAATTATAGACTTTTGGAAATTATAATTTTAAGTCAGGGCGATATCAAAGCATTTTTGGAACATTATAGATTTATGAAATTATAAATTTAAAAATTATGGTAATATCAAGGAAATTTTGGAACATTATAGACTTTCGGAAACTATACTTTCAAACTTAAAATAATATCAAGGAGTTTTTGAAAATTATAAGCTTTTGGAAATTATAAATTAAAAAATCAAAGCAATATTAATAAATTTTCGGAAAATAAAAAATATTTAGAAATTATAAATTTAAAACGCTTTGAAAATTATTCACATTTGAAAATTATATTAACTTAAAGTCATAATAACACTATTAAAAGTGTGAAACCGTATAGATTTTTATATTCTACATTTTTATAAAAGTTTAGAAATATAATATTTTTTGAAAAAATTAATTAGAAAATGTATTTTATAATTAAATATTATTATTATTTAATAGTAAAGAGAATTGTAAAAATTGTTTTATATTATTTAACTTTTTAAAGATATATATTTACAAATAAAATTAAAAATGAAGAAGTTAATTAGGCCGATAGGCCTTTCCTATTGAAACAGACTTTCGTCGTCCTTTTCAATCTCACGTTGACACCTGGACCGTCTACACTTTTGATCTCCGTCTGACATTTGTGCACAGTTTTTTAGCGCGACCCGTCTGCTTTCCACTGACATCTGTAACGCATTTTCAGGTTTTTAGCGCCACCCGTCTCGTCATGGTCTTCATCATCCTGTCTCGTCATGCTGTTCATCATCCTTCAGACGAAATGGTAGGAATTTCTGTTACGGTCTTCATCCAACCACTACTCTTCGAAATGCATGCGAATTCGAATAACTGCCCAAGAAGCTGCTGGTATGGTGCGGGGACTTTTCTGAAGAAGCTGAGTTTGCATTGCATGCCACAATCGCCTCGCTTTAAAGGCAAAGCGTAGAGATCAACGTTTCAAGGAAAAGCGTAGAGATCAGTTGCCATTACCTTTTAACCTTCTCAATTTAGGTAATTCTCGTCTGCTTCATATATGCATGTTTTTAATGTTTAAAGAACACGTTCTTGCTGAAGGAAAATTGACAGAATTCATTGTATTTAGTTAAGTTGCAGTAACAGCTTTAGTTTCTCCAATTCGGATTAATTTGATAATATTTGGTTCAAATGTTGGTGCGTTAGCATTTCTGTGTTTAGTATTTGGGGAATCATCTGCTGAAAGAAAGCTCTAGGGAAAGGCAATCTGTTCAGCACATTCGTAGAAAATTTTCTTGAACGTTGTGGTCTTGATGTACACTGCAATAATCCGTAGGTTCTGTTTGTTCGTAGATTTAGGTTTATTTCTAAGAACGAATATCCAGTAGTGTTTTTGAATTTTTCGTTAGGCAAAGAAATTAAGAATTCGCGGATTCTTTTTTCCTGTTCTGGTCAATTTGCTCATGCTACATTCGACCTGACTGACGGGTTTTTGTATAAAGACTCTTATTCAGGGTAAATATATTGGAATTTGCCACAGCATAGGAATCTGCGCACCATATATATGCAGGGACCATATATAGCTGGGGAGAGGCCTACGGATTCAGCTTTTGCGTTGGTACCTAAGCTTCGCCACGCCCGAGTGGCCTTCGCCCACTTCATGGACTTTCAATTTCCCTAGGAGCTCAGCGCACTGTAGAACTACATGAACGTATGTATATGTACAGAGAATCATCCTTGCTCGTGCAAAATCATCGTTGTCGATGAATATTCTCAATCCGAATTTGGAAAAAGTTGTCCACCCGTGTTCCCGTGGCTTGTCAATAAAGTGTCTTACTCGTGAAGATATCGTTGTCGATGAATATTCTCAATCCGAATTTGGAAAAAGTTGTCCACCCGTGTTCCCGTGGCTTGTCAAT
Organism: Pinus tabuliformis; assembly: GCA_031772625.1. Lineage (NCBI taxonomy): Eukaryota > Viridiplantae > Streptophyta > Pinopsida > Pinales > Pinaceae > Pinus > Pinus tabuliformis. Next base: position 880,467,214 of record CM062808.1, on the reverse strand, counting down.
AAAGTGTCTTACTCGTGAAGATAATAAAGATCCTCATACGAGGAGATATCGTTGTCTTAATGAAATTGGTGTTTCATTGATCTGACGGTAATGCAATTATTTAATATTCTTAGTTTGAATATTTGTGATTATTTCACCCTTCAGTTACTGGCGGAACTCGTCTTGGCCTTCATTTCTGTTATGGGGTCCTTCATTTTTATGGGCTGAATACATATGATATACATATCTATAATGCATTTTTTGTACCATTTTTTCAATTTTCATACTATTCTTTTAATTTAAAAAATCTATTGTCTTAATGAAATTGGTGTTTCATTGATCTGAGGGTAATGCAATTGAGAATTTGTAATTATTTAATATTTTTAGTTTGAATATTTGTGATTATTTCACCCTTCAATTACTAGCCAAACTCATCCTCCCCTTCATTTTTGTTATGGGGGTCCTTCATTTTTATGAGCTGAATACATATCTATAAATGCATTTTTTTATCATTTTTCCAATTTTCATACTATTTATGCAATTGAGAATTTGTGATTATTTAATATTCTTAGTTTGAATATTTGTGATTGAGAATTTGTAATTATTTAATATTCTTAGTTTGAATATTTATGATTATTTCACCCTTCAATTACTAGCCAAACTCATCCTGGCCTTCATTTTTGTTATGGGGGTCCTTCATTTTTATGAGCTGAATACATATCTATAAATGCATTTTTTATCATTTTTCCAATTTTCATACTATTTATGCAATTGAGAATTTGTGATTATTTAATATTCTTAGTTTGAATATTTGTGATTATTTCACCCTTCAATTACTAGCCAAACTCATCCTGGCCTTCATTTTTGTTATGGGGGTCCTTCATTTTTATGAGCTGAATACATATCTATAAATGCATTTTTTTATCATTTTTCCAATTTCCATACTATTTTTCTAATTTAAAAAATCTATCGGCCTCTTTTTTCACTTTTTAGGGCAATTGCTAGTATATATTAATTTTTATATTTCTTTAAGATGAATAAAGTTTATAATCATAATAATAATAATGATCATTTACTTTTAAGGTCACCACCAAGCTAGATACTAAATCAGTGTATACCAATTTTGTACTTATATTAGGGTTTATAATTATCTTAGGGTTTATATACCTTGGGTTTATAATATTAATCCCTTGAGTTTAATATTATTCCCTTGGCTTTATAATACCTTGGGTTTTTAGTATTAATCTCTTAGGTTTATTGTTCGTTTGGGTTTATAATATGAATCCCTTGGGTTTATTAATCTAAGGGTTCATATTCCTATGTTATAATATTATTCATAAGTTTTATAAAACTAATCCTAGAGTTTATTATAAATCCCTTAAGTTTATAGTCATGGTCAACCATGGTCCAATTTTGCATTGCAACAAAGATTGTCTCAATATGAAAATCAACCATGGTCAACCATAGTCCAATTTCACATTGCAGCAAATATTGTCTCAATATGAAAATCAACCATGGTCAACCATCGTCAACCATGGTCAATTATGGTCATCCATGGTCCAACATCACATTTACACAAAGATTGTCTCAATATGAAAATCAACCATGGTCAACCATCGTCAACCATGGTCAATTATGGTCATCCATGGTCCAACATCACATTTACACAAAGATTGTCTCAATATTAAAATCAACCATGGACAGCCATGGTTAGTCATGGTCAATTATTGTCAACTATGGTCAACCATGGTTAACCATGTTTCATCGTCACATTGTGAAAAATATTGTCTCGATACAAAAATCAATCATGGTGAACCATGGTTCAACATCGTGTTGTGTCAAAGATTGTCTCAATATGTAAATCAACCATGGTCAACCATGTTTATTTTAGCGTTTATAATATTTATCATAGGGTTTATGTACTTTTGTTTATAATATTTATCTTAGGTTTTGTTTTAGCTCCTAGAGACAACCCTCGGGTTGAGGAGAGACCAGTGCCTAGGACATCTTAATGAGTGTTTGCAGGATTTGTTGAAATTGTTCACTTACACTCAACATTTAACACATTTTTAAAACATAATTGGTTCAAAACCTCTTTCAAGAGGGAAAATGCAATTGATAGTAAAGCAGACTCATAGAAGAATTAATATCTAGCTCTAGTGGCTAAACTTACAAAAGCACATAGTTCATTTTCCATTGTAGTAAGTGAGTTAGAAGACTATGAAGAAATGAAATCAAATACATAGGGCTAAATGTAGAATCCAGTGCACCAAACTTCAACAAGAAACAGATGAGTGAAACAATGAATAACATATCAGATTACATGGAGCGCATATTAAGGATGTTAAATCTTACTAGCCATAAGCATCTTAAATTAGCATTTAGACTTAGATGAATCCATGATCACATAAAGATACACCCAATAGCTACAATTACATGTCATATGAGAAGAAAACAAGATAGATGGAGTAAACATAGAAGAAAAATACATACTACAACTTCATGTGAGCCAAAATCACCAAAATTTTTATTAATCTTCGAATAGAGAATACATTTTCCATTCTCTTCATTCACAGTGCCAGAGCCCCTTTGAAAAAAATTCAGAACCCTTGATAATGCATCATAAACTATTTTTATAGGGCCTTTGGACGAGAACCCCTTATAAAGTATTCCTTCTTGATCTCTCAGTGGTTCATCATAACAAAAAGATGTGAGCATGCTAGAAGCACAGTTGTACTAACTAAACCCTAACTAACTAGAGTTCATTTATTGAAATAAATTATTTACAGAAAACAAAAAAGAATGAAGTGTCATGATTAACACGATCAGAAGAATCTTCATTCATGGTAGACCGATTCGGGAGGAAGAGTTATTAGATTGATGATCTAGAGTAGTGGAGGGTTGATGAACTGATCACATCTCTTCCACAATGTTAGACTTCGTTGAGGAGAGTGAAAGAAAACCTGATAAGTGACCTTAAGACTTGTGAGCCCGGTATAGTTTACCCTAGAGTGAAACAATGTCTTCACCAATGCTAGCAGTTGGAAATCTCTCCTTAGATAGTTCATCGTTGTCTTTCCCTTTGAGGTGGAGGTCTTTTCGTGGGAGGAATTGACTCTACTCTTAGCCTCTACCACCATTTGACTATATTGTTCCCATGGGATTAATCCTCCTGCGAGGTACTTTTTAGGTTCCTATACCAATAGGAGTCATAATTTTGAATGGCTAAGGTTAAGCCTTGTAATATGTACATACCTTTGCTTTCTGTAAATAATTTCCATATTGAAAATAAAAAAAAGAAAAGAGGGTATGTCCTAAAAGAGAAATCAAATGACAAAAAGAATAAGAAAAGGTCCAAAAAAGTGAAAATTATGAACCCCAAAAACAAAATACCATGAAAGTGTGCAAGTCAAAATGCCAATACTATTTACTTTTATGCATAATAATGATTGTGTGCAGTTTGTTATTCATGCCACAATCCATGGTAATCAAACTATTTAATCTTGATTATGCCATGCTTTAAATTTCATGTTGATAGTTAGAGAATAAAATTTGACCAAACTATTTAATCTTGGCAGATCATTAGACAGGTAGAGTAAATAAAAGGAGTTCATCAGTTTAATCTGAGCCCTTGGATGATATAAGGTTATAATTAGATAGTTTCCTACTTTAAAAGAAAATGGATAAGGTTTTGCTAGCCTAAATGCACCCAAATAAGAAGAAAAAATAGTAGGATGATTAGATGGGTAAGTAGAAGAAGGGTTGCAGAAGTATGATGATTGATTAGACAAAAACGCATTTATCATCTTTAAACATGCATTTTAAATGTGAATGGGCAATTAAGCATGCATGAGGTTTACAAAATCAAATAATTAACTTCCCCCATTCATTTCACCCCTTTACTAATTTCCCATAAATAAATTCTAAGTACACTTAAATCCTTTAAGTCAAGTGGGCTAAGAGCATTTCTCTGACTTCTAGAGGAACCGGACCCTCAGCTTAATGACGTAAGGACAACAAGTACTAGATTCCCCCTAATCAAAAAAAATTCATCTCCCTTCATTCCCCCTCATTTCCCTAATAAAACCCCTTTTCCTAAGGTTAAAACATTATTTGCCTAGGGAAAGTAATCACCCCCATGTAAAACCCATTTTTCCCAAAAACCCACAAAAACACTTTAGCCTAAGTTATAATGCATATATGCGAAAAGCAAACAAATCACAGAAAATACATTATGCTGAGCACAATTCATTTCTGCCATTTTCATATTAACTTCTAACTTTTATATATTAATTCTGATTAATACCCTTTCCCGTATTTATATATTAAATCCCTTACATTAATATCCCTAGACCTAGTTTTAACTATAAAACTACGAATTTCACCCAAACCCCGACAAAGCTCATTAGTTGATCGATTCGTCATTACATTAAGTAAAAATCCGCAAATCACCCCCGCCGCCTAAGTTCGTCATTAACCCATGCTTAATCACCATATCGTCGCAATTAACCCATCGGGGCCCCCCCTTTACCCTCCGCGCTCATTCGTAGCATGATTACTGTCCGATCTGAAGGCCCACATCCAAAGCTAATAAGCCATTTCGAGTGGGATCATCCGTCGAACAACACCCACCCGAAAAAGTGGCTTTCCACCCGGCCCCCCATGCTATGTGTCATTCAAGGAATGGAATCAGGCGACCCCTCCCAAATACCATCAAGCCCACAAACGCAGTGCAAAATAAACTGCTTACTGCATTCTCGCTAAATGACAAAACCTTCTACTATTCACCTTGCGCCAAAATTCAAAAAAATCAAACCTTTACTCGTTTAAACACAAAAACCCCAGTTTTGCTTGTTTTTGCCTATTTGTGCAGTAAAACCCTATGTAACCCTTCTGCGCCACCTGAAGCCTTTGCTAACCAATTCAAGCATGGCTTACCTCCCGAAAGCACTTTGGACTCACTCCATAGACCTATAAAGCTCGATAAAGCCATTAATGACGCTCCCTATCAACCCAACGTTTTCTTAACAGTTTGTTTTATTTTACAAGCAATCAAAAGACGCAGCCTTGGATAAACAGTCTTAATACTAGTCATAAGACCTGTTTACTCTGAGATTGTTATCAAATCTATTCAAACAGAGATGGAAAATAAAACATGTAGTTAAAGGACAAGCAGAGGAAACATGAAATTAAATGATTTACTGTTGAAATAGACAGTAAAAACCTAAACTATACAGTGAAGGTAAAAGGACACAGTAAAGAATAGTCAAAGTGTATCAGGGTTAAAGAGTATCAGATTGAAGACCAAGTCAAGAAAAACAGCTAGCATGAAAATAAACAGCACGGAAGACAGCTACAAAGCATACAGATTCATGTCAAAGTGAAGATAGATAAAAAAAAACAGAGCAGTAAAAGTAAACAATAAAAGTAAACATGGAGGCAATAAGGGTAAAACAGAGATGAAAACACTTTCACCAGCAACAATGAAATTTATCCAAATTAAAAGTGAAAAACAGTTAAAAGATGAAATCAGAGCAGAAATGGTACATTCTTCAGAAATTTCATGTTTAAGTCATAGTTTTTCATAAACTAGTTCAGCCAATCCAAGATGAATTTTGAGAAACTGGAGGAGGTTTGTGTTCCTAAAAGGCTAATCTACAAAAAACTATCTCACTTTTTACACAAGTATTACCAAAAGTGAGATAAGTGCATGTCTTCACAGCCTATTTTTCGGACTGTGCAAAGTCCTGTTTTTGACATCTTTTTGTAGAGAATATTGTGAACAGCTGGAGCTGAATTTTGGGAAACGGAGAGAGGTTTATCTCAAAAACATACTTATCTACAATAAATTTTTTCACTTTTTACATATCTATCTCGAATTGAGATATACAAAGGTATCAATGGACCCTAATTTTGCAGAATTGCTGGGGCAGAATGCACAAAGAAAGGATGCAGTTAGTGACTGGGATGCCTCATCATCAATTAAGAGTTGCTATCAAATTCGAATTTATCTTCTTTGTCACCCTCAATCCATAAAAATAGTGCCAAATAGATTCATTAGTTTTGAATGTCCTTTATTTAAGTTCTATTAATGTAAAATAGTTTGAGATATTTGTAAAACCAATCTTGATATTTTTTCAAGATATTTCAGTTTAGAATTTGTATAAATACTTCTTCATTTGAAGTATTTTGGGGTGGATTCCAAGACATTTATGTAGACTTCTTCTCTCAAATCAGAGTTCTATTGTATCATGATTGGATTGGCTTGCTGGATCAAGGAATAAGGATCAGATATTTTGAAGGATTATTGTATAAAGCGAAATACAAATAAGTATTCTCTTATGTTCAATGTTATTTTCGTTATGTTTTTTCCATAATCTTTTGTGTAAATTTCTAAAATCTAAATGTATAACAAGGAATGATATTTCAAAAATTTCTTAAATGCACTCTGTCTTGATTGTTTTACATTCTGAATGTTTTCTCCTAAACTATCTTAGATAGGGAATTCTTAACTGCTCCTTAGCTTCCGTAGTTTCTCCTCTGATCTATAGCAAAGGATTCTTAATTGCCCTTTGTTCATGATCACCCTCTATTCTTCATTTTGATCCTGGTCCAAGGATTCTTAAGTGCCCTTTCACCCTGGTTAGAATCACTTCACCCATTAGGCCTAAAGATTTGCCTTTTGCTTTGCTAGCCTACCCTATGAACATTCCCTTTAATGATTTGGTCCAATTATGCTATCCATTTGTTGACTCCATAGCCCAATGGCTTGAATACCTGACTCTATCCATCTGCTTTAAGAATTCCACCACCCAACCTTCAATTCAAAGCCAAAAACCCAATGAACACTAAGAACTAGCCTAAAATCCCATAAAAACAAAGCTAAATCATAAAGAGAGAGCCCTCTCTAGACTTAGGTTGGCTAGAGCCTAAGCCTAAAAGATTGGTTTGTGGTTACCCCGGTGATCTCTTTCCTTAACCTTGGGAAATTACTGGGTGATAATATAGTGGCGACTCCGCTGGGGAGAACTAACATTTTCTTCATAAATCTTTTACAGGTTTGGAACTAATCTATGATGGTGGACAATGATCAGACACACAAAGGTTAAAATCATCCACCTGGCGACTCCAAATCAATTTCACAATCAATAATCCACTAGAGGAATGAACCTGAAAGAATAATATGAAAAGATCAGGCGTTTAACTTGGATTGTTATCCAAGACATTATGTTCTTTCTCATCAATAAAGTTTTTCAATGTATATTGTATTTTAGAGAAGATTTTAGATTAATTTTTTATTATTTCCCTTTGAAAATTGTAGATATAAAGTCTCCTTACACATTTGAATAGCAGTCTTCTAACTCTTATGAAGATCATTTTCCAATTGAGGAGCATCATGTTATCGCTCAGAAGTCTTCCCTAGAAGTTATAAAAGAAGGAATAATCTGAGGTAAACACAAACCTAATCTTTTAGACTCAGGTTCTAGCCAACCTAAGTCCAGAGAGGGCTCTCTTTATAATTTAACTTTGTTTTGGGTAGGATTTCAAGCTAGTTATTAGTGCTCATAATGTTTCGTTTTTATTGGGTGGTGGAATTAAGAAAACAGATGGGCAGAACAAGTATTCAGGCCATTGGGATATGGAGTCAATCAAAGAGTGGCTTAACTGGATTAGATCAATCACTAAAGTAAGAGTTCACAAGGCAGGCTAGCATAGCAAAAAGAAATCCTGTAGGTTCAAATGGATGAGGTAGTCCTAACCAAGGCAAAGGGCAATGAAGAATCCTTAACTGGGATTAAGATGAAGAAAAGAAGGATGATCAGTAGCAAAGGGCAACTAAGAATCCTTTACTATGGACCAAAGTGGGGGGGGGGGGACTATGGAAGTAAGGGAGCAATTAAGAATTCCCAGACCAAGATAGTTTAGCAGAAAACATATAGAAAGTAAACAGTTAAAACAGAGAGCATTTAAGCTAATTCTGAGATATCATTCCTTGTTTACTTTTCAGATTTCATAAGAGACACATGTGAATATTTATAACATGATGAGAAAACAATATTTAAACATGAAGAGATAATACTTATTTGGTTCCAACTGTGCACAAGAATCCAGTGAAATGTCCTTAGCTTTATTTCATGACCCAGCAAAATCAGTGCAGTCTTGAGTACAATTGCTCCTTGGCTCAATATAAAATGTCTACAAAAATGTATTGTAATCCACCCTAATTACTTCAATTTGTGAAGTATTTATACAAAAATTGTTACAAAATATCTCATAAAAATATGAGAATTATTCTAGGAAAACGAAAATATCTTCAAGCATGAAGATAGAAACAGATGGAGAACTGTCTTCTTGCTATCCCATTTTTTATGACTGTGTTGGTTATTGAAATTCGGATTTGGCTCTTTCAGTTGCTTGATTCTTACGTGCTGGAATCACTCTATATCTTCTACCTACTGATACTCTTTACCTGCTACACTTTGACTATGTTTTACCTATTTTACTTGACATATAGATTTACTGCAGTAACTTTATAGTAAATCTGTTAGTTTCATCCACCATTCACTGTCAGGTAATTTCATCCTTATCATTTTTCTATATATCTTGTCAGCTTCGGTATACTTGGCAAAATTTGGCCTGTTGACGAACAAGTGTTTGACCTCATGCTCTATGAAAAACAGATTTTCCAGACTATCATATAATACCTTTCCAGTGGGCAAAGATTTTACCCCTGAAGTACTAGCTTGGTTGTTGGCGAGCTTGTTTAGTCTTTCAATATAATCATCTTGGGTCATCAGCTTGTCATGTATTACCATGGGACTGGGGAGTCCTTTTTCCCTTAAAATACCAAACTTTGTCATAAATATATCAATGTCATCTTGGATGCTTTGGAATTTATTCACAAGACTGAGCATAAGATTCCTCTTGGTAAGAATCTTCTTGATTTCTATGATTGTTCCTATTCTATCTTCTATGTCCAGTTCATCAAGCTGATACCTATTTTTGTTGTTCAAGAATGCTATCAATTGGTTGGTTTCTTTAGGCTTATCTCCCAACTCTTCCATTGTCTTGTGGATTGCTTGTGTAGCCACTTTTACTAGTTCAGTTTGTTCAAAAATTACTTGAATAGAAGGCCAAACATCATTGATGGAGTCAATGATGTTGGCCCAAAGAATTTCCTTCATATCTCCAAGTGGTTGTTGCAATGTCAAGTCCTTTTCAAGGACTTTTATTCTTTCTCCCATTCTTTCATTCTTTTGGGCCTCTTCCTTCTGTTGTATCTGTGAAAGTTTGCAATCAGTTTCCAAACTTGATACTTGTTCTCTAAGTTTTTTCAGATCAGTAGCCTGGGGGGTCATTTCCTCCATGACCTTTACCAATTCAGCTATTTTTTTTGTAGATGTCCTTGTGCTTGTTGATGTACTTGTTACTGGCAAAGCAGTAGCCGGTAGAACTATTGGTGCTAATGAAGCAGCCAATGTGGAGGGTACTACTGTAAAGACTGCAGGAATTACAGTATGAGGAGTGGTGGCCAACTCACTCTATCTAGACTATATCATGTTATCCAGCTCTTTCTCTATTTTTTTAAATTATTCATTCAGCTTAAGGACCAAGTCCATAAGCTCTTCATCCTTCTGAGTTTCCAATACTTCAGTTGTCTGAGGATGATGCAGAGGAGGAATTTTGAGTTGCTTTTTCAGTGCAGCTATGTCATCGTTTTTCTTTTTAATAAGCTTTTATATAGCTTTCACATCCTTGGGATCATGCCCCAGTTCTATGACTAAGTCCTCTAAGGACTTTATCCTGGTATCTTTGGCCTGTGAAGAGGCCTTCTCTAACTGGAATTGCGCTGACATATTATTCAGCGAATTTTGGAGTTGGTGTGCTACAATTGCCTTGTTGGTCAAGGTGGAGTAGACCATTTCCCCAATCTGCTTGTGTAATTCTATTTGGTCAATAGGATGGATATCCTTTGCCAATACTTCAAAGTCTATTTTCAGGTAATCTACTATCGACCTGGGTTGTTGTGTAGTAGGCTTCATGAAAGTCATCTACATTTTAACCTCTTTCACATCAAAGGCTAACATTAGCCTTGTCTGATTAGTAAGAGCCATTTTCAGGTAATGTGCATAGCTTTGGGCCTTCAATCTTTCATTCCTGGCCTTTATTTCTTTATATTTCTCTCTAATATCTTGGCTCTGGCCAGTAGGAGCCCTGAAGGAGGATACTTCCACGCTCTGTTGTCTCTCTAGAATTTGAGCATGTGAGGTGGAAGGTTCTTGTGTACCTCCTGAGGGAGTGGTATGCCTACTTTCTACTCTTTCTATACCTGCAGTTCCTGCTGTTTCTTCAGTAAACTCTTGTTCTGAAAATGGATTCAACCTTTTCCTTTCGATATAAGTCTGGGCAACAGGTCTGCTAGAAGGAGCGGCCTCCTCTCTGTCTCTTTTAGGATTCTTCTCCTCATTTAGAGGAGTTTGTAAAATAGGAGGATTACTCATGATATGTTCTGGCTGAGCAAGTTCTTCTAATATCTCTAGCTGCTCTGATTCCTCTGGCTACTCTGATGGCTCTTGCTCTTGAGGTCCTTCTTCTGTTGTTTGCCCACTGTGTCCCTATGATTCCATTTGATATTGAGACTCTCTTGGCACCTGTACAAATGAATCTTCATCAATTCTTCTTTCTAAATCAATGATTTGAAAATGGAATGTACTTAAAAAAGGGTGCAAGGTATCCATTTTCATTTATGTAAATGAGTACATAAAATACTCCAAGTTCAAATCTGAAAATGTGAGAACTTCTTATTTCTAATACAGAGATAGACTGTAGGGGAATTTACTAGATATGTCACCTCTAAAGAGAGGATGAGATCCAGAAGCTACTTGGACCTCTACAGACTCTGCCTAAAGAAATAATAGAAGTAAACACTTAGATTTAGTTAAAATAACCTTGCTTGAACTTGACTTTATGCAGAATTTTAGCTTGAAAACAAATCAACGCATACACCTCTTTCAAGCTAAAATTCCGCATAATGTCAAATTCAAGCAAGGTCTTTTTTTATTAAATCTGAGTGTTTAATTCTATTATTTCTTTAGGTAGAGTCTGTAGAGGGCCATGTAGCTTCTAGATCTCATCCTCTCTTTAGAGGTGACATATCCAATAAATGCCCCTACAGTGTATCTCTGTTTAGAAATAAGAAGTTCTCACATTTTCATATTTGAACTTGGAGTATTTTATGTACTCATTTACATAAATGAAAATGGATACCTTGCACCCTTTTTTAAGTACATTCCATTTTCAGATCAGGTTGGTATCAGAGCAGGTTTTCTTGATTGACGTCACAGTAGCTTGATTGTATAGCTTGAAAAGTGTTTAAAGCAGTGTAAAAGATTGATTGCTTTACTATTTTGCAAACTACATGTTGTTTGAGTTTGCTGAAGTTTGGGGATAACTACTGATTAGCTAAGTCTTGGACAAGACAAAAAGTAATAGAAGATATTTTCCTTACCCCAAAGGACCTCAAAACCACTCTAAGATTTTCACTTGAGTTGGTTTGTTGTTGGCTGCTTGAACAAGATTTTCACTTGATTTGTGTGTTGTTGGCTGCTTGAATATGTGATGGTTGTAAATCCATTTGGGTGAAAAAGATTTGTCATTTGTTTTGGAAAACTTTAAGAACATCGTTGAAGTTAATTTGTTCATTGACATCATAATGACAACTTCTACAAGTGAAGTTTCCTCCTTCACAAGGTTCTTCAATGAGGATATGAAGTGTGAATTCCTTATATTGAAGGATATGGTGCAGATCCTATTTGAGGATAGAAGAGAAAGCACGGAGCTTCGTGAGAAATTGTTGTCCATGAAGTAGGAGAAGGAAGAAATTCTTCAAAGATTGCATGATATGGAGTTGCAACTTCATCAAGCCCAAGAGGCTTTGACCAAGAACATGCGTGAGGAAAAGGTAATCCATTCTGATTTGTCTCGAGTTTCCTCTTTAGAAAGATGTGTTGGATCTTTCGAAAAGCATACAAGGGGAGTAGGATCCAAGTTAATGATTAAGATGGGTTATGAAGACAAAGGATTAGGAAAACATTCACAAGGCATGATTGAACCCCTTTCTGTTGAGGAACGACCCAAGAATCTTGGACTTGGTTATGTGCAATCTAATGGCGAAGACTCAAAAGCCATGAAGGCATGTGAGGCTAATTCAAAGAGAACTTTTGTTCCAAGTTCCATGAGGCAAATATGTCAAATTTGTTTCAAAGATGATTGCCATTTCTCTAAGCCTTTTTTGCAGCAAGAAGATGGTAGACATGCAGCTTATGGCAAGCATGCAATTTTAGGCAGTTTTCAAGACAAGAACGATGATGTTAGTCTGCAATTGAAAAATAGAGCCTCTACTAGTTCATCTCCTCATGGAGGCAAAAATGATGAACATGCAAAGCAGCACAAGAGGTATACATCTTCTCATGATCAATTTGATTGTGTTTCTACAAGGCATGAAAAATTTACATGCTTTAATGGAAGAAAGTTTTCTTGTACATATTGTGGTCAATTTAACCATCATGTTTCGAGATGCTGGATGAGGAAGAAAGCACACATAAACATAAGAAAAGACATACACCTCTCTCAAGCTAAAATTCCGCATAACGTCAAGTTCAAGCAAGGTCTTTTTTTATTAAATATGAGTGTTTACTTCTATTATTTCTTTAGGCAGAGTCTGTAGAGGGCCAGGTAGCTTCTGGATCTCATCCTCTCTTTGGAGGTGACATATCCAGTAAATGCCCCTACAGTCTATCTTTGTATTAGAAATAAGAAGTTCTCACATTTTCATCTTTGAACTTGAAGTATTTTTGTACTCATTTACATAAATGAAAATGGATACCTTGCACCCTTTTACAAGTACATTCCATTTTTAGATCAATCAATCAATACATTATTGACAACAACTTTTGTGCTATCTTGGTCTACCAAAGTGTTTTCCACCCATTCTAGTTGATTAGCATACTGTTCAATTTCAGGAATTCTATGGTGGATATAAGGAGATAATTTGTTCTTTTGTCTCCTATTGCAAATGAACTCTAAAGGGTCATATCTCCAGATAAAACTTTGTTTCAGTTTCAACCTTTGGAGGATTTCCTCTGCTTCCTTTCCTGCTTCCCTACTGTTACATATAAATGTGCCAAGCTGATCTTTTATTCTAAGTTGAGCTTTCTTCTTGGCCTTCACAAAATGCACCTGATCTTCATTAATCATTTGTTAGTAGTACTCCATAGCAAACAATCTCATGGAGAGGTATCTTGGCAGTTTGTAGGGAGCCAAATCACATCCATATATTCTGATTTCAGTGTGATTTTGGTACAATTACCAATCTCCCACTCTATATTGTTTGGACAACTATAGGACCCTCCTGATATCTGCACTGATTCTGGGGGGAGGACTTCCTAATAACATAGTTGTTGCTGGGCGTACAAAGAGATCTATGAAATTAGTATAAGAATATTGAGAGTCATATAGGTGGATTAATGAAGTCCAGAATACCATTGATCTAGGGTTGCCTCTGGTATCAAGATTTTGGAGTGTGATTGGGAATTTGTCAGCTTGATAATACAGGAAAAGATGATATAAAACTGAAAAATATTTGAACACCCTTTCATTATCCATCCTCATGAATTGATCATGCATCTTATCAGCAATGAACTTAGCATAGTCAAACATGATGGTTGGGGGCTGCCCAAGAGTGTAGATGGACATAAAGGTTGTAATAATTTCATCAACAAATTCACTTGTAGTCTGGCCTAACACACTAGATATCATTTCTATGATGTCTCGGCCAAGATCAGAGAATATGGTAGACAAGTAAGGGGGAGGATCCTTTGGAATGTATTGTTCTTCCCTAATGAAGGTCTTGAATAACCAAGAAATTTTAATTGAGGTGAGTGTAGGGAATCTGTTAAGCAAATCTCCAATAGAAAGAGGGGTCAAGTTTTGGCTTGGTTGTAATTGTTGTGTTTCATTTATGGACTCAGCAGTGATGGTAAATAATACAGAATGGTCAGGGGTCATCACTGCCCTTTGGCTGGGACTATAGTTCATGTGGTAGTAGAGGATAATCTCTGGGAAGATATGAACTCTGGGGAATTGGTACTTGGGTAAACCTGATTCCTAAAGACCTATTTTGTCTACATGGTTCAGGTACTGGTCTCTGTACCTGCAGTATAGTTTCAAAGGGGATTCTTGGATAGAGGTATCTTTAATTTGAAAATATTTATCTGCCAATGGGAGATGGTCTAAATCCCTGTGGGGAGTAGAAATTGGTAGGACATTCAATGCAATTGGAGCAGTCATCCTTGGTTCTTGTGGATTCAAGGACAGGGGCGAAGGGTTTTCAATGAAATTGGGGAAAACTGGTCTAATTCAGAGTATTTTGGGGTCACTGCGGAACTATCTTACTGAATTACTTAGTAATTTGAAGCAATTGAGTCAAGGTTCAGGAATAAAACAAGGTTTCTCAACGAATTTGGGTAAATACCTAGTTTCGGCTTTGAACGGAGTGATGGGCGACTGTGCACGATTTGCAGGAAGCGCACGTGACTGAAAGGTGGTCTGGAGTTTTAGCAGCTTCAGCAGGTTGGCAGTTGGACATGGGTTGACGGTTGCACATACTCTGGTGCTTGCATGGAGGTCTGAGCGATATTTTTCACAATAAAACTAAAAACAATGAGTTTTTTTAGTTTTATTCACAAAATCAACTTATTTTGGCGGGTACATGGGGAAAGGGACACTTGGCATTAGGTGGGGGATGAGACGTTTTGTCGTCTAGCGGGAGGCAATAAGCGGGATCATATCGCACTACTTTTGGGCTAAAGTGGTTTTGGGGGGAGGCCGCCCGATGCCATTCATTGGGCGCCACGTAGCAGCGGGGTGAATAGTGAAACCACCCATATCGGGCAGGTAAAGGTCGGCCTTCGGAGGCCGCCCGATATGATCGTCAACCATTGGATCAAAAGGTACCAGATCGTAAGGTGATCAGGGCAGGGATGTGACATGAAGTTTAATGGAGGGGCCTGGCGGAGGTTTAAACGTGGCAAGATTAATTAATGATGGATTGTGGAGGTTTAATGACATCGGGAGTGATTTCATTGGCAGGGATAGACTATTAATTAACCATTGATTAAGTGATTAATTTATTTTATTTGGCGGTGGGTCTTGGTTATTAATTAGCCGCTGATCGACTGAATTAATCCATTAATCCTTTGTTAATAATGTTTATGTTTCAAACCTTCAGGGACGGGATATTAAAATTAAAGGGATTTAATAAATACCTACAGGAAAGGGTATTTTTCAAGAATTAAGATATAAGTAATGTTAAAAGTTAATATAAAGATTGTGGGGGATAAACGAAGTACATTAAGCATAATGTGTTTTTGTAATTTTTCTTTCTACATAGAACATTATAACTTAGGCTAAGTGCATTTTTGTAGGTTTTCTTAAGAAAAGGAGTTAACTTGGGGGTGATCACTTTTCTAAGGTTTTATCCTTAGGGAAAAGGGGCTTTTTAGGGAAAATGAGTGAATAATGGAGGGGTGAATGCTTGAGAGGGGAATTTTAGTACTTAGGACCTATAAGTTATTGGGCTGAGGATCTGATCCCTCCAGAAGTCAGAGAAATGGTCTAAGCCCCTTTAGCTTAAGGTTTTAGGTACTTTAAGACTTTCTTTGGAATTAGTTAAATGAAAAATGAAATGAATGAGGGAGGTTAATCAATTTGACTTTGTGGGTTTGATACATGCTCAATTATCATCCATACTTTAGCAATTTGATGACGAAGGTAAATGATATGATCTTATCTAACCAATCATCACAATTCTACAACCATTCAACTACTTACCCATCTACTCATCCTACCATTTTTTTCTACTCTTTATTAGGGTGCACTTAAGCTGGCAAACCCTTTATCAAAACATTTTCTTTTCTTTTACAAAAGTAATATATCTAAGTCTATCCTTATTACATCCAAGGGCTCAAATTAAACAATTGAGCTCCTTTTATTCACTCTACCTATCTACTTATCTGCCAAGATTAAACAGTTTGGTCAGATTTTATTCTCTATCTCTAAGCATAAAATTAAAACATGAAGTAGTCAAGTTTAAACATTTTGACTATCCATGGATTGTGGCAAAGGTAACAAGTTGCACACAATCTTTTTATTCTACATCAAAGTAAATGGTAGTGGCATTTTGACTTGCACACTTTCATGGTATTTTTCTTTTTTTCTTGGGGTTCATTTTTTCATCTTTTTTGACCTTTTCATTCTTTTTGTCCTTTGATTTTTCTTTCAAGACATACCCTCTTTACATTTTTTAATTCTTTTGATAATTTGAATATGCAAAACATTTCCAAGAAGCAAAGGTATGTACATATTACAGATTTGACCTCAGCTATTAAAAAATTATGACTCCTATTGGTATAGGAACATAACACATCAAACAATCAATACTAATCATACAATCCATGTACATATTCTAGTACCTCATAAAGTTCCTGATAGATATAAACCACTCATTTTACCTACTACACTCCATGCTTTCCCTAACAATTATTACAAGCATCTCCCTAGGTTTGATGGAGAGAATGGTATCATTGCTCAAAAACATATTCAAGGTTTTGAGAACTATCTAGACTTATTTGAAATTGATGAAGATGATGTTATTATCAGGATTTTTGCTCTTTCTTTACAAAGTAGAGTAAAGAGTTGGTTCAAAAATTTACCTAATGCAAGCATCTCAAATTTCCAACAGTTTGTCAAAATTTTCCTTGATAGATGGATAATCAAAGTCAATCTTCTTGTGATCATAGAAGAATATAATTAGTTAAGAAGATAGCCAAATGAAACAATACAACAATTTTCAGACAAATTTAATCAAGCTTATTATTCAATGCCATCAAATATAAGACCTCCCCCTGATTCAGCTCTTTTGCATTACCCAAAAGCATTTGATCCAGAGATAGAATTTCAGCTAAGAGAAAGAAACCCCTTAACACTGGAACAGATGCAGAACATTGCAATAGATGTAGACATTAATCTGCAAATTAGAAGAGAAAAAGCAAAGGAAAACAACCTTGCAAAGGTAAAACACGACATTTTGGTGAGAAAGATAGAGGAAAGGATACAGAAGATCACCATGACAAATTTATTTCACAAAAAGAAGAGGTTGATAGCCATGAACAAATTCCTGCTAATTCCAACTACCATAGATCAAAAGATAGATTTATAGAGCAATATGTGGAGAAGCAATCTGTTGATCTAATGTGTATGTTTGATGACATTACTTTTTTTAATGATTTGCCTAAATATGATTAGTATGATGATAATTATGTCCTTCAAATCCAAACTAACTTTACAGAGTAATCAGAAACTATTTTGGGGAATAAGGAAATTCAGTGTCATCAGCCTAAAAATAGTGATCATATTATTCATATCAGCTATGAAAGTGAGGAAGAAAGTGTAGAAAATTTGGAAATAAGTGAAGCTTCTTTGCCTCTCTTTTTTGCTTCATTTCAGTTCATCATAGAAAAATTTAAAGAAATCAAAAATCAACAATCTTTATGTATTGACATTAACAACAAAGAAGACAATAAAATTCCTGATCAAGATACTTCAGTTTCAAAATTAGAGTTGTCAAATTCCATTGAAACACCTGATCAAATAATACAAGAAATTTCTATACCACTATGTTTTGAATCATTTCAATTTTTAACGGAAATGTTGTATGAAAACTCTAAAGAAAAGTATGAGCAGCTTGTAGAAATTTGTGAAGTCCCATTCGAATCTATGAGTAATAATTTGCAGCAATCCTTCTAAGTTTTTCATGATCCCTTAACTGATGGGTTGGATAGTGAATGCAATCAGAATTCTCCTTCATTAACTAACAATCAGATTCAGGATTAAGATGATAAAGGTTTCATCAGTCAAACATTTCAATCAGAAGAAATATCATCACAATGCTTGTTTGAAAATATGCAGGGTGATAAAGGTGAAAGTGATATTTCAGTTTCATGGCCTGGAGGCCATCCACAACAGATGTACAGTTGCTTAAATCAGTTCAAAAATAGTGTGTATATTTTGGAAGATCCTTTTGTATAGTTTCTAGAGTCAACAAAGGAAATCAAGTATTTCCTTATCTTCTCATTTGTTTACAAGGTTATAATTGGCTTTAGAACCTCAATTTTAATCTCAAACAAGCCCAAGCAGCAAAATCTACCAATGTATATGATACTCGATTGGTTGCATTGATTGTTTCATTTTACCTAACCAGAAGTTAGAAAGATGATTAGAGTAAATAGGTAGGATTTCAGTTTGAATAAATTCAGTTTTCAACAGCAGGTTTATGTTAGATCAGATTTCAGTTTGAAGAAAAGGGTGTATTTTCAGTTCAAAAGTATTAGTCACAAAGATTGTACAACAGAGCATATACATGTGCGGGATTGGCCCAATGGATTAGGCTACTAGTCAATGGTGTTCTTGACATTTCACAAGGAAATGACATCCCCAAGTGGAGCCACTGTTAGGTTCTTATACCAATAGGAGCCATAATTTTGAATGGCTAAGGTTAAGCCTTGTAATATGTACATACCTTTGCTTTCTGTAAATGTTTTCCATATTGAAAAATTTAAAAATGAAAAGAGGGTATGTCCTAAAAGAAAAATCAAAGGACAAAAAGAATAAGAAAAGGTCCAAAAAAGTGAAAATTATGAACCCCAAAAACAAAAGACCATGAAAGTGTGCAAGTCAAAATGCCAATACTATTTACTTTTATGCATAATAATGATTGTGTGCAGTTTGTTATTCATGCCACAATCCATGGTAATCAAACTATTTAATCTTGATTATGCCATGCTTTAAATTTCATGTTGATAGTTAGAGAATAAAATCTGACCAAACTGTTTAATCTTAGCAAATCATTAGATAGGTAGAGTAAATAAAAGGAGCTCATCAGTTTAATCTGAGCCCTTGAATGATATAAGGTTAGAATTAGATAGTTTCTTGCTTTAAAAGAAAATGGATAAGGGTTTTCTAGCCTAAATGCACCCAAATAAGAAGAAAAAATGGTAGGATGATTAGATGGGTAAGTAGAAGAAAGGTTGCAGAAGTATGATGATCGATTAGACAAAATCACATTTATCATCTTTCAACATGTATTTCAAATGTGAATGGGCAATTAAGCATGCATGAGGTTTACAAAATCAATTAATTAAATTCCCCCATTCATTTCACCCCTTTACTTTACTAATTTCCAATAAATAAATTCTAAGTGCTTAAATCCTTTAAGTCAAATAGGCTCAGAGCATTTTTCTGACTTCTGAAGAGACCGGACCCTCAGCTTAATGACTTAAGGACAACAAGTACTAGATTCTCCCTCATCAAAAAAAAAATCATCTCCCTTCATTCCCCCTCATTTCCCTAATAAAACCCCTTTTCCTAAGGTTAAAACACTACTTGCCTAGGGAAAGTAATCACCCCATGTAAAACACATTTTTCCCAAAAACCCACAAAAACACTTTAGCCTAAGTTATAATTCATGTATGCGAAAAGCAAATAAATCACAAAAAATACATTATACTCAGCGCAATTCATTTCCGTCGTTTTCATATTAACTTCTAACTTTTATATATTAATTTCCATTAATACCCTTTCCCATATGTATTTAACTATAAAACTACGAATTTCACCCAAACCCCGACAAAGCTCATTAACTGATCGATTCGTGATTATGTTAAGTAAAACTTCACAAATCACCCCCGCCGCCTAAGTTTGTCATTAACCCATGTTTAATCACCATACCACCGCAATTAACCCATCGACCCCCCCCTTTACCCTTCGCGCTCGTTCGCAGTGCAATTACCGTCCGATCTGAAGGCCCACATCCAACACTCATAAGCCATTTTGGGTGGGATCATCCGTCGAACGATACCCACCCGAAAAAGTGGTTTTCCGCCCGGCCCCCTATACTACATGTCATTCAAGGAATGGAATCGGACGACCCCTCCCAAATACCATCAATCCCACAAAAGCAATGCGAAATAAACCGCTTATCGCCTTCTCGCTAAATGACAAAACCATCTATTGTTCACCTTGCACCAAAATTCAAAAAAATCAAACCTTTACCCATTTAAACACGAAAACCCCAGTTTTGCTCGTTTTCGCCTATTTGTGCAGTAAAACCCTGTGTAACCCTTCTGCGCCACCTGAAGCCTCTGCTAACCAATTCAAGCATGGTTTACCTCCCGAAAGCACTTTGGACTCACTCCATAGACCTATAAAGCTCGATAAAGCCATTAATGACCCTCCCTGTCAACCCAACGTTTTCCTAACAGTTTGTTTTATTTTACAGGCGATCAAAAGACCACAGCCTTGGATAAACAGTCTTAATACTAGTCATAAGACCTGTTTACTCTGAGATTGTTATCAAATCTATTCAAACAAAGATGGAAAATAAAACATACAGTTAAAAGACAAGCATAGGAAACATGAAATTAAATGATTTACTGTTGAAATAGATAGTAAAAACCTAAACTATACAGTGAAGGTAAAAGGAAACAGTAAAGAATAGTCAAAGTGTATTAGGGTTAAATAGTATCAGATTGAATACCAAGTCAAGAAAAGCAGCTAGCATGAAAACAAACAGCAGGGAAGACAGTTACAAAGCATACAGATTCATGTCAAAGTGAAGATAGATTAAAAAACAGAGTAGTAAAAGTAAACATGGAGGAAGTAAGGGTTAAACAGAGATGAAAACACTTTCACTAGCAACAATAAAGTTTATCCAAAGTAAAATGGAAAAACAATTAAAACAAATTTAAGGTTAAAACATGAAATCAGAGCAGAAATGGTACATTTTTCAGAAATTTCATGTTTAAGTCATAGTTTTTCATAAACTAGTTCGGCCAATACAAGATGAATTTTGAGAAACTGGAGGAGGTTTGTGTTCCTAAAAGGCTAATATACAAAAACCTATCTCACTTTTTACACAGGTATTACCAAAAGTGATATAAGTGCATGTCTTCACAGCCTATTTTTCGAACTGTGCAAAGTCTTGTTTTTGACATCTTTTTGTAAAGAAAATTGTGAATAGATGGAGCTGAAGTTTACGAAACAGAGAGTGGTTTATCTCAAAAACATACATATCTACAATAACCTCTTTCACTTTTTACATATCTATCTCGGATTGAGATATACAAAGGTATCAATGGACCCTAATTTTGCAGAATTGCTGGGGCAGAATGCACAAAGAAAGGATGCAGTTAGTGACTTGGATGTCTCATCATCAATTAAGAGTTGCTATCAAATTCGAATTTCTCTTATTTGTCACCCTTAATCCATAAAAATAGTGCCAAATAGATTCATTAGTTTTGAATGTCCTTTATTTAAGTTCTATTAATGTAAAACAGTTTGAGATATTTGTAAAACCAATCTTGATATTTTTTCAAGATATTTTAGTTTAGAATTTGTATAAATACTTCTTCATTTGAAGTATTTTGGGGTGGATTCCAAGACATTTCTATAGACTTTTTCTCTCAAATCAAAGTTCTATTGTATCAATGACTGGATTGGCTTGTTGGATCAAGGAATAAAGATCAGATATTTTGCAGGATTGTCGTGTAAAGCGAAATACAAATAAGTATTCTCTTATGTTCAATGTTATTTTCCTTATGTTTTTTCCATAATCTTTTGTGTAAATTTCTAAAATCTAAATGTATAACAAGGAATGATATTTCAGAAATTTCTTAAATGCACTTTGTCTTGACTATTTTACATTCTGAATGTTTTCTCCTAAATTATCTTAGCTAGGGAATTCTTAACTACTCCTTAGCTTCCATAATTTCTCCTCTGATCTATAGCAAAGGATTCTTAATTGCCCTTTGTTCATGATCACCCTCTGTTCTTCATTCTGATCCCAGTCCAAGGATTCTTAAGTGCCCTTTCACCCTAGTTAGAATCACTTCACCCATTAGGCCTAAATATTTTCCTTTTGCTTTGCTAGCCTGCCCTGTGAACATTCCCTTTAATGATATGGTCCAGTTATGCTATCCATTTGTTGACTCCATAGCCCAATGGCTTGAAGACCTAACTCTATCCATCTGCTCTAAGAATTCCACCACCCAACCTTCAATTCAAAACCAAAACCCCAACGAACACTAAGAACTAGCCTAAAATCCCATAAAAACAAAGCTAAATCATAAAGAGAGAGCCCTCTCTGGACTTAGGTTGGCTAGAGCCTAAGCCTAAAAGATTGGTTTGTGGTTACCCCGGTGATCTCTTTCCTTAACCTTGGGAAATTACCGGGTGATAACAGTACCAACAGTTTGGAAGTCCTACTCAGACTCTCTGCTCGAACTCTAAATCAAAAGCAACTACATCCTTCAATACTCTCCCCAGACATTCTTCACCTTTGGCTCTGAAATCTTCTTTCTGGATCACTTTGGAGATATCCATGATTGCAGAAAACCAATTTACCAAATCTATGGCCCTCAACTCATTGAGTGGTTTTTCATTGACATATTGGATGAATCATTTAGTTGTATGAGAATTCTTTTCACCCTCCTCCTTGGAAACTAAGATGAAGAACTCATAGTCCTTGATTACAACTTTTTGTTATGCCATCAAAGTGATATACTCGTAGATATTATTCATATTTGCTATCACTTCATCCCATATTAGTTGCTTAGCCTATAGGAGAGACATGTTTCCTTTCAATCTGCCTATTAGATCAGTGATTTCTTGATTTGGTGCCTACATATTTTTGTTGATCAGTTCTGCATTGGTCTTGGTGGCCTCCAGTTGCTTCTCTTTTTGTGCAAGAGCATATTTGACATTGTCTAAATCTTCCTTTACCTTCTTCAGTTCCCCTTCGGAGAGTTTCATCTCAGTAAGAGTTTTAGTGAGTTGTTCATTAGGATTTTGAGGATTCTCTGGTACGAGTATATAATGCACAAATGTGGGAGTCAATTTTCTATTGAAGCTAGACTATATTTTTCTTGAGGGCCACCACTTTGTTATTCCTTTCCATTAGCTCCTTATTTATGATATATTTTTCTTCCTCCACCTATGCTAGTTCCTTGGACTGCACATGTTCACTAGCAGACATCTTCATCTTATGCCTCAATTCTTGGATTTCATCTTGTGAACCTTGGATAAGAGTTTCTAAGACAACTTTGTCTTCTAGATTCACTCCCAACTTCACAATCAATTCCTTAAAATTCTCATTTTGCATGTGTAAGGCTCTAGAGCTATCCCTCTCTTGTTTCATGGCATTCCTTCTTAGCTCACTATACAACATTTCTCCCACCTCCCTGTGAAAGTTTATTTTATCAAGCAGAGGGACACTTGTCAGGTTTAGAGACACATCTAAAGCCTTGAACTGTGAGATTGATGGGAGATATTGTTCCAAGGGGTGGTGTAGTGAAAAATTAATTTGATTCCTCTCCAGATCCATGGAAACCGAGATTCTGGTAGGAATGGAATGCGATGCCAGTTGTTGTTGCATTTATTCCCTCACTTTCTTGTTACTTTCCTTTATTGCCTTCCCTGTAGGCCAACTTGGTTATGTCATTATTGAACTCATTGTAGAACCCATTAGGGCTACCTGTGTCGATGAGGAAGCAGACACTTGTTGTAGGTCTTCTATGGTCACCTGGAAGCCTGGTTGGTCTAGATTTATATCCATTAACATGTTTTCAATATCCTCTTCCTCTGCTTCTTGGGTCCTAGCCCTTTTTCTGGTGTGAACATCCTCCATCTCCACATCTACGATCTCATCCACACTCCTTTTTTGTGTCTTGTCTTTTGCTATTGTGGTCTCAATCTCCATTTATGTGTTAATAGGCCATGAATCAAAGTTAGCTTTCCACTTAATCTCTGACCTGTATTCATGATCATAGGTTGAAGCATTAATGATTTTTCTTTTCTTTACAATGACACCATGAGGGTCATAACGGAAAATATCTCCCATTTCAAAATTCATTTCTTTCAATAGATTCTCAGTTGGCTGAAAGGCCTGCCTGGTATTAACAATGAAAGGGTCTATAAGCTTTCCCAATTTGAGCATATAACCTTTCTTAGCGGGTACAAAGTGTATTTGATCCACATGTAGGCTCTGTCTGATAAACTTAAGGGAAAATATTCTCATTGGAATGAACATAGGTAGACGATAAGGAGGTAGCTCACACCCATAGACCCTGATTTCAATGTAATTCTCAAACAAATACCAATCACCCACCCTAGTGTCCTTACTGAGTTGAACTATCTCTTTTTTTTAAGCAAGATTCTTGGCGGGGAGACATTATGAATGATTTTATATGCAATATCCATATAAGAGGATATGAATTGAGAGTAGCCCTCATTATTGGGTTTCTGCCTGACAGCAACATCCCAATCAAAGACATACTTTCTCTGCTTGTTTGAATCCATTAGACTAAGACCCAGACACTCAAATTCATCAACATGGGTGTATATGAAAAAATAAAACATTAGGGAATAATATCTGAAGAACGACGTGGTAGAAATGTGGTGCAGCTCGAATTTGACGGAATCAGCCAGGAAAGAATGTATATAGAATAGATGGCTTGGATGCATCATCTCTCTTAGAAACCATGCAGTGGATTTAATAGCAATATTGGCATCATCTTCCCCAAACAAAAGGGAAATTACAGTGATTATGGGCTTCACTACCTCTGCAAATGAAGATATTTGGAAAGTATCAGTAACAAGTGAGGGTTGGTGGTCAAGGGCCAAAATAATTTATAAGAAGGCTTTTTGTTCCGCAACTGGGAGGGTGAAGAAACTGTAAAATAAAGTGGTTTCAGTGAATTTCGCTGGCTTAGTAGAGACTGGGTATACTAAGGATTTTTTAATCATCTCTTAGGTCACCTCTAGGATTTTGGCTCCAATAGGAGATATGAAGCAATTCTTATTTTCAACTTAAGATGAAATCAACCATGAAATAAACTCAGGGAAATGATAAACATAAGGCACAATTTGGTATTAGAGCCCTGATTCAACTACTCTGAATGGGTGTTCCCCCCTGATGTGGTGCCCATACAAGTCGAACTAGAGGTTCGATAGGTGGTAAGGACAGGATGGGTCAAATATTTGAGCCTTCTTGTCCATCAGTGGCTCAACATAGGATGAGGTCTTAGCTACCTGGACTTTTGGAGTCTTTGAGGCTGAATTCTTCATTTAGCGTGGAGACAAAAATTGCAAGCAAGAAGCTGGCGGGTTACCTTTTTGACTGGGTGAGAGTTGGCGAAAGACATTGGTGAGAGCTCTATGGAAATCCATTGAATAAATAGTGTTGCAGAGCAGTCGAACGGAGGGAGAACTTGACTACAGGGAGAAAAAGTTTAAATTCAAATGGCTAAACAGGAGGGGATTTTATAGGCAGGGAGAAACGGTCATATGACATGATACGAGGTCAACAGGGGTAGACACATGGCGGAATATGATTGGAAGGGTGACAGGTGGACGAGTGGGAGGGGTAACCTTACCATTACCTTCAACGCTTGCTTGCTGGGATTGTCGGCGAGTCAATGTATGGCAGGTGGTCCCCACCTCTCTCCAGCAATTGGATGAACAAGAGGCGGGATCAAGCTGAGACCCCTCGGAGTTAATCTAGGTTTCCAATTGGTTGATCCCACTCGATTGAATTTTCAACTCCGGGGGTGACGCCAACTTAATTGTCACATCGGTTCTCCCCCCTTGAAGTGCTTCCGGGGATTGGTCAAGCAGAGATGAACAACAATCCTCCCCGGGACCTACTCAAACTTTACAAAAGTGCATTACTTCTACATTTTCTCCTTTTCCATCGTTGCGCCTGCTTAGTGAGATATTTTTGGATGTGACCTATTACACCTAAGACCTTTAGTGTGATACTAGGACCAAACCTTGTCCACTTTAGTTAATTTTTCAATCTCTGCACCAAATACGTCAACTGAACCCCTTCGAAACCCACACAAAAAGGAAAAATATGCCAAGTAACAACATTGAATCCAATTAGGGACAGTGCATTGCAAGTGATGCAGTGAGAATCTGCATGCTAATGCCTTACCAATTGGGCATGGAGTCATTTTATTCAAATACACATAAAGCAAAACAAAAGTAGTAAGAACATAAAACATTATTGGAATGTACAATGGCTCACTGGCATATACAGTGGGTGGAAATGCATCCTTTTAATGTTGAAAATAGAGCTTGAGAAGCTTCCCATTCATAGGCAGTCCAAGCACCTCACCATCCAAATTTTCCACTAAGAAGGTGTTATTTCCCTTTACTTCAGATAATTTGAAAGGTTCAAACCACAAGGGATCAAACTTCCAAACTTTCCTTTGTCCTCTCTCCCAACATCTCATATGAGTACCAAATCTCTTAGCTATAAGGATCTGTCCCTTGCCTTTCTGTCAAAAATGGAGTTCATATTTTCCTGGTATTTAATCATATTATGAGTTACTTGCTCTCCATTTTCTTGCAATTCTACCAGCTAATTTATTCTCCTAGTTAGAGAATTGGGCTCCTCTTCAACATCCTGTAGAATTTTAGCCACTGGCATGGCTAATTTAACAAGGAAAATTGCATCCTTTCCATACACTAACTCAAAAGGAGACTTCCCTGTTGAACTCTTTGTGGTAACTCTGTTGGCCCACAAAGAAAATTTTAGTTGTGAGTCCCAGCTTTTCTAATTTTTTGATATGGTATTTTTTTAATCCTCACAAGAGTTTTGTTTGAAGATTCAACCAATCCATTTCCTTGTGGATAGTAGGTGGTGGAGTGGCCCATGATGATGTTATACTTTTAGAAGAAACTAATAAACTTGGTTGACTTAAATACCTTAGCATTATCAGTGATAATCTTCCTTGGATAGCCAAATCTAGAAAGGATATTCTCCTCCATAAACTTAATGACCACTGCATCGGTTACATTTCTGACTAGGATGGACTCCACCCATTTTGTGAAATAATCTGTGGCTGTAAGCATCCATTTTTGCTGACCACTAGATGGTTGATGTATTTCTCCATTGAAGTCTAACCCCATTGTCTTTAAGGCACTTCTACAAAAACATGGATCAAAGGGAGGGGTGACAACCTCTATTTCTCTGCAAAAATATGGCACTTCTCACATGACCTAACATAAGTATGAACCTCACTGAATAATTTTGGTCAATAGAAACCAGCCTTGAGGATCTTATGTGTTGTGGCTCTCCAATTGTAATTTCCCCCATAGACACAACTATGGAATTCATTAATTACTCTATGAATCTCCTCTTCTACCATACATAATAGTAAGATCCCCACCGGGTCCTTCCAGTATAGCTGGCCATTTGAAATAACAAATTTATGAGCTTGTAGTCTCAAGGCCCTATATTTAACTTTGTCAAAAGTCGGTGGAAATTTCAGAAAGAGTAAATAATGGACAATATACTTATACCAATGTGATACTAGGTGTTTCATTTGGAATTTTTGGGTTGAGGTCTCAATATTCTTCTGTTCCTCTTCTTCTCTACTTTCTCCTTCTTGATTTGCCAACAGATTTATGCCCAAAGTCTAACAACTAGCCTCAGACAATATTTTAGCTAATCCCTACCCCTTGATCAGCTTAGTGGGTTTGATATCCATGTCATATTCTTGTATCTTGGAAATCCACTTGCCTCTCTTGCCTTCACTATCACCCTGCACAAGGATATCCTTCATAGCAACTATAGGAACATAAGTTGTTATATTCGACTATAGGACATAAATTTGAAAGGCCTTTAGAGCTTTGATTGTTGGGTGTGGAGCCTGATTATCTTCAGTATTCAAAGGTATCGCCGTATTGGACCCCATCTCGTAATGGAGCGGCAACGCCGCCCATAAAATATTCACTGCATGGGGGGTCCAAGGGGCGCGGCTACGACCTTTGGGAGCCCCCCCTGGCAGGGGGATCGGGGGTAGCGCCCCCGAAGCTAAGAATAGATGTAAAATTGCCTTGTATAATGTTGTAATTTCATAGTCAATCTGGGTCGTTCATTAGGCAGAGATCTGACGGTAGAAGTTATGTTTAATTTAGGGTTTTTTGCCCTTGAAGGCAACCCCTTGCTATATATGAGGGAATTGTATTGCGTCTATGTAGATCTATATGCTAATTGAGGAAGAGATAGGACATTGAGAGCGAAGAGGGAATTACAGCGGATATGCTATAGGTTATATCTCTTTAGTTTGCTGGATAATATAAATTGAAGGACTGGCTGTTTCTCCATGGACGTAACCCAAACTGGGTGAACCACGTATATTTGTGTCTCTCTTGTTTTATGCGTTTTCTGTGTTTATATTTCTGCAATATTTTATGTGTTCCATTGCTCTATAATATATAATTTTCTAACAACCGGTATTAGAGCCGAAGGTCTATTTGGCTGATAAACTCATAGGAGAGAAGGATTCCTGGTTCGAATGGGAACAATGGTGGAAGATGATAGGTTTAGGGTCGAAAAATTCAACGGCCAAAACTACCAGTTGTGGAAGATGCAGATGGAATATTATCTGTATCAGAGAGACCTGTGCCAACCATTAAGCGGAAAGACAAAGAAGCCGATGAGTATGACAGATACAGAATGGGATATTCTCGACAAAAAGGAACTTGGAACAATACGACTGTGCCTAGTGGCGTCAGTAGCGTTTAATATTTCAAAGGAAACAACGACAAAGGGTTTAATGTCGACATTGGCCAAACTATATGAAAAACCCTCGGCTAAGGTATTTCTTATGAAGCGTTTATTTAATATGAAGATGTCAAAAGGTGGATCTGTTGCTGATCATTTAAATGAATTTAATACAATTACCAGTCAGTTAAGTTCTGTAGGGGTAACTTTTGATGATGAAGTTAGGGCTCTGTTATTTTTATGCTCATTGCCAGAAAGTTGGAATGGTTTAGTTATGGCCATTAGTAACTCTGTCTCTGGATCTAGTACTTTAAAGTTTGATGATATTGTCAGTGCAATCCTTAGCAATGAAATGCGACAAAAAAGCTCTGGTGAGACATCAAGAAATGCTTTGACTGCAGAGACTAGGGGAAGAAAAATGGAAAGAGGAAAGAGCCTTGGATATCGCAGTAAGTCAAGAAAAGGGAGATCCAAGTCCAGATTAGGGATAGTGTGCTGGAAATGCGGGAAGAAAGGACACATGAAGAAAGACTGCAAGTCTCTAAAAGGAAAAGAAGGAGACGAGTAGCAAGAAACTAATCATGAAGCGAATATAACAGGTGATGTGTTGTAAGATGCTTTGATTCTTTCATTAGAAAATATTATTGATGCCTGGGTGGTAGATTCAGGGCCTCATTCCATGCCACACCTGATAGGAAACATTTTTATGATTATGTTCAAGGAGATTTTGGACAGGTTCAATTGGGTGATGATAAACCCTATAAAATCATTGGAATGGGTACAATTTTCATAAAACAGCAAAATGGAAATCAATGGCTATTGAAGGAGGTAAGGCATGTTCCAGATCTGAAGAAAAATCTGATTTCAACAGGGCATTTGAGAGGTGAAGGTTGCGTAACTACTTTCACAGATAAAACCTAGAAGGCCACTAAAGGATCCCTGGTAATAGTGAAAGGAGGAAAGCTTGGTACATTGTATTTATGCAATGGTATTTCTAATTCTGTTAATGCTTTAACCTCTATGGGAGAAGATACGGCATTGTGGCATCAAAGGCTAAGGCACATGGGTGAGAAGGGGATGTGGATTCTTCACTCAAGAAATATGTTGTCAGGTTTGAAGCATGTTGATTTAAAATTCTGTGAGAATTGTGTTTAAGGAAAACAGAAGAGAGTCAGATTCCTTAGATTTGGGAAAGAAAAGAAGAACGAAAAATTAGATCTTGTGCATACAGATGTATGGGGACCTACTCATGTATCATCTCTTGGTGGCTCTCGTTATTATGTTACTTTTATTGATGATGCAACCAGGAAAACCTAGATTTATTATATTTGAAATAAATCTAATGTATTTGATACTTTCAAGAAATGGAAAGCTTTGGTTGAAATGAGACAGGAAAAAGGTTGAAGTGTCTCAGATCAGACAATGGAGGTTAATATTGCAGCAGAGGGTTTGATAGGTACTGTTCAGAGAATGGAATTCGTAGAGAGAAGACAATTCCAGGAACACCACAAGAAAATGGCATGTCAGAAAGGACGAACAAGACAATCATGGAGCGCGCAAGGTGCATGAGATTGCATGCAGGATTGCCTTTACAATTGTGGGAAGATGTTGTAGATATTGTTGTTTATCTAATAAATAGAGGGCCTTCAATTTCCTTGGATGGTGGTATTCCAAAGGAGGCATGGACAGGTAAAAAGGTAAACTACTCTTTTTTAAATACTTTTGGTTGTGAAGCCTTTGTCCACATTAATAAAGAAAATAGAACAAAGCTTGAGGAAAAATCAAAGAAATGTACCTTTATTGGATATGGTGTTAATTATTTTGGTTATCGCTTTTATGATTATGAAAAACACAAAATCATTAGGAGCAGAGACGTCATATTCAATGAAAAGGTTTTGGATAAGGATCAGCTGCAGGGAAAGAAACGGGAAAAAGAAAACAGAGAATACATAGTGTTTGATGAGATAATAGAAAAAGTGATGGTGCCTGAAAATCATAATGATCAATAGTCAGAACAACAACCACAACAGCAACAAGCACCTCAAACACCTGAAAGTGGTGTTAGAAGATCTACCAGGATAAGTAGACCCCCTAAACGATACGCTCCTTCATTATATTATGTACTATTGACTGATTCTAGTGAACCAGAATGTTATGAATAAGCAGTGCAGGCAGGGAAAATTTTAAGAACCCCCCCTAAATTTATATGTATAATAAATGGGCGAATCTCCATGGTATATAGGAAAAATGGAAGGCGATTTTATCAATAATATAATATGTATATATAATTTTTTGGCGAATCTCTCACCAGGCATGGCGAATATTTTACTCAATTATAAAATCTTGTAAGATCTTGGTGAGTCTTTCACTAAATAATAAAACTTTGTAAGGTCCTAGTGAATCTTAGCATTGTGAACTCTTAGAGAATTTTTTGAAAAAGTATAAAACCATATATGACAAGAGCCACATGGTGGCAATATCACTATTTTTTTCACATTTCCACGAAATGGAACTTGTTTATAAAATTATAAAAAAGCCAACCAAGTCCCTTATAATATGCAGATAATATTATAACAGAGTCTTATACATCTACTATGCTTGTCTTCATTCAAGTGTCATAGCTGCTATACTTAACACTATGAATCACAACTCTCTCAGAACTCAACTCTATAGTGTAATTAAAAAGGATTAGTGAAATAGAAGCTTTTGTGAATGAGCCCACTAATTATCACTGCTAAACAATCAATCCAGACTATGAAGTCTTCCATCTTGATCACAATCATGCTCACGATCAAGGGAGTGCGACCACCTAGCCTGACATAATGGCCATCATAGCTTCCAATAATCAACAACCACCTTGCAAGGACATCCTAGCTCATGTCTCATGAATTTTATTCATCAATCTTAACTAATATAAATCTTATAAAGATAATATTAGAATCCTCTCCGGATTCACTGTTAATACAAGGGTAAAGGAAATTTTCTAGCTCAAGGCACTAGCCAATACCAACTTTGGTATTTGTGACCCCTTTGTGGGGATGCACCTACCCTGCCCCATTGGGTTTCTGCCTTGTAACATAGTTCAAGGATCACAAGACTTTCCAATCTTCCTACTCCATTAGACACACTTTATATGCTATACATAGTGAATGGAAAAGAAGCATTATAGAACACACAATTTCACAGAAGGAAGAAAAATCTTAGCCAATTCAATATCAAAATCTTAACCACTGATTAATAAAGAATAAAAAGTAGTGTAATGAATTGTTCTGAGTTATTTATTTACAAGCTGTAAAGAATGTAGTGGAATGGAAAATATTACTTAGGCAACCCTTCAATATTTTCTACTAATATGTCTGTGCATGTACATATGAAATTAAGAGCATTATTGACTACAAAGTTTCCTTTTCTCTTGCCTCCATTTTGACAAATTAGTGTGAAATCAGTGTCACTTTGAATCTCCTTTCCTGTGTGGATGTTTTGACAAATCAATGTGAAATCAAAGTCACTTTGAATTTCCTTTCCTACGAGGGATCACATCTGTTACACGAAAATATCGTCACCATGATTATTTGCAGTCAATATGGGTCTATAATCACTTGTACTATCCTCCTAAGCAAGTCTCAGACCTCAGCTCTTCAAGTCAAGCTTTGAAAATTAGAGAAAGACATTAAAAATCAATGAAACTCTGGTTCCGCACTTTCTCACTGTCACCTGCGGTCCCGCACCTTCTGTTTACAAAAATTGTGGACCTGCCCGCTCTATCCCTAAAGGTGTGGGTGTGGACCCCTGTGAAAGTCAAAGGGCGCAAGTTTTATCTTAAAAAACTCACTTTGGGTTAATTCTAGATGATTCTAGAAGGAATTTTGACGTGGATTTTCCGCTCTTAGGTGGTTCATGCATCCCAAAAGAGAAGGAGCTAATCCCTTGATGAGAGGAGCTATCCCTTTGAAGGAGGGATTTATCCCTTTGAAGGAGGACCTAGTAACCTCCCTCCATTGCACTATAAATTCAGGCATTGGGCTGGTTGCTAGAGAGTTTAGAAGCTGAACATTTTTTAGGGTAAATGCTGGTGAAATCAAGACTTCCTAGTTGAGCTTAAGAGGATAGATCACATACCTTTTTGGCTTCATTGGGGAGTGAGTGAAACTTGTCAAAGTAGAGGAGACTTCTTGATGGACCCTAGGAGGAACTTGTACAGCGTCAAGGCACAGGTTGTAAAGTTCTTCTTCTTTTGAATTGATACAATCAAACTCATTTTTCTCAACAAGTATCTCATGTTATTTGTTTCATGAACTCCTTGACTTTCATGTTAAATATGTTTTATGATATTGGTTTTTCAGGTGCTATTTAATTTGTTTGCCTTGTTTGTGTTTGCAAATTCGCGACAAAGGAGCTCATTTGGATCGAAGGAGCGAGGGCATCCACAAACTTGCGTTGGACCTAAGGTAGGCCCTAAAAACACTTGTTTGCCATTGTTTATAAAAGCATATTTAGAGAAAGATAGTGTCTGGTTTGTTTGCTTGTCATTAGGTCTTCTTTAGATCCTAGGAAGGTCTATCTTGTCCGCAAGATCGACTTATTCTGTGTGACAAAATGGCGACCATACTAGGGACTTGATTGTTTTCCTTGTTTTTACTTTGACCTGAGAAACTGTGTTTTTGTTTCTGTTTTTGGCTTGTTGTGTGTAAAATTGGGTAGAGTTTGTATATCTAGGGTTATTTTTCGTTTTTCATAGCTTTGGGAGAGGACCGCACCCTAGCCTTTTGACACAGTGCGTACCTATCTGCGCCTTTGCTTTTAGCACAGAGCAGGACCGCACCTGTGTTAACTGTGGGCCTGCGGACCGTGTCAAAATTTTGAAAAACCTAATATTTCCTCTGTTAGTCAGCTTAGTTTTTGTTTAGAAATTGTTATCCACTGCCCACACCTGCATGTAACTTGTCAGAAGCTTTCCTTAGTTTGATTTCATTAGTGTTAGGGTTTTAGGTGAAATTCCTAGGAGTTTTGCTTGTTGGGCTTGTTTTTCATTTTGGTTATGTAGTGGCTCTGAGCTTAGAAGATGTAGGGACTTCAGATCACCTTGGTGTCTACCAGCCTTCTTATGAGTCTGACCATTTATGAAATCTCCCCTTATTGAGGAATCCGCTTTGAGTTTTCTCTTTACAAAACTTTGAAAAGCTTGTGTTTAAAAGTTTGGATTTTCATTTTCAAAAAGAAAACAAAATTGGTTGTTCTTGACTGATTTGTGATTCTGCATAAATTGGTCCTTAGCTTACATCTAGCTGAGTAAAACATCCTTAAAAAGACATCTAGTAGGCTTTGACTTCAAATAGGTTTTTATAATTTATAGATCTCAAAGTTAGTCATTTTCATAGTTTTGAGTGTTTTATAAAAAATAAAAAATCTCTTTTGGAAAAAGTTTGTTTTTTGTAGTGGTTGAGTGCTTTGAAACGAAAAAGGGAAATTTTTGTGAAATAACTAGTTGTCTCGTTTTGAGTGCATTGGAAAGGACAAAAACTCTTCTTTTAATTTGTTTATTAAGAAGGATTTGTGTTTACAAAGTATTTGCATTCTCAAACTCTTTCTTAGTTTAGAAGTTCATCGAAGAGAAAAAGATTGTTTAAATCATCTTAGGTGCATTTTTAGTGATTTTGAGTCGAGTCTTCATACCACGAGTTTCATCTCCGCATCTTTTGACTTAAACAAAAACCAATAAAAAATAACGCTTAAAGTAAAATTCATCTAGTAACATTTTTATTTCTAGGGCTCTGATACGCCAACTTAGCTTAGGCTAGTGACTTGGAGTAGGAGAGAAATTAACTCTCTAAGACAGCAAAAACAAACAAGTAGTTGTATCTTGTGGTAGGGAAGAAATCAAATTGTTGCATTTATGCTCTAGGAAAGCTCCTCTTAAAGGAGAAGCAAGAGATCGTGTCCGAACCAGTGTGGGAATCAATCCTTCCTCATTGGGAACGACGCCAGATATTCACGTATTAAAAATGGTAAACCTCGGATTAACCATTGTCGAGGAGCCTGGGGTCACTTGTTGGTAAACCTTGGATTATGTCAAGGAGCCTTCAAGGGGATTGAGTTCGCTACTCTGCCCTTGCGTGCGTATCGGATCGTAGACTGTTCCCCCAGGTATATTTGTTTCAGTTGGTAACCTTAGTGGCCATATTCTTTAGGATTCTTCCTAAGGTGACAGTGGTGGGAAGATCCCACTATACCTGGAGCAGACGTCGGCTAGACTCACTTGGATTTTCTGGGGGGTTCTCTTCACTCGAGACGGTTAAGTGGAGGAACTTGTGCCAGTCTATTCATTAAGCAGGTTGCCGGGGTAATTGTTCCAACCGCTATTTCTGTATTGAACTCTGCGACGTTGGATTTCATCACCAACTAGTGTTTTTAGTACGGAAAGTTACTGTTTGTGTGTGTTTGATCTCCTAGATTCTTTAAGCGTGTGATTCTAATTTGTTTGGTTCTTTAGAGGCTTTAGGTGGTTTTCATTGAGATTTTACTTTGTTTGCATGTGAAGTAGTTAAAACTTTTTAACTGTGGCTGAATTACCAAGGAAGTCCCGTAGACTTCGGGGCCAACCTCCTGAGTTTTTATCCGTGGCTGAATTACTGAGGAAGTCCCGTAGACTTCGGGCCCAACCTCCTGAGGAAGTCCCGAGCCAGCTTGAAGGCTTGAAAGTCCTCGTAACTCCTAGAGATAGTAGAGTTAGGTCACCTGAAGAAGGAGAATCTTCTTTGATAGTACATCCTGATTTTCAAACGTTAGTAGCAGATTATAATCCACAGTCAGTGTCTGTTTCCGAAGTTACTGGTAGCTTTTCATCTACTAGTGATATAGGTGAGGAACCTAAAATATCCGAGCCTGAAAGTGAATTTGCTGCTACTCCGACATCGGGGTTTGTTTCTCCAGCTTCTATTGGTCCTGGTTCACCTAGGGTAGAAAGAGTAATCACCCAAGATCTTCCTTCTGGAATTATTGCTATTGAAGAACTTGCTACTCCGGAAGAAGAAGTAGGCATCCCTATCCCTGAAAATCAACCTGTTAGTGAGCTAAGGGAGCGTGAATCAATTTTTTACAATCCACCTAGGAGCAGTACTTGGTATCTTTCTTTGACTAATTTCTTAGAAAACCCAGGGTTAAGTTTTCACCACCTCGTGCTCCTTATCACCCAACACCTAGAGGTTATTATCCTCCGTTAAATATGTCAGGACAGTCGTCCATGTTTACTCAATCACCTGAATCCTTTTTGTACGGCGGTCCTTCTGTTCCCTCTGGGTATCAGTCACTTTCTGGTACTTTTTCGGGAGCATCTCCTCAACCCATTGAGCAAGGGTTATTAACTAGAAGTAATGGTACTAAGCCGTTGAGAGTAGAAGACATTCTTATGATGTCAGGTTCTATTCCCAATCCTCAACCTCAAGGTGGCCAGTTACCGCCTGGGGGGCAGCCTCAATTATCGCCTAGGGGGCAACCTCAAGGTACCCAATTTGCATCTAGGGGGCAACCTCAAGGACAGTACATACCTACGGGATAGTACATTCCTCAAGGTCAACCCCAGACTCAATATGTACCCCAAGGTCAACCCCAGTATCAATTTATACCTCAAGGTCAACCCCAATATCAGTACGTGCCTCAAGGGTATCAACCCCAAGGTCAGTACTCGAACCAAGGTTTCCAACCACCCTCCATTCAAACGTATGTTCAAGGAACGGGAAATTTACCTTTAAATTATCAATCCTACCCTCAACCCGGTTATGGTCCTCAATATTCTCAACCTGTTATGGGTCAATACCCCGGAATGAATATAGTGTGGGATCCATCGCAAACTCAACGGATGGTGCAGCCAAATGTACAGTTTTCATCTCAAACTGGACAACCCTTAGTTTCTGGTACACCCCAGCAACCAGTCCAGTCTAACATTCAAACTTCTGTACCTTCGGTAGTTTCTCAGCCTGGGCTTAGTACGCCTCGTACTCTGCCCCAAACGACTGCTACAACTGCTGCAACATCTATTCAATCTACCCCACCTACTTCTGGAGTATCGACAACTCTGGTTTCTACTGTTCCTGTATCTACTCCTCAGACATCTTTACCACCGTCTGGATCTACGATTCAAACTTCAGTTCAGATGCCTGTAGGACAACCTGGTTCAAGTACGGTTGTCACAAGTCAACCATAATTTACTTATCAACCGTACCAGGGACAGTACCAATTCGGTTCTGCTATGCAGCAGCCAGTCTATCAGTATCAACCGTACCCTGGGTACACTTATCAACAACCCCAACAACCCTAGTACGATCCGGTTAATCCTGGTTTTCCGGGAGGATACAATATCCCAAACGCAATTCCTATTCCTAGTTATCCTGGATATCCTCCTCCTGGGGCTGGTCTCATGACCCAGAGTTTTAGGGACCCTAATCATCAGTTATCGTTTATCGCAACTTTGGACTTACCTGACTTATCGCGCCTAACGAACGATCCCATTAATTATCTTTCGTTTTGGCCGCCAATGCCAAATAAGTTGCCTAGTGACATTCCTAAGTTCGAAGGTAAATCAGGAGAGGACCCGTCGAACCATGTGATGACTTACCACCTCTGGTGTGCGTCTAACTCCATTTCAGATGATTCAATCCATCTTAGACTTTTCCAACGCACTCTAATTGGTCTCGCGGCCAAGTGGTACATTGAGTTACCGTGAGGCAATTTTTATAATTTTAGTCAGTTAGCTACCTCGTTTTGAACTCATTTTCAGTCGCCAGTCCGATATGACAATGGCATGGAATTGTTAACTTCGTTAAAACAATCGACATCCACTTACATTTCAGATCATATTCATGAGTGGAGACGTCGACGGCATTTAGTGAAGGTGTTTATTCCGGATCAGATTTTGGCTGAGTGGTTTGTAAAATATTTGTTGCCCAAGATCACTGAAGATGTAGCTAAAGCCGGAGTTGTTACTGAGGAGAAAGTAATTGCTCAAGCACAGTACCTTGACTTGGTCTATACTCAGTCAGGTACGTTACACGAGAAAATCCCCGATCTTCCCAAGCAAAATCAAATCGCTGCAGCTCCTTTGGGATCTCATGCCGCTGATGGTATGATCGGTACGGTTAACACTAAAAGTAAGAAGAAGTCTTCCAAGAATTCTTCTCCTATTATAACCTTGCTTGATTCCCCAACAAGAGATTCTTTTGCAGAGATTTCCGCCAACATTCACGTTGTAGAGTCATCTACAGCCAAATCAAAATCCGGTGGGAAGAAGAAAGGAAAGAAGAAGAACAAAACAGACAAAAATTCAAAGGAGAAACCTGAAAAATCAGAATCCAATGATGAAAAGCGCAAACCTCGTTATCCTTGTCTCATTTGTGACGATGAACATTTTACAAGAGACTGCCCTCATCGTGCAGAGGTTGCGAAGATTGTCAAAGGTTCACAAACTCCTGTTGTTTTGAAGGATCCTTTTCCAGCTCAAGACAGTAAGATGATAGGTTCGTCCTCGAGTGCCAATGAAGAACCCATACTAATGATGTCCCATGTTAGGATTGTGACTCGATCGCAAGATTATGGTAGTAAAAGTCCTATTCATGGTAAAGAAGCAGAATCTTCTCATTCTAATCCATCAACCTCAGCTCCCGGTTCCGATCCACTACAAATCGAGAAACCTAATCCAGACTTGGTAATCAAACCGCCCGCCAAGGGTATACTTCGAAAGTCAGCTTTCAATCCACATGCGAGAGTGGCTCAGAATTATAACATTGTTGAGGATTTAGCTGTTTCACCCTCAGCAATGTCGGCTTTGGAAGTGCTGCAATCATGTCCAGCACAACGTAAATTACTTTTGTCGGCTATAGGAGCTGTTGACGTTCAGGACTCGAACCTAATAATTTTCGATCTAGAAAATAGTACACCGTGTTTTCCTCATCAAATGGCTTTCCAGATCCTAGTGATAGTCAAAAACAGGCCTATTCATCGAACTGTAATTGATGAGGGAGCCTCAACGTGTATTATGTCGATACAGTGTTGGAGATCGCTTGGTTCTCCTTCACTAAATCAATCCCCGACGATTCTAAAGGCCTTTGATGGCCGTGGGTTTCATCCTTTTGGCATTCTACAGGATTTGCCTATAGGGGTTGAAGGAAAAACCGTTAATCTAGATGTGGAGGTGGTTGATGCCCCTCTAGATTACAACCTTCTCTTGGGTCGAAGTTGGTCTTATGCTATGACAGCGGTCATTTCATTGGTCTTTCGAGTAATAAAGTTTCCACATAATGGAAAGATCGTAACAATAGACCAGCTGGCTTACTTTTCTTCCAACCCAGCCTCTTCTGAAAGTATTCAGCATGTCGGTAAAACGACTATCCCATATAAGGATGTTGGAGTAGGATTAGTTAAAGATGCCGGTTTACTGGGAACTTTTCCTTTTCCTCCGATCAACGCATCATCTTCATTTGCAACCATTCATATGATCACATTAGACACCATTATTTATGATGATCCTTGGATCATTCCTTCTGAATCTGAGGTAGACTCATTTGGTGATGT
This sequence comes from Pinus tabuliformis, assembly GCA_031772625.1. Taxonomy (NCBI): domain Eukaryota; kingdom Viridiplantae; phylum Streptophyta; class Pinopsida; order Pinales; family Pinaceae; genus Pinus; species Pinus tabuliformis. The sequence continues at coordinate 880,427,985 of CM062808.1, read as the reverse complement.
CATGCCTTTGAGTCCATATGAAATTGCGTATGAGGCCGTGCAATCGTTTACCGACCCATCTTCAACCGAAATTGACTTCATGAATGTGGTCCGTGAGGAATCACTTTTCACATCAAGCTCAGATTTAATCACGTTTTCTGAACTTGTTCACTCTAGTGAGCAAATTCGTGAAATCCTATGTGTAGATGATTTACCATGGGAAGATCTGCATCACAGATCTTCGTTTTTACCCGAGAATGATTGTTTTGAAAATGATTTCTCATCAATTTTTATGACTGAATATGTCAAGGAACCTCAGATTCCAATGAAACATCCTGATTCAGAGTTAAATTTGGGAAACATCTCTCGAACTATTCGTATTTACATTTCGGTTAAGCCTAGAATTGTTGAGAACATTCATATATGTGCCTCATGTACAGATGATGAAATTCAAATATATAAGGCCCTATTTCAAGAATTCTGCGATGTGTTTGCCTGGTCCTATGAGGAAATGCCAGGAATTGATCCCGTGATTTTTGTTCATAAGATCAAGACTTACCCAGACGCTAAACCCGTCCGGCAACGTTTGCATTAGATTCACCCAAGAAAAGCTGTTGCAATTAAAGCAGAAGTTGAAAAATTACTGAAAGCAGGTTTCATTTATCTGATCCCGTTAACGGATTGGGTATCGAATATTGTTCCAGTTAACAAAAAGCAGGGAACAATAAGAATATGCATCGATTATAGGGACATTAATCGAGCCTGTCCAAAGGACAATTACCCAACTCCCTATATCGATCAAATCATTGATGATTGTGCCGGTAGCGAAATATTCTCCTTCATGGATGGTTTTTCCGGATACAATCAAATCAATATTCTACCTGCCGATCAACCAAAAATGGCTTTCATTTATCCATGGGGGACATTTGCTTATTGCAAGTTACCTTTTGGGCTCAAGAATTCCGGAGCAACTTTTCAAAGGGCCATGTCTTATGCGTTTCATGACATCAAACACATTATGCAACCCTATCTCGATGACTTGCCTGCTCATTCATTACATCAAGCTGATCACCTCGTCCATTTACGAGCAATCTTTATGAGGTGTAGGCATTATCGCATTCGGTTGAACCCACACAAATGTGTCTTCTGTATAGAAACGGGTAGATTGTTGGGGTTTGTAGTTTCGAAAGTCGGCATTCGCGTCGATCCCTCGAAGGTCGAAGCTATCTTCAAATTGCCTCCTCCTTCGAGTCTTTGCCAACTCCAAAGTTTGCAAGGGAAAGCAAACTTTTTACAACGATTTATTCCTAACTACGCCGAGGTTACAAATGGTTTTACCCGGTTGTTGAAACAGAATACTCCATTCTATTGGAATGAGATAGCTCAGAAATCTTTTGATGCACTTAAACACGCGTTAACCCATGCACCGTTATTGCATCCTCCCAACTACAACCAGGATTACTTCTTATATCTCGCCGCCTCTCATTCCATCATTGGAATGGTCTTAGTTCAGGAAGATGAATTTAGAACTGAGCATGTGATATATTACCTTAGTCGAACTTTAAATCCAACTGAGCTAAAATACTCACATGTGGAGAAATTGGCATTGGCAGCTGTTCAAGCTGTCCAAAGTTTTCGTCACTACATTTTACTACGTAAAACTACAGTAATTTCGGATTGCAACCTCTATGATCTACATTTTGACCAAGAAATTGCTAGGGGGCAAGTACTCTAAATGGATTGTTATCCTGTAGGAGTTCGACTTGGAATTTGAGAAATCCAAGTCTAAGAAATCTTTAGTTTTTGCGGAGTTAATGTGTGACTTCCCGCGTGCTGACACGGAAACTATGGCGAAGGAGCCCATTGCGAACAAATCCTTGTTTCTAATCAGCACTTTAGATCCGTGGTATGGGGATATCATCGTTTATCTCCAGACCCAATCCTTTCGGCCATAAATTTCAAGGTCAGAACGTCGAAAAATTCGATTCCAGTCCCAACAATTCAGGATTATTGGAGATACTCTTTATCGCCGTGGGGCGGACTCTGTGTTTCGACGTTGCTTAACTCACGAGGAAGTTGAAAGGGTTCTAAATGATTGTCGCACTGGAGCGTGTGGCGGTCATATGTCTGGGTATGCCACAGCCCAAAAGATATTGCGCGCTGGCTACTTCTGGCCGTCTTTATTTAAAGATTGTATTACGGCGGTCCGAAAATGCCACAACTGCCAAATTTTTGATTGAAAGATGCGCGCTCCACCTGCTCCTCTCCACCCTATAATTGCCGTTGGTCCTTTTGCCAAATGGGGTATCGATTTTATTACATGTAACCCTCACTCGGCCGGGGGGCATGCGTATATCATCCTTGCGGTAGATTATTTTCCCAAGTGGGCCAAGGCGATGCCTACATTTGAGGCAGACGGCAAGACAGCTGCAATTTTCGTGTTCAATCATATAATTGCTAGGTTTGGTGTCCCGCAAGCGATAATCACTGATCATGGGCGTCATTTTCGAAACTTTATGATGACCGAACTTACAGGCCAGCTTGGTTTACGTCACGATAGTTCAACCCCTTATTATCCACAAGCTAATGGTCTGGTTGAATACATCAACAAAGTTTTAGTCATCATGATCCGACGAATCATTGGGATTCATCGGTCGAATTGGCATAACATGCTATTTTCAGTGCTTTGGGCGTACCGAACTTCAGTAAAAACATCAACCGCGTTCACTCCTTTCCAACTAGTCTATGGTTTGGAAGCTGTGTTACCCAAAATCCCGTCACTACAAATGGCCATCGAGTTACTTCCAGCCACTTCCGAAGAGGAAAAGAATTTGTTATACTTGGCTCAATTAGATGAGAATCGACGTGATGTTGCATTGGCGATCGAGACTCACGCAAAACGCATGAAAGCTCAGTATGATCGTAATGTGACCCCTCGAAATTTTTCGGAAGGAGATCTAGTCTTAGTTTACGATCAAGCTAATGATAAATTAGGTGCTGGAAAATTCGTTCCTATGTGGCATGGTCCCTATGTTGTCAAGCGAAAGCTAGCAAAAGGGGCCTATGAATTGGTAGACTTTGACGGGGACTCTTTGGGTAAACCCAGAAATGGTCTTTACTTAAAGAGGTATTATGCTTAAAGAATGGGTATGGAGATTTTTAGTTAGGATAGTTTTTCTTTCTAGCTGGTGTGTTTTAGTTTAAACAGTGTGCATAGCTTAGAGAGTGTTTTTTCGTCATTATTCCTGCTTATCTTGGTTTTACTCTTGATATTGCAGATGTCGATGCCTCTCCAAACATACATTGGTTTCGCTGATGGTGCTTGTCGTAATACACGGAACATTTCTTCCGCAGCTTGGGTTATCTATTCGCCCTCTAATGAGTTAGTATCTATGCATGGGGTAAGCCTCGGTGAAACAACGAACAACATTGCCGAGTATAATGCAGTGATTGAGTTATTATCTGAATCTATTTCATTTGGGATTCGGAGTTTGATAGTGAGGTTAGATTCTGAACTCGTTGTATTACAGCTTAATAGAGTGTATGCCATTAGAAATCCAGTGTTATTAAGATTATTTTTGAGAGTGCGTCTCTTGGAACGTGAATTTGATTATATTGAATATCAGCATATTCCAAGATCTTTAAATACATTAGCAGATGCAATTGCTTCTCGAAAGTTAAATAGACATTTGCAATAATCATACATGTAAATTTAAAACCATTCCATAACATGATTTACAAGATAAGCTGGTAATAGTGATATATATAGGAGTGTGTGAAAAAATACATCGTCCTCGATCATAGGTTGAAAAACACCTTATGATCGGAAAAAATGATAAGTACAAAAAATAAAAATGTCATATGTGCCCACAATAGGCGATCATCCTATCACTGGTGATGATCTCGATAAGAAACCACTGCACGGGCCACCTTGCAAAGGAACCTCCTAAAAGGTCCTGGGACCCCAATCACATAGCACTGAAGTCGACGAGGAATGTCATCTATAGTGGTCTCCGGAATATCTCCTGTCAGGCGCTCGAGATGACCCTCCAACTCGGCCAAAACCTCTGTTGATTCGTCTTGTGGGGCTGGCGCGGCTGCAACTGGTTGTTTCCTCTCATAAGGCCGGAGAGCGGCTGGTCACTGTGGACCCACATCTGCATTTGAAACTTTTGCTATCAGTTTTGGGACGATGGAAAAATAATAAAAAAAATTATTAAAATAGGAAAAATGTTGAAAATGATTTTACCTGAGTCATCCCACTGCTCTCCTGGTGGAAGAGCCATGTCTGGGTCACCACGAAAATCTACCCCAGCGTAAGGGAAGTCCTGAATAGAAAAGACCTGGTTTTCCAACCATTGGAAATACTCAGGTTTGAATCGAGCAACCTCTGTCCTCTCGTCCGGGTGATGGGCCATAACTGCGACCCATCACATCAGTTTGGGCTCTCGAGGAAGCCCAGCTCCAACAGTAAGGTGCTGCGGGATCAACATGGGAACCCTCTCCAGGCCAAAACTCACAGCCAAAGCCCCATAATCAAAGGTCTTTAGTTTTCCGTTTTTGGCCCTGGTCAGTTGGCCTTTCAGATTGGCCAACACAGCATCGCACCAGTTGAAGATGGTGCCTCGAAAGCAATCAACTGCCATACGCATCTGGGATCCGGTGGCAATATGTAATGCGGCAGCCCCGTAAAGTCTGGTGACAGTAAACGCAATCACCATGAGTTCAGGACGAGATATGGTCTTTATATCTATCCCTTTGTCTCTAGCCTGACTGTTGCAGTACTCTAGCTGGAGGCTATCGACAGACTGGCCACCTGGCCTAGCCCCAAACAGAGTCAAGTCTTCGCCTCTCTTAGGCAAACCAGTCAAGAAATATATGTCCGCCGGCTCGATTTCGAGCTGGTGGCCACCAATGAAGAAGCACTGGTCCTGTATGCTCCATCTGTCAACCAGCCACTGTAAGAAATCCACCTGAGCCCTCATGCCAGGAATGACCCAGAATTTGTACAAGCCGCACGCCCTCAAAGCATCAAGTGAAGGTTGATGATTCCATGCGGCAGCATCCACATCCTCATGATCTCGTTCATGCCAATCTAGCATGATGTACTCTCTGCATCAAGTATAAAGATAAATTAAATTTCTAGAAATTATTTTGTTTGGTCCAATTTTGAGAATTTTTGGGTTAAAAACCCTTGCGACGGGGACCGCACCCTCCGGGTTAGACACAGTGTGTGGGACCGCACTTTGTCTACATGGAAGGTGCGGACCCTTGACTTTTTCCCAATGGAGAAAAAGTCGGGGTCCGCAGGCCAGCAGTGGTAAACCTGCGGGCCCCCGCACGCGGGTTTTAAGCCTAAACACCCTCCCAAAAATGAAATGAATGACTAAAACAAAAAATGAAACAGTTAAAAATGAAGAGTAGGATGATGTGGATTACTTGGAGAAGACGACGTTCGATTCCGACGGTTGGATTTTCCGCAATCTTCACGGGACGTTTTCTGAACAAAAGCACTATTTTCTCACCCAAAACTCAAACGGTAAAAATGAATTGACAAAGGCCCTTTTTATAAGTTTTTTGAGTAAATAAATTGCAAATTTGTTTATGTTTCACTTTGGAAAGGTATTTTTGTGACATTTTTATCCATTTCAAACAGGTATGAGTAATGTTTGTGTTTTTGTGCAGGATAACGGATTATTCAGGTGAAATCTATCGTTTTCGACGGAAAAAACATTTAGAGTCACTTTAAGCTCTTTTCTGACTCCTAAAACATGAAAAGATTGCCGAGTTTTTCTTTTAAACCCGTTAAAACAGAATTAAAAGATGATCCACTTACAGCGCTTTTCCGACCGTAAAAACATGAAAAGATTGTCGGATTTTTGTCGTTTCAAATTCGATATTGGTTATAAAACAACATGTCATTGATCACTTTTTTACTTTTTCGGGTCAAGGGCACTAATGACGAAAAGTACTCCTTGGTCGTAAAAGATCAAGCGGTTCTCTCAAGTATTATTTTATACTTTTTCGGGCTTGGGAGACACAAATTTACGAAAAAGGTCAACCCTGGAGTCTTCTTAAGTTTTTTCAGCCTCTCTAAAATTGAAAAACGCCGAGTTTCTCCTATACTGGACTCGTTAAAATTTCACAGTAAAGGACCTGTTCAATTACAAACAGGAACGAACCACTCCTTCTTAGGGTTCGAATTTAAACTAAGTTGGACTCATCCGAAGGATGAGCTTATAATCAAGCAAATGTTATCCTCCTCAAGCTTGTCAAAAATAAAGAGGTACTTGTCATAAATTGTGGGGGAAAAGAGAGAAAAATGAGCCTGTTTGTCATACTTTGTAACCACTCTTGAACACGACACTTTTATTCACCTAGGTTGGGAAATCCTTTGCCTAACAGTTGATCAAACCACATTGAAAGTCTTCAGCCGGTTTCTGGGTATTAACTTTGGGTCAATTGTCACCAAACCATCTGTCGTGTCGTTATGTGTTCAAGAGGTCGCTGCCAATAAGCCATTCATCTGCAAAATATCTGTCATCCATCTTGACCATCCCTGAGTTAGTCCTTGCAACTAAATTTCTTCGACTTGATCTATGATTTCATGTTGTGGGCTTGCCTACGACAGATCGCTTTCTATCGACTTCAGCTCATTATCTAGAAAGATGATCTAGAAATCGTCAGTACCTTGAGATCTGCATGCCTCAATGGCAGGTTTCTTGCCTTTGACGACAGGTTGCATCATTGACTTTCGATCAAAGGATTCTGTGACATGTTCGACATCAACACATTTATTCACATTGACATCACTGGTGGTTTCTCTCACACTTGTTAACAGTTTATATCATTGACTGGTAATCAAGTGGTTTCTACCATGTTCGACATCAACACATTTATTCGCATGGATAGAATCGTACTGTTTCAGGAAAGTAGAAATGAAGACCCTAGATCTAGTTTCCACAATCTAGGCTGCGAGGAATTTTGTATTCATTATATAATGGACTATTCATAAACAGATGGCTGCGTCCATACTGTGTCCACATGAGTCTATACTTGTGATGTTTTACAATATCATTCCTGTATCAGAGCAGTAGTTAGTTTTCTAGTCAGTTTTGATCTGAGTATGGGAATGCCTACCTCAGCGATGATATGATATCGTATATATATGTTGCATTGAATGTTTTTATAGGTTCCAACCAGGCTCTCCACAAGATGATCCTCGAAATGATAAAGTACTTCACTCTTCCTAAATGATAAATGAAATCCTCATCTACTACAGACTTCGCACTTTAGGGGGCAATCTGTTACACAAAAATATCGTCACGATGATTATTTGCAGTCAGTATGGGTCTATCGTCACTTGTATTGTCCTCCTAAGCAAGTCTCAGACCTCAGCTCTTCAAGTCAAGCTTTGAAAATGAGAGAAAGACATTAAAAATCAATGAAACTCTGGTTCCGCACTTTCTCTCACTGTCACCTGCGGTCCCGCACCTTCTATTTACAAAAACTGCGGACCTGCCCGCTCTGTCCCTAAAGGTGTGGGTGCGGACCCCTGTGAAAGTCAAAGGGCGCAATTTTTATCTTAAAAAACTCACTTTGGGTTAATCTAGATGATTCTAGAAGGAATTTTGACATGGATTTGCCGCTCTTAGGTGGTTCATGCATCCCAAAAGAGAAGGAGCTAATCCCTTGATGAGAGGAGCTATCCCTTTGAAGGAGGGCTTTATCCCTTTGAAGGAGGACCTAGTAACCTCCCTCCATTGCACTATAAATTCAGGCATTGGGCTGGTTGCTAAAGAGGTTAGAAGCTGAACATTTTTTAGGGTAAATGCTGGTGAAATCAAGACTTCCTAGTTGAGCTTAAGAGGAGAGATCACATACCTTTTTGGCTTCATTGGGGAGTGAGTGAAACTTGTCAAAGTAGAGGAGACTTCTTGCTGGACCCTGGGAGGAGCTTGTACAGCGTCAAGGCACAGGTTGTAAAGTTCTTCTTCTTTTGAATTAATACAATCAAACTCATTTTTCTCAACAAGTATCTCATGTTATTTGTTTCATGAACTCCTTGACTTTCATGTTAAATATGTTTTATGATATTGGCTTTTAAGGTGCTATTTAATTTGTTTGCCTTGTTTGTGTTTGCAGATTCACGACAAAGGAGCTCATTTGGATCGAAGGAGCGAGGGCATCCACAAACTTGCGTTGGACCTAAGGTAGGCCCTAAAAACACTTGTTTGCCATTGTTTATAAAAGCATATTTAGAGAAAGATAGTGTCTGGTTGGTTTGCTTGTCATTAGGTCTTCTTTAGATCCTAGGAAGGTCTATCTTGTCCGCAAGATTGACTTATTCCGTGTGACAGCATCCAGAGTTGATTAGTAAAATATAATCTACTATATATTATTTTCAAGAAACTGACTGCAATCTACAGGGAAACGAGACCTCAATTCTTATTCTGAATTTGAATATCTGAGGACAACATAAGAGATAAAAATGCATATGGCCTTAGTAGCTAGAAAACAATCACTCCATCATTACAAGACCACCTAGATTTCGGCACTTAATCTAAATAATGGCACTAGTTGTAGTGCTTATTTGCATTAACACCATGGAAAAGCAAAAACAATGTTTCAAAGTACACTTACTAGAAAAGTTGTAACGTTCTGAGAATATTTAATGATAGCATCTGAACCTCATAGCTATGGTGGGGAAACTAGGGAACCCAAATATTGGAAGATATCTCATACCAAATCTGAGAAAAAAATAAAAAAGGGAAAAAATCAAAATCTATAAATCAAGCAATGAATTGTTTACAAATCAAATACAATTCCTTTAACTAACAGTTAAATTGTGGTGATATATTTAAATGTTTAGTAAGAGGGTAACTTCAAACCATGGAATATTACCTTTGTCATTATTGTCATCCCTCAGTGACTGAGATTACAAATCAATACTTATGGAAAGATTGTAAGTAATTTTGTGAAATAGTAAAGCGTAACCTCTATTTTCAAGCAACAAAATCAAGACATTGTTACATCAAGAGCCATAATTGATACATAATCAATGAATCAAGCCCTTGTATGGCACAAGCTTCTTTCACAACCTCTATTTTCTCAATAACAAAATCAAGACATTGTATGTGGTTATTGCCAAAAGGAAACTGTGTTCTAATTTGGAAGAGGATCTTATCAAAATACATGGATTTATTCAAAGCTACAAAGCCTAATGGGTTACTGAAAAATAAGTTGGAATATGGGATCATGATACTTAAATTGAAAAAATATGCTTTCCTTTTAGAAACATTACAGTTATACAATGTTTTTTTAAAGCATTAGAATTTGAAATTGGGCCTTTCTATCAAGACAAATTTTCATTAACAGGATGTACTTTCCTACCTAAAACGTTGTAGATATCCAAGAAAAACTTGAAAAGCATAAGAGAACTTAGCATAATGTACTTTCTTTCCTTCCTTAACATTCTTAAAGAGTTGAGGTTCCCCAAGTCATCAGGTAACTTTCGAAGGAAATGACAATTAGTAATATTTCAATTCACAACTGAAGATGTGTCACAAATACGAGGGGGCATCTCCTCCAAATCACAAAAGTGCTTCAGGTTAAAATCTAGCATTATTGGAAGCTTAATGCTCGATTGGTTGTTATTGAACCCAAACATTTTTCCATTCTTCACTAAAAGCTTAAAGATAGCTTCTCTAAGTTCTACATGACTTTACTATGCTCTTGAAGTGGGGGCACATGCAGGCTCTCCAAGTGAATAGTCTTAAACTAAGTGAAGATAAGACCGATAGATCATTCAGTGTGGATCTCTTTAACCCATAATTGAATACTATGTCTCTCTTGAACCCATAATTGAATACTATTAGGACTTTCAAATTTTTCATGGAACTCAAAAATGTTGGAAGAAAGTATTTGCTTCCAAAAAGAGTAAAACTAAAGCCTCTGCTTGAGGACAATTGATGTCACACCACTAACACTTCTCCATGGAATCTATATAGGTAAACCACAAATGCAGAATCCATTAGAATATTTTTTTTATTGAATACACAAATGAAATCATTGCATTTCTTTAAAATATCTTTTGAAATCAAAATTACTGAAATTACATATCGATAACCTAGTGGGTGTAGGATAAAATTTACCCGTGTCATTCACAGAAAGCATGAGAAAAAACCTAATACTATATATAAAACCAAGAAAAATTCAAATTCATCACTTCTAGGGACCTCGTAACCACCCTGCCAATACACAAGTATGTTCCTGTTTGCAGTTAGAAAAATTACCCAAATTACAATCTGTTTACTCCAGCATATGTTGGAAAGTTATAGAAGGATGACTAGTGCAATCAATCCATTCCTTTTAGCCCTAGATTTGTTTCAGTTTAAACAGAAGTATACAAATATACTTGTCCAATGTCTATGCTTTAATCATTCACCTTAAGATGTTTTTACAATATAATTTCCTAAGTCTATTTAATATCTTCATTATCATAAAAACCAACCTATATCCATCTTAACTCCACATCTACCACTCTTAGGGGGATGAAATCTATTTATCCCTCTGAGCACTTGGTAGACCCAAAATTAAGATGGATCTAAGATGATAGAATTTCCCCTTTAAATAGTTTATGCTCGCATGAATACCATGGTATTACCATGGGTCAATACCATGGGTTATCATAAACCTGGAGCTTAAAAATTAGTATTAGTAATATATAAAGAATTAATAAAATTAATAGTTGAATTTTATTTTATTTTTTATTTTAACCAAGCTAAAATGTTTAACATACATTAAATTACAACATCCATTTTTACTCTTGATCCACCAAGCCCCAAGATGGATCAAATATTTTTTCACTCTATGCTAGTTTGCATATCACGATATTTGATACCTCTTGGGGGTTAGTAGATCCAGAGTAAAGATGGATCTATGCTGGTTTAATTCCCCCATTTAAATAGGCTACATTCCAGGTGAATACCATGGGTCAATACCATGTGCCATTTTGGTGAATACCATGGGTCAATACCATGTGCCATTTTTATTTTTATTAATACTAATATTAGGGTTAATAATGTTTTTTTGCATGGTATTAATAACAATCTAGTCCATGGTATTTGTCCCATAGTATTTTTGCCATAGGTTTCACCTAAATATAACCCATTTTTTGAGTGTTCATAAATATAAGGTGACTTATGGAGTAAATATAAAAAAATGTTTTATTTGTTTACCATACCTCTCATTTATTTATATTTTTATTAATTTACCATACCTCTTTTACAAATATGGTATTTGGCCCATAGGATTCACTTAAATAAAACCTCTTTCTTAAGCCTTCATAAATAGAATGAGGGTTATGGACTAAATATAAGAAGAGGTTTTATTTATTTACCATACCTCTAGTTTATTTATATTTTTATTTATTTACCATATCTTTTGAGTAAGTATAAAAAGACGTTTTATTTATTTACCATACCTCCACTTTACTTATATTTTTATTTGTTTACACCCTTGCATGTATATAAGGTGACTTATGGAGTAAATATAAAAAATGTTTTATTTATTTACCATACCTCTCATTTATTTATATTTTTATTAATTTACCATACCTATTTTATAAATATGGTATTTGGCCCATAGGATTCACTTAAATAAAACCTATTCTTGAAAATGGGTGAATGGATTCACTTAAATAAAACCTATTCTTGAAAATGGGCGAATGGAAGGTTGTAACTCCTAGTTTCAAGGGCGAAATTTACCTTTTTTACCCTCTCCCTTAAAATAAGGTGGGCTATTTGAGGTGATTTGTAAAAATGTGCGATGATACAAAATATTCACCCACTAAAAATTTAAAACCCCTTAATTTCGCCAAAGTGCGAACATTCGCCCCTAAAATTTTCTATGAGTGCAGGTAGAAACCAGGAAGAAGTGGGAGCAAGCCATGAAAGAAGAGATGGACTTCTTAGCACATAACCAGACTTGGGACTTAGTCAAGTTACCTGCAGGTAAAACAACATTGAAAATAAATGGGTTTACGAGTTGAAGGAAGAAGATGGAGGTAGAAAAAGGTATAAAGCTAGACTTGTGGTGAAAGGGTTTGCACAAAAAAAGGGTATATACTTTGATGAAATATTTTCTCCTGTTATTAAAATGACTTCAATCAAAACTATTTTAAGTCTAGTAGCAGTTGAAGATTTGCATCTTGAGCAGTTAGATGTAAAGACAACCTTTCTCCATGGGGATTTGGAGGAAGAGATATATATGCAGCAGCCACAAGGATATGAGGTAAAAGGGAAGGAGAAACTAGTGTGCAGGTTGAAGAAGATCTTGAATGGCTTAAAACAGGCTCGAAGGCAGTGGTATCTAAAATTTGACAGGTTTATGTCTGAACAAGGTTATACTAGATGTCACTCTGATCATTGTGTTTATCTCAAACGACAAAATGATGGAAGCTATATTATATTGTTATTGTATGTAGATGACAAGCTTGTTGCAGGTTCTAACATGCAGGAAATAAATGTGCTCAAAAGAAAATAGGCAAACTCATTTGCAATGAAGGATTTGGGTGCTGCAAAACAAATCCTCGGTATGTGAATAACTAGAGATAGGAAGAACCACAAATTAACATTGTCTCAAAGTGAGTACATAGGAAAGGTGTTGAAAAGGTTTAATATGCATAATGCAAAACCAGTTAGTATACCTTTGGCTAGCCATTTCAAATTAAGTAAGGAGGAGTGTCCCAAGACTCAAGAAGAAATGGCTCATATGTCTAAAGTTCCATATGCATCAGCAGTTGGAAGCTTAATGTATGCAATGGTCTGCACAAGGCCTGATATTGCACATGCAGTGGGAGTTGTAAGCAGGTACATGAAAAATCCAGGAAAAGAACATTGGATAGCGGTGAAGTGGATTCTCAAGTATTTGGGAGGTACCACAAATCAAGCATTATGCTTTGGTGGTTCAAACATTGCTCTATAGGGATATGTTGATGCAGATATGGTGGGTGATAGAGATAATAAGGGGAGCACAACAGGGTATGTGTTTACTGCAGGTGGAACAGCTGTCAGTTGGGTCTCAAAACTGCAAAGTGTTGTTGCACTCTCAACAACAGAAGCAGAGTATGTTGCTGCTACATAGGCTAGTAAAGAAATGATTTGGTTACAAAGGTTTATGGATGAATTGGGTAAGAAGTAGGAGTTGGGAAAGTTATACAGTGACAGCCAGAGTGCCATACATCTTGCAAAGAACTTTGAATTTCATTCCAATATTAAACATATACAACTCAAGTACCATTTCATACGGTTAGCGTTGGAAGATTGACAGTTGAAGCTGGAAAAGATACACACTAGCTAGAATCCTGCAGATATGTTAACAAAAGTTGTAACCAAGAAGAAACTGAGAATCTGCTCAATTTCAATTGGTCTTCAAGTATGATGAACAAGATGAGAAACAACCAAGTCCAAAGTGGATTCATTGTCCAGCAAATGAAGCAGCGATGGAGTTGTTATAATCAGTCTCCAAGTGGGAGATTGTTGGGTGTGGAGCCTGATTATCTTCTGTATTCAAAGGTATCGCTGCATTGGACCCCAATTCGTAATGGGGCGGCAACGCCACCTATAAAATATTCACTGCAGGGGGGGTCAAGGGGGGGCGGCTGCGACCTTTGGGAGCCCCCCTTAGCGGGGGGGATCAGGGGCAGTGCCCCCGAAGCTAAGAATAGATGTAAAATTGCCTTGTAAAATGTTGTAATTTCATAGTCAATCTGGGTCGTTCATTAGGCGGAGATCTGATGATAGAATTTATGTTTAATTCAGGGTTTTTTGCCCTAGAAGGCAACCCCTCGCTATATATGAGGGAATTGTATTGCGACTATGTAGATCTGTATTCTGATTAAGGAAGAGAGAGGAGATTGAGAGCGAAGAGGGAATTCAACAGCGGATATGTTGTAGGTTGTATCTCTTTAGTTTGCTAGACAATATAAGTTGAAGGACTGGCTGTTTCTCCATGGATGTAACCCAAACTGGGTGAACCACGTAAATTTGTGTCTCTCTTGTTTTATGCTTTTTCTGTATTTATATTTCTACAATATTTTATGTGTTCCATTGCTCTGTAATATATAATTTTCTAACATTGACCAAGGCATAAGCCTGTTTTTCTAAAATATTGTATTTTAACTCAGCATCTCATAACACCTAACTAGAAAATGAAATTGGTTGCTCTTTTCCTTCATTATTTTTTCTTCAATAAAACAGTTGCCACCGTGTTAGGAGAAGCAAAAGAGAAAATGAGGAATGGCCTTTGATAATCTGGGCTAGCTAAGACTGGGGCTTTTGCAAAAGAATTTTTAACTCTGGAGAAATAGTCTTGAGCTTCAATAGTCCACTTGAATTCCTTATCCTTCTTCAACATTTCAGTGATCTCTTTGACAATTTCAACATAGTTTGGTATAAATCTTCTTAAAAAAATTATTCTACCTAAGAAAACTTGAATTTATTTCCTATTCCTTGGTAATGGAATATTGTTAATAGCTTCCACCCTTTTGGGATCAATCTTCACTCCTTCCTTTGCCACAATGTGGCCCAATAACTTCCCTTCACTTAAAGCAAACTGAGATTTCTTTAGGTTTAAGGACATACCATACCTTCTGCATTTTTCAAAGGTGAGATGTAAGTGTTTAATGTGTTCTTCATCTATTTTGGAGAAAACAGTGATGTCATCCAAGTAAATCACTACAAATTTATCTCGTTCTCCAATGAATTCTATATCCATTTCTATTTGGAAAGTAGCTCCAACATTTATTAGGCCAAAAGGCATTCTAGCATACATAAATGTTCCCCATGGTGTAGTAAAAGTTGTCTTCTTCTAATCCCCAGGGTATACAACGACCTAATTGTATCCAGAGAAACCATCCATCATGGACATTCGGGCAAACCCTACTACTTTCTATAGAATGTAGTCCATTTTAGGAAAAGGGTAGTTATCTTTCAGTGAGGCCTTATTTAGATTTCTGAAATCAACACATAGCCTTATTTCTCCATTTTTCTTTCTGATAGGAACTAAATTTGCTACCCAATCTGAATACCTCAGAGGCACAATAATCTTAGCCTGTAATAGTTTCTTCACCTCCCTTTCAATTGATGGAAGCAACAAAGGATTTATCTTCCTGAGCTTCTGCTTATATGGCTTCACTCCAATTTTCAAGGGAATTTTGTGTTGTATGACACTGGTGTCAAAAGTTTTTAGATCATCATATGACCAAGAAAACACATCCATATATTGCTTAAAAATGTCCATATATCTTTGTTTGTATTCTTCAAGAACTCCTTTAGCTAGCTTGATTACTCTAGGGTCGTCTTCTGTGCCAATATTACAATCTTCCACATCTTCCTCAAGTTCTTGTTTAGTTAGCTTAGCAGCCACATCATTTGAGTTGAAGAGCCTTTCCAATGGAACCAACCATCTAGGGATGGTATTTCCTTTTAGCTGCAAGATTTTATGACCAGCAATAAACTCCTCCATAAACTTAACATGGTTTTCCTCTGTTATCTCCTTGTTCTTCTGATAGATCACTGAGTTTGAGAACTCCCCAATAACCTCCATAAAGTGTTTTATCTGCTCTTCATCTTCGAACACCTACCAGTGCTTTACATTATCTAGTACTAAAGGCATGTACTTGACCTTAACCTCGTATCTAAGCAATTGGTTTTGAGGGGTTTTGAAATTGCTAGCAGCAATTGCCAAAGAGTCAGCCATCCTATTTCATTATCTGGGCAAGAACTAAATATTGAAGGCTAAGAAAAAGTTTCCAATCAAATCCCATACTTTGTTCCTGTAAGACTTCAATATTGGGTGTTTGGTCTGACATTGGTTCTTTACTTGATTCACCACTAATTCAAAGTCCCCAAACACAGTCAAGCAGCCAATTTTAAGGTTTTTGGCAGCTTGCAACCCCAACAAAAAGGCTTCATATTCATCTAAATTATTCGTGGCCTCAAACTCCAATTTGAAAGAGAGAGGGATCAAACTACCTCCTAGAGATACCAATAACACACATTCCCCAATTCCTTCCCTAGAATAAGAACAATCAAAATACAATTTCCATACCTTATCATGCTCTAATGATTTTTTACCCAGCTAAGTAGAAAATTCCACCTAGGTATCTCCCATGATTTGATCGTCTTATTCTAATAGCATACATGAAAAATCATTTTCTTTACCATACACAGGAGCATTGTTGGAACATCCTGCCTTTGTAATTGTCTTCACAAATCTAGATTCCTTCTACAATCAGCGCTCTTCTCCACCAAACACATGAATGGTAGCATAGCTTAAATCCAATTTAATGGAACCCCTAAGTTTCATTCCCCACGACCTAGACAAAAGCATACCAAATATTGCAAGGATGTCAGCCACTACAATATCCATTACTACACTTTTTGCTAGGATTTGAGCCAAATTGACCACCAGATCCTTGATCATACCCAAGAACTTTACTCTTTTTGAATCAAAGGAGTATAGGTGTTTGTATGGTTTCGTTATTTGTCGTCCCAAATGTTCCATCACCGATAATGGCATTAAGTTATGAGATGCTCCTGAGTCAAGCATATAATTATGTAGTAGTTGTCATGTTATGAAACTAGCTCACAAAAAGATAGAAAAGATAGTTGAACGCCTTAGAATTCAGCCTCTTCGGGGGGGAAACCTCCTTTAAATTACATAAATGAACAATTCTTGGACGATACAAATGACAAGAACTCCTTTCTATATATAGGAGTCTAAGGAGTCATAATATAATCAGAACCGGCATAAAAATAATAATGTAAGGGCACAATAATAACAATAGTGGGCTTCTATGGGGCACAATAGTAACAATATGGGGACTACATGGGCACAACAATATAATAAGGGGGTTGTACTAATAACAATAAGGGGTTACACTAATAGTATAGGGGCCTAACATGCCCCTCTCCTTCAAAAAGTGTTGTCCTCAATGCTTGAGTAGTTCTTGATGCTTCTGTAGAATATGCTTGTCCTCCCATGTGTAATCTTCAGCGGGTAAGTTCTTCCACTTGATGAGATACTCTGAAATTGATCAATTTCATAGCTGACGGGTTCTTGTTTCTGTGACTGCTCCAGGTTCCAATATTATTTTTCCTTCCTCTTCAAGTTCTGGCAATATTGTTTGAATTGGGATATTCTGCAACTTTTGAATGAGTGGCCACACTTCTTCGTCCTTCTTACATTCATCCCTTGCTTCGTTTATCCAATTTGGTTGGATAATAGAAATAGCACAAAACAATGCTTCCACATCCTTATCCTTTCTTGAGAGTGCATCTGCAACAAAATTTTTCTTCCCTTTTCTATAGATGATGTCAAACTCATAACCCAATATATTTGTGACCCATTTTTTCTGTTCTTCTATAGATAATATTTGTTCTAAAAAGTATTTAAGACTATCATGATCCACTTTTACCTTGAAGTGTCTTCCCATTCGGTAAGGTCGCCATTTCTTAAGTGCATGTAGTATTTCCAACATTTCCTTCTCATAAATAGCTTGCTTGAGATGTAGCAGTAAACATAAACAATCACCTACATCAAAACATTTTTCACTACAATGTTGATCTACCTGTTGTTTCATTCGATTTTGCACCAAAGTGGCGTTATCCTTTAAAAGTTGGAGAACTTGATGTTGATGCTCGATGTGATCTTTCACTGCTTGAACCTTTTTCTTCTTGATATGTCCTTCTATCTTGAGAGTTTGAGGAGTGGTAATTTCTTCCAATGCTTTAGAAGATATGGTCGGATTCATTTCTTGATGCTTAATGTGATCTTTCACTTCTTGAACATTTTTCTTCTTGATATATCCTTCTATCTTGATAATTTGAGGAGTGGTAATTCTGGCCAATGCATAACAAGATATGGTTGGATTCATTTCTTCTTTCTTGATGTGATCTTTCACTTCTTGAACCTTTTTCTTCTTGATATGTCCTTCTATCTTGAGAGTTTGAGGAGTGGTAATTCTTGCCAAAGCTTTACAAGATATGGTCAGATTCATTTCTTCTTTCTCTGGGGTTGGTTCTTGGTGTATATACTCTTCTTTTGATGTTTCTTGATCCTTTTCTTCCTCCTCTTCATAATCTATGTAAAATAATTTCTTCTCAGCACACTTATGACCTTTAGTGCATTTGCTATAACAATTCTAACAAAGCCCTTTTTCTCTTTTCTCTTCCAATTGTTGTGGTGTAACCCTTGTAGGATGTGGAAGGCTAGGAGAAACAACACTTCCATTATTATAGTTGTGAGGGGTATACTTCCTTGTTGCCATAATTTTACTTTCCACTTTGTAACAAAGCTCTTTTACTCTTTCCAATTGTTGTGGTGTTGCTCTAAAGAAGGTGTTGCTCTTTGTATCCTCATAATGTGCTATCATTTCCTCCGTGAAAATTGACCATGTAACAAGTTGTTTACGAGAACAAAGCCCTTTATACCATAAAAATTGATCTGGTTCTAAATATGAAGATGCAATACACACCTTTTGTAACAGTGGTACACCATGTAGATCAAAATATTGCTCCATCTGAAGTATCCAATTTATCGGATCCTTGCCATCAAACTTCCTCATATCACCTTTTCTTGATTTTAGGAGCTCAATCTTGAAACGACTATAACTCTGTAATTTCAGTTCTTCTAGTTCTGAAATTGCAATCTGCAGTAGCCCTCTGTGTCCTCTTTCCAATGCCACCAGTCTGATCCAAATTGGATTCTCCAAGGAAGAGTTATGCCAAATCTCCCACGGTGACCTGATTATAGACTAGTTTAATGGAGCGAACTTGTGCCACGTGCCACATGTCACTGTTTTGACCTTTGGATTTGAAAAATGTACACAAGAAACTACCGTTCGTCCTCTTTCTCTATCTTCTTACGAAATTTCAATCCGATGCTCAGAGAGAAAGTTATGAATATTTTCCCCGGGTCAGCTGTTTGGAATGTAATTTAGGATTCTACAAAAATACCAACTTCCTCAGATCATATCTCCGCAAATATAGTGTGAAAAGCTCTAAAATTCGGACCCGAGGCTCAGTGTGATTTTGTCTGAAATAGGTATTTTTTTATCTTCTGAAACATCGCAAAAAAAAAAAAAAGTTATAGCGAAAATGCCACGATGACCTATTTGGAGCAGCGAAACCCTAGAATCCAAAGCTCTGATACCAAATGTTATGAAACCAGCTCACAAAAAGATAGAAAAGATTTAGAATTCAGCCTCTTCAAGAGGGCAACCTCCTTTACATTACATAAATGAACAATTCTTGGATGATACAAATGACAAGACCTCCTTTCTATATATAGGAGTCTAAGGAGTCATAATATAATCAGAGCTGACATAACAATAATAATGTAAGGGCACAATAATAACAATAGTGGGCTTCTATGGGGCACAATAGTAACAATATGGGGACTACATGGGTACAACAATATAATAAGGGGGTTGTACTAATAACAATAAGGGGTTACACTAATAGTATAGGGGTCTAACATGTCATTAATTACCAAGGTGACATAAAATGGAGGAGTGGAAGTGTCTTGCTCCTCCAAATATGGTCTGAACACAACAATAGGCCTATCTTCTTATATATTAAGGTTATCTTATAGGAGGGTAGTGGTGGGTGAACTCATTAACTGAGACACTTGATATTTATAATGGGATTGTCTCAATAATTCAGTTAAAGAAACAACTATCTTAACTTTCTCTAACTCTTTTTGGAGACTAAAGAAAGATGGATTCTTATCAATTTTAATAGACTCAACAAGTTCTTTGTTCTCATTGCAGATTGATTTTATCTATGGGGGAAATTTCTTGGTTTTGGAGGCTTTAGACTCACTTGGAATTGGATGGGAGGATTCTTTTTTGGTAGGTGAGACAGGTTTGAGTGGTTTCTTCCCTTTATCTGTTGACTTAGGGAGACTTGGGTGAAAAGTTCCTTCACTTTGATATTTCCCCCTGGACATTTACCTAGATGACCTAAGATCATATTTCCTATTAGGCTTGCATGAAGTCAACAAACTGTTTGCAATAGCCATTTATCTCATCATCATCCAGTGGGGTATCCAAATCATCATCTTCTCCTTCGGTTGCTTCTATTTAATTTCCCCCTCAAAGAGAGAAGAGAATTGGTTTTCTTGAACTTCTATAGTTTCTTAACAGTCTCCTCTGGATTATCTTCTAAATAAAAAGGAGGTTGAATATGGTTATTTTGAACCTTTTTCTCCCTTTGTAAAAGTTGCAAGGGTGGCCTCCTATATTGGGGGTTAAAATTTCTGTTGGGAACTAGTTGGATCTATCGAGGAGGTTTTTGGTTCTCTAACTCCAGTTTTACAAGCTTGTTGGACAAACTCCTTATTCACTTGCTCATCTCATCTATCTTATGTTCTTGAGTTTCTTTTACATGACCTAAAGAACTAGCTTCCTCCTTTCCCCTCCTCCTGCCACCATATTAAAACCTCCCTTTCCACTTTCCAAGAGAGGTGAAATTTTCTTCAACTTCCAGGGCATTTGTTTGAATTTGTTCCAAAGTAATAGACTTTCTTTCTCTGAGGGTAAACCCAAACTATGGTTCAAAAGCTCCAGCAAAAACCACTTTAGTAGCAGCCTCTGGGGGTTTAATTTCAGCAAGAAGGCTATTATATAATTTATTAAATCTCCTTATGAATTCTAAGACATCTTCATTATGTTTTTTCATCATTCCATTGAACATTGTTAGGATATACCCATGGTCTCTGTTGGGTAATTTAATTGTTCTTAAATTACTTCACTAATTTCCAACCAAGGTTTGTGTACTTGTGAGATGTATGTGCACTATATATGCCAGGAATTATATTTATGGATTGAATTATTCTAAGTATGAAATTATCCTAAGTATGGAAAAATGTTTGAATGAGATTTAGAGAGTAAACAAGCACGAGTTCTTTCTATTCAAAGTTACATCAAAACCAAATTGCTTAAATGAATTGAAATATATTGCTTGTAGAATTGAAAAACTATTTTAATTGCAAATTCAAAACTTGCTTCTACTTGCATAAAAGGAATGCTAGTACTAGGTTGCAGGAAAAAGATTCTAATGCTACTTGCATAATTGAAAACACTACAACACTATTTTGCATAAAGGAGCTTCTACACTAATTTCATAAAATAAAATTGCATAAGAAAACTTAATTCCTAATTGCAGAAAGAAATGCTAATAAAACTATTGACAAAAACAAAAATAAAATGAGAACTTGTAACTCTAAATGATTACCAATGTGCGCGATTAAATATAAAAGATATTTCTTTTGTCATCTATGAAATTAACTTAGTAATGAAAATTAACTATTGGAAAGAAATACATGTGAAAATCAAATCTTTTTGGTATTTTTCTTTTATGGGTGCTTTGAGATTGAAATAAAAAACAATCAAATCATAACTCTGATGAAACTACTCAAGGAGAAAATAAACTTCAGAAAACTATCACGCAATGAGCAAATGGAAACAAACCTAAATATTCTTACAACTCACTAGGGGGCTTCCCATGAGTGTAAGTCTATCATTGACAATTTATTTCTTATTCACGCATTGAAAACAAAAGATTCTATTAATTTGAAATAAATTTCACAATGTTGGATATAAACCACAATGTATTTAACTTATGAACTGTCTTTTGGGTTTCTCCTTATGGCTTTTATACATTTTTCATCAAAACTAATTCAAGCCTTTTATGTCAATAAGAAATAAAATTGTTCTACCATCTAGGAAATAGAATTAAAATAAAACTTTATCTCCTCGTGATTTTCTACTGAAAGAGAAAGTCATGAGAGATTCTTCTCGAATCATATGCTTGTGATTGAATACATATTTTTCACGCTCTCTTGATTTCATCGTGATATTATACCTATCTTCGCTTGATTGTTGCATCATCATTCTCAGAGTTTGACTTTGAGTTTGACTCTTAGATCTCCTAATCTTTATAGCCTGCCAAGTCATGTCGATAGGTGATCATCCATGTGGTGAAATTTGTTCATGCTCATATACGCTTCATCCCTTTATTGATGCATTGCAACCCGTCTAACCATGGATATCATTGTGGAATTCAACATTAGCTGTGAAATGGTCAAGATTCTGTAATTGTAGAGATGTTTTCATTATAATTCATAAAGAGATACAGATTCTAAACATGGGTGATTATTACCTTTTATAAGTTGAAATAACCTTAAGTATGCTAAGACTACTACAAAAATGGCCACAAAAAATTATAAAGAAGAGGGAAAGAGATGGTAAAAAAGGAAACAATTTCAGACTTCAACATTCCCCCACACTAAAGGTCTTGCATGTCCTCATGCACCAAAAATTGAAAATTGGTTCTTCTTTCTTCTTTAATGTATGATTTCTGAAGCTTGTGCAAGCACGTCTAGACTAGTGTTTTTCTTTCTTTTTCTAATGCTGAAGGTAGCCCTTGGTCTTTCATTAGAATTTTACTCTACAAACCCATGATCTTATTATTAAGGAACTTATTGTTTGCTTTGAGTTTCTTATTTTTCTTATACCAATGGCAAAGATCTAAAAGTATGTTATCATTATGAGTTCATAATATCTTATTTTGTACCTTTGTTGCTTCTCTTTCCTATGTGAGATGTTTATTAAGAACTTCTAGCTAATATATATCCCACTTCAGAGTATCCTCAATTCTATGGTCTAACAAAAGAGTTTCATTGAATGAATTTTCTTGATTCTAAGAGGAACTTAACCTCTGTTGTGCTCTATGTTCCAAGGGTTCCACATACTCATAAATTTCTTGTTGTACTGTGTCAATGTTTGGTGTTTTTCTTGTCAGGCTCACTATGTGAGATGGTGTTTTATGCCCTTCTTCTTCAAGATCGATCATTTATGGAGATTGTGTATTTCAAATTTTTGAAATTCTCTTGCTTCTTCTCAATTTTACCCATGATCCTATAGTGCCTTGACTTTTTTATTTTCTAATCTCTTGTTTTATCTTCTCTGATTTTTCACTTTCTTTAGGTTGCTTAGAACTTTAGTTGGTTTTCTTTCTTCCAAGACTCTGTTTTTCATTTTTCTTCTGTTAGACCCCTATACTACTAGTGTAACCCCTTATTGTTATTAGTACAACCCACTTATTATATTGATGTACCCATGTAGTGCCCATATTGTTACTATTGTGCCCCATAGAAACCCACTATTGTTATTATTATGCCCTTACATTATTATTGTTATGTCGGCTCTGATTATGTTATGACCCCTTGGACTCCTATATATAGAAAGGAGGTCTTTTCATTTGTATCATCCAAGAATTGTTCATTTATGTAATGTAAAGGAGGTTGCCCCCTCGAAGAGGTTGAATTCTAAGGCGTTGATCTATCTTTTCTATCTTTTCTTGAGCTGGTTTCATAACATTTGGTATCAGATCTTTAGATTCTAGGGTTTCGCTGCTCCAAACAGGTCATCGTGGAATTTTTGCTATAACATTTTTTCTGCGACATTTCAGAAGTTGCAAAAAAAACCCATTTGAGAAGACATCGCGCTGAAGCTCAGGTCCGAATTTCAGAGCTTTTTGAGCTATATTTTTGGAGATATGAGCTGAGGAAGTTGGTCTTTTTGCAGACTCTTGAATTACATTCCAAACAGGTGACCTGGGGAAAATCATCATAACTTTCTCTCTGAGCATCGGATTGAAATTTTGTAAGAAGGTACAGAAAGAGGACGGATTGTAGTTTCTTGTACATATTTTTCAGAGCCAAAGGTTGAAACAATGACACGTGGCACTTCATACAAGTTCGCTCTTCTGGAAAGGTCTATAATCAGGTCATCTTGGGAGATTGTGCATAACTCTTTCTTGGAGAATCCAATTTGGATCAATCTGGTGGCATTGGAAAGAGAACAAAGAGGGATACCACAGGTCACAATTTCAAAACTTAAAGATCCGAAATTACAAAGTTACAGTTGTTTCAAGATCAAGCTCCTAAAATCAAGAAAAAGCAAGATGAGGAAGTTTGATGGCAAGGATCCGGTAAATTGGATACTTCAGATGGAGCAATATTTTGATCTACATGGTGTACCACTGTTACAAAAGGTATGTATTGCATCTTCATATTTAGAACCAGATCATGTTTTATGGTATGAAGGGCTTTGTTCTCATAAACAACTTGTTATGTGGTCAATTTTCACGGAGGAAATGATAACACATTATGAGGATACAAAGAGCAACACCTTCTTTAGAGCAACACCACAAAAATTAGAAAGAGTAAAAGGGCTTTGTGACATATTGGAAAGAAAAATTATGGAAACTAGGAAGCATACCCCTCACAACTATAAAGATGGAAGTGTTGTTTCTCCTAGCCTTCCATAACCTACAAGGGTTACACCACAACAATTGGAAGAAAAAAGAGAAAAAGGGATTTGTTACAATTGTGATAGAAAATGCACTAAAGGTCATAAGTGTGCTGAGGAAAAATTATTTTACATAGAATATGAAGAGGAGGAAGAAAAGGATCAAGAAACATCAAAAGAAGAAGATATACACCAAGACCCCACCCCAGCGAAAGAAGAAATGAATCCAGCCATATCTTATAATTCATTGGTCGAAATTACCACTCCTCAAACTATCAAGATAGAAGGACATATCAAGAAGAAAAATGTTCAAGAAGTGAAAGATCACATCGAGCATCAAGAAATGAATCCGACCGTATCTTGTAAAGGATTGGAAGAAATTACACTCCTCAAACTCCAGAGATAGAAGGACATATCAAGAAGAAAAAGGTTCAAGCAGTGAAAGATCACATTGAGCATCAACAACAAGTTCTCCAAATTTTAAAGGAACGCCACTTCAGTGCAAAATCAAATGAAACAACAGGTAGATCAACATCGTAGTGAAAAATGTTTTGATGTAGGTTATTGGGTATTTTTATTGCTACATCTCAAGCAAGCTATTTATGAGAAGGAAATGTTGGCAATACTACATGCACTTAAAAAATGACAACCTTACCGAATGGGAAGACTCTTCAAGGATGAGGATGTGGAAGCATTGTTTTGTGCTATTTCTATTATCCAACTAGATTGGATAAACGAATCAAGGGATGAATGGAAGAAGGATGAAGAAGTATGGCCACTTATTCAAAAGTTGCAAAAGATCCCAATTCAAACAATATTGCCAAAAATTGAAGAGGAAGGAAAAATCATATTGGAACCTGGAGGAGTCACATAAACAAGAACCCGACAGCTACGAAATCGATCAATTTCAGAGTATCTCATCAAGTGGAAGAACTTACCTGCTGAAGATTCCACATGGGACGACAAGAATTTTATACAGAAGCATCAAGAACTACTCAAGCGTTGAGGACAACGCTTTTTGAAGGAGAGGGGCATGTTAGGCCCCTATACTACTAGTGTAACCCCTTATTGTTATTAGTACAACCCACTTATTATATTGATGTACCCATGTAGTGCCCATATTGTTACTAATGTACCCCATAAAAACCCACTATTGTTATTATTATGCCCTTACATTATTATTGTTATGTCGGCTCTGATTATGTTATGACCCCTTGGACTCCTATATAGAGAAAGGAGGTCTTTTCAATTGTATCATCCAAGAATTGTTCATTTATGTAATGTAAAGGAGGTTTCCCCCTCGAAGAGGCTGAATTCTAAGGCGTTGATCTATCTTTTCTATCTTTTCTTGAGCTGGTTTCATAACATCTTCTTACATTTTTCAAAGTACTGAGAGAGCGGGGTGTCATCTTCAAATGAATCTTCTAGCACTTTGTTTCATTCTGTTTTGTATTTTCTTCTTCCATTTTCTCTTCAAGGTTAGGGTTTGATGTTGACTTTCATCGACTCCTTTTAACCCTCCTACTTCTTTCTTCTTCTTGAACTTCTATAAAGTGGTTACGAACCAAAAAATCCTACCAATTGTCTCCCTTAGATTCTAAATGTGTTTCTATGATCATTTTGATCAGTTCATGATGGTAGAGGGAATTATCAATGGATCTAGAATCTCTCTGTATACTAGATGCCATTTTTCTAAGAATTTGAAGCCAAAATTGAGGTAAATTGATTTCATTCCCATCAATAAAATGCATCAAAAGTTGGGCATGGTAGAAAAACATAGTTCTAAACCTTCCTTCACAAGTTAAAAATATTCGAATAACCAACAATAAATTTCTCCATTTCCCTCTTAGTGATGTAACTGGGATTCCCTTTTTAAATATATGTATATCCATACTTGGTTCTCTGAGGAAGTGTTCCCAATCATTCTCCTTGATTTTCCTGTCCTTGAACCAAGTTTCTTCATTTCTGGGAAATTTTGTAGCTTCTGCGATGATAGACTCTATCAAAATAAGCTTGATGTCTCCAATTTTTTCCTCGACTCCATCAAAAGCCTGAGAAAAAGGTTTGGTGACTTCTGTCTCATGCCCATCGAATTTTTCAAAGAACTTAAGCCATCCTACCCGCTGCAACTGATCTCTAACTCTTAGGTATGCTTGAAGAAACTTGATTCTATTTGGGTCAGACTTGACGATGATACCCATGGTGGAGAGAAGTCTCAATCTTCGATTGTTTCCTTTCGACAGGGATGATGGAGGGTTGATATGAAATGAGTAGGGTTGACAGGTGAGGGTTTCAGAATGGAGTGAAATGGGATGAAGTTAAGTAAGAATGATGGTGAAGTAAGGCACTTACGGAGTATTAGTTTCGTGATAGGACTGCACTTTTTCATATGATATCCCACGATTCTTAGATCTGATTTTATAGGATCGATGAGATATATGCAGAATTGATGTGACCGAATGAGTAATGATGATGGTCGGGTGTAACAATTATGATTTTTAGGCATTCTTATAAGGTTTTCTAATGTTCAATATTTTCCTTAATAAAAGCATCCCATGAATTAAAACCTAAGTTATTATATTAAATATAATCCAACATCCTACATACCTTTTCTTTGTGAGTTCCTTTAATGTTCCTTTGCTATGGATTTTTTTATGTTTGATGTAGATGTAGAATTTAGACTTGGCTGCAGAATTGAAGATCAGCTACAAAATGACATAAATTATGTGGCTACTCATTTTGAAATTTTGTTGCTCTTATCAGAGAAAAGACTCTTTATTGTTGTTGTTTCTTTATTCATCAGTGAAGAAAACTGATCTTCGGAAGTATTTCTTATCACCTAAAATTTATTAGAAAAAGAAGGATAGAAAGAAATAGGGACAAGAAAAGGAAATTATGAAAATCTAAACCACCAAGAAATCTTGGTTTTCAGTTAATATTTTTTGTATAAACATGCCAAAATAGCTGGTTTTCTTGTGTGTGTATATATATATATATATAATTTTTATTTTATTATTATTATTATTATTATTATTATTTTGATTGGAAAAATTACAATGAAGTTGGAAAATGAGGAGAAGAATATCCTTTCTTGGCCAACTTGAATTCAAAATTCTCTTGCAAATATTTGGCAAACTCTTCTTTTGTTAGTGGTTTATGAGACAATTTTAATCTATGAGCGTTAACAAGGAAAGTAACTTGTTCAGCATCAATAGTTTTGATTTTGACAGCTCCATTATAAAAAATAGTATTAATCTCATAAGGACCAAGCCATTGAGTTTGAAATTTCCCTTGAAAATATTTGAATTTGGAATAAAAAAGAAGAGCCCGGTCACCTTGCATTAAATTTTTAGCTTTAATAAATTTGTCAATTCACTTTGATCTTTGCTGCTGAACTATGTTGGTTATTTGAATAACATCTTGTCGGATCTCATCTAACTAATTAGCATGAAATATTTTGTAGTTATGTATACCAAACCATAACCATGTTACACATAGAATTTGTTGAAAAATGTGTAACTAGGTTCGCTCTTCATAAATGTGAAATGTATTTTTGTAAATATAAAATGAAAATAAGTTATTATTATTGGAGCATGGGTTTCATGCTCAAGTTCTTTTCTGTTATAGGTGAAGCACCCATTGAGTTCTTCTAGCGTTTGTCCTAGGTATAAGAGCCATTGTCATATATTGAAGACCCTATGGGCACATTGTAAATTGTAAAGAAAAAAATATTTTGTCTTTAAAGTGTCAAAATACCTCCATGATCAATTCGGCGTACATGAAGAGCCACATCCACCCTTGAAGAAGCCTATATATAAAGGAACTCGTCCTCCCACTTGGATCACTCACCTACTCATCTCTTATGCGAAGAAGCAGAAAAAGAAGAAGTTGAAGAAGGAAGTGTGAAGAAGAGGACATTGTAGAATTCGAAGTGTTTCTGGGCCTTATATATCTCTAGCAAAGATCGAAGTTAGGGTTTCTACGTTGGGATCTTTTGTGGTTTGATTTTGGAAGTAGAAGAGAAGGGAAGGCAAGCGAAGGTCTCTTAAGGAATCTTAGTAGCCCTCAGACTCAAGACAAGGAAAGCAAAGTCAGGAGGAAGGCTATTAGAGCGAGATTGAAGTTTCCTAGAGAAACAACAGCAGTTGCAGCAGTTGTTGGTGAGCAGAATTTCAGACCTATTGGGAGGTCGAAGATATTGCAGTAGGAGGTCGTGGTAGACTTTATATTGGAGGGTATTATTTTGATTCTCTAGGTCATGGTATTCGTCAATTGAAATATCTAAGCAAAGAAGAGATTTACGAGTTTTCCCCTCAAGAGGAGGGGTTTTGGCCCTAGCTTGCATCCTATATACTGTGTCATTGTTCTTATTGTTTTGGTAGTTGTTTGATGTATTGCATATTGGAATAATAATGAACAATGCTAATAAGTAAAAGATAAGACAAATAGTTATCAAGTTAAAAGAATTAATATATTAGTTTCCCTATTGAATTCTCAACATGGTATCAGAGCTTTGGTTCTCTAAGGGCATCATGAAGATCTCCTCTACAATAAATAAGGTCATCAACAAAATTGCAAGCCAACTTAAGAAAGGTATCAAGGAGGCATGGAGTGTCTTATTCTCTTCAAAGAAAGAATCAATCAGTGAAAGGGATGAAGGTCTCTTCTCAGCTCTCTCTGGTACATTCCAAAACAAAGACATTTGTGTAATTGATAATGGTGCATCAATGCACATGACTAGCCACTCCAACCAATTGAAGACCTTATCAGGAAAATCCGCTTACTCTATGGAACTTGGAGACAACAAAAGTTATTTTGTGAAGGGCATTGGATCAACTTCCATAAAACTTGAAGATGGAAGCAACATCCACCTCAACAACATTCTATTTGTTCAAGTTTTGCACAAAAAAATTACTTTCTATTTCAAGTTTAGAAGACAAAGGAGATAGAGTAGCCTTCATTGATGGAAAAGTAGTTGTTTGGGGAAAGACTCAAGCTTAGATCAAGCTAAAGTTATTGGTATCCAAGAAGGAAGGCTTTATAGATTAATATCTCCTATAAACCATGCCCTAGTTCACACTAAGATTAGTCCATGTGAACTTTGGCATCAAAGGTTTGGTCATATACATTTCAAAATACTTCCAACTTTAAGTTCCACAGTAGATGGAATCCCGAATCTAAAGGAATATCATGAAGGTGTCTACAAGGGATGTGCTTTGGGAAAGAATACCAAGAGACCATTTAGAAGCAATGCTTCGCGGTCGAAAGAAATTTTGGATCTCATTCACCCTTATGTGTGTGGACCTATGACCCCAATATCCCTTGGAGGCCATATATACTATGCCACATTTATATATGATCATTCAAGAAAGACCTGGGTTTACTTAATGAAAACCAAGGATGAAGTATTTACAAAATTTCAAGAATTCAAGGCTGAGGTGGAGAATCTTACAGAAAGAAGAATCAAGATACTAAGATCTGATAATGGAAGAGAATATACATCCAAAGAGATTATAGCATTCTATAAGGAGTCTCGGATTAAGATGGAATTGATAGGCCCATACAATCCCGAACAAAATGGAGTCGTAGAAAGAAAGAATAGATCTATTGAAGAAAGTGTAAAAGAAATGTTACACGATCAAGATCTACCTAAGTTTCTGTGGGGAGAGGAAACAAAGACAACGGTCTACATTTAGAATCGATGTCCTCACAGATATCTAGATAACAAGACTCCTAAAGAAGTGTTCACTGGAAAGAATTCGTTTGTAGATCATCTCTAGATCTTTGGGTGTCTTGTGTATATTCATATACCAAAGGACAAAAGAAAGAAGTTGGATCCTTCTAGTATGAAAGGTATATTTTTTGGGTATAGTAACTCATCGAAAGCTTATAGAATCTATATGAAAGATGGACATCACATTGAAGTTAGTCATGATGTCATATTTGATGAGAGTATAGCATTCAAGAAGTCAAAAGAAATTTCTATAGATTTTGATGATGAAGAACTTCTGATATTTGAGGAGGAAGTTGACAAGGAAGCAAAAGAATCACACCATGAAGAAGAAGGGCCTAGTGAACCTGTTCAACCCCTAGTCATTCCAGAAATAAGGAAAATATCTAATTGGTTTAACTCCACACTATTTGATGCAAAAGGTCATGGGGCAGCGCAAGGATAGAGAAAGTAAGAGACCCAAGAAATATTTTGGGTATGTTGCATACATGACAAAATGAATAGAAGCAGAACCATCCACCTTTGAAGAGGTTGTAGAACATCAAGAATGGAAGGATTCCATGAATGAAGAGTATCAACCTATAATGAAGAATGGAGTCTTGGATATCGTACCTAGCCCGAAAGACAAATTTTTGGTTACTTCCAAGTGGATCTATAAGATAAAGCATGCAGCTGATGGAAGTATAGATAAGTATAAAGCAATATTTGTGACTAGAGGTTTCTCTCAACTTTAAGGCATCGACTATGAAGAAACATTTTCTCCAACAACAGGATATACAACGATTCGATCATTAGTCTCTCTGGCAACATCGATGGGATGGAACATCCACCAAATGGATGTCAAGACTGTGTTTCTGAATGGCACCATATATGAAGAAGTCTATATAAAACAACCTTTGGGATTTGAATTCAAATATAGGAAGGCATATGTTTGCATATTGAAGAAAGCATTATATGGCCTCAAGTAAGCACCAAGGGCATGGGATGCTATAATGGATGCATACCTACAAAGAAAAGTTTTGTTGACTCAAACCTTTATATTAAGGTTGAAAATAATGCACCTGTAATTATTCTTCTGTATGTAGATGATCTTCTCTTGACAGGTGTAGAAGGTCGAATTTAAGAAGCAACTGGCAGCAGAATTTTACATGAAGGATCTTGGGTTGATGCATTACTCTTTGGGACTAGAATTCTAGCAAGGACCGAATGAAATCTATTTGGGTCAAGGAAAGTATGTGTTTGAGATTCTAAAGAAGTTTGACATAATGGACTGTAAACCTATGACCACTTTGATGATCACAAACTTTAAGAGACTGAGGAGTTCTGAATCAAGCCCTATGGATCCTTCCAGGTATATACAACTTGTTGGCTCATTGATGTACTTGGTGAATACTCAACCAGACATATGTTTTGCAGTAAATGTACTCAATCAATTCCAAGTGGAGCCGAAGCATGATCATTTGATAGCAGCAAATCATATTCTCAGATATTTGTGAGGAACCATCAACTACTGTTTGAAATATGATAGAAGTAATGATGTCCAACTGATTAGATATACAGATTCCTACTGGGGAGGCAATGAATAGGATAGAAGAATCACTACGAGAGGATGTTTCATTTTAGGATCCTCCATGGTCTCATGGATGAGCAAAAATCAAGACAATGTTGCTTTGAGTAGTGTTGAGGTTGAATATGTTGCAACATGTGAAGTAAGCAAAGAAGAAATACGGTCAAGAAAGTTGTTATCCAACTTGTTTGAAGGACTGATGAACCCTAGAGTGATACTTTGTGAAAACACTAGTTGCATTCATTTATCTGAGAATCCATTGTTTCATGGAAAGACAAAGCACATCAACAACAAGTATCACTATATTCGAGAGCTAGTACAAAATAGTATGTTGCAACTACAATATATCTCCACTAATGAACAGGTAGCTGACCTATTGATGAAATCACTTCCAAACAAGAAGCTTGTATACTTAAGGGACAAGCCTTTTTTGGTTGATTTGACCTCCCTAATTGAGAGGGAGAGATAGACACTACCTTCTTGTCTTCACTTGGGAAGAAAGAATGGAGGATTCGGTAACCATCTAGCATTCGATACTCTTTGAGAATTTGGTAGGGCATTCAAGATAAGAGTAGTCATGGACCGATATTCTTTGAGGATTAGCTACCCAAGATAAGAATAGTCCAATGGAAGGTCATACTCTGTGAACACCCAGGTGGAGTATGTACCTTGGGAGACAATGATGAATGGTGTCTATACATCATTGGTCTCGCCAGCATTGTGCTCTGATCTTGTGGAGAGATATAGTTATTAGTCAAGGTCTTTCTATGTGACAATGCTAGAAAATATGATGCTAGATAGATGAGTTACCAATCTGACTCTTCTTATGAGATCTCTTCATATTGAGAATGACCATGTAGCTCTTATGAATACCTCCCTAGTTAAGAGGGAGTGTTGAAAAATGTGTAACTAGGTTTGGTCTTCATAAGTGTGAAATGTATTCTTGTAAATATAAAATGAAAAGAAGTTATTATTATTATTGGAGCATGGATTTCATGCTCAAGTTCTTTTATTTTATAGGTAAAGCACCCATTGAGTTCTTTTAGGGTTTTCCCTAGGTATAAGAGTCATTGTCATATATTGAAGACCCTATGGTCACATTGTAAATTGTAAAGAAAAAAATATTTTGTCATTAAAGTGTCAAAATACCTCCAAGATCAAGTCAGCCTACATGAAGAGACACATCCACCCTTGAAGAAGCACTCGTCCTCCACTTGGATCACTCACTCATCTCTTATGGGAAGAAGTAGAAGAAGAAGAAGTTGAATAAGGAAGTGAAAATAAGAGGAAGTCGAAGAAGTCGAAGTGTTTCTGGGCCTTATATATCTCTCTTGGGAAGACAAAAGTTAGGGTTTTTGTGCTAGGATCTCTTGTGGTTCGATTTTGGATGCAGAAGAGAAGGGAAGGCAAGCGAAGGTCTCTTAGGGCATCTTAGTAGCCCTAAGACTCAAGATGAGGCAAGTGAAGTCAAGAGGAAGGCTATTAGAGGGAGAACGAAGTTTCCTAGAGAAACAATAGCAGTTGTAGCAGTTGCTAGGGAGCAGAATTTCGAATCTACTACGAGGTCGAAGATATTGCTGTAGGAGGTTGTGGTAGACTTTATCTTGGAGGGTATTATTTTGATTCTCTATGTCATGGTATTCATCAATTGAAATATCTAAGCAAATAAGAGATTTACGAGTTTTCCCCTCAAGAGGAGGGGTTTTGGCCCTGGTTTGCAACCTATATACTGTGTCATTGTTCTTACTGTTTTGGTAGTTGTTTGATGTATTGCACATTGGAATAATAATGAACAAATATAATAAGTAAAAGATAACACAAACAGTTATCAATTTAAGAGAATTAATATATTCATTGCCCTATTGAATTCTCAACGGAATTCTTAAAATCCCCTTTTTTCTTTCTAATGTAATTCCTTGGGTTATTTCACAAATCTTGATACCATACTGACTACAAAAGAAATACTTGTTTGAGTTTTCATTAAGTAGGTCAAACTTCCAACCAATTGACGATACAAAGTAGGATCAACTAAATTGGATTCATCATGTCTGTATAACTTCAACCCAACTTCCAAAGGAATTGTCGTTGGCTTGCAACTCAACACTTTGAACCTCTTCAAAATGTCTCAATTATACTTAGTTTGTGACATGAAAATACCATTTTCCTTTTGCCAAACGTTAATACCCAAAAAAAAAAATGCAACTCACCAAGATCTGTCATCTCAAAATTAGCTACCATATGTGACTTAAATCTTTGAAATAGTGCAGCATTGTTCCTTGTGTAGATCAAATCATCAACATATAACACAACTATCAAAATGTCTTATCCTAACTAAAAGATATAGAGATTGGGTTCAGATAAATTTTTAACAAAGCCATGATCTTGGAAATATTTATCAATTCTTCAATACAAAGCCCTTGGTGCTTGCATAAGACTATACAAGGCCTTATTCAACTCATAAACACAATATTCTTTTCATGGCATTTCAAAACCCTCAAGTTTCTCCACATAAATTTATTCATCCACATAATCATTCAAAAAAGTTTTAACATCCATCTAAAAAATTGGCCATTTTTACTAAGTAGTTAGTGCAAGAACCATCTTGATTATATCCAACTTTTCCATTGGGGCAAATGTCTCAGTATAATCAATGTCTTCC
The DNA here is from genome assembly GCA_031772625.1 of Pinus tabuliformis. NCBI lineage: Eukaryota > Viridiplantae > Streptophyta > Pinopsida > Pinales > Pinaceae > Pinus > Pinus tabuliformis. The sequence goes on along the minus strand of CM062808.1, from coordinate 880,393,667 downwards.
TTCCATGCATATCCCTTTGCAACTAAACAAGACTTGTACTTATAAATTGTGCCATCTTATTTATACTTGGTTTTATAAACCCATTTAGTGCCAATTACATATTTTCCCTTTGGTAATTTGACCAAGTCCCATGTATCATTTTTCACAAAGGAATTCAATTTTGGTTACATAACTTCATTCCATTCTTTCTTTTCTTGATGCTTCTACATAGTTATGTGGTTCATCGATTTTCATTACATGTCCCATAAGTGCATAATTCACTAGATAAATTTGAGATATAGTAACCCTTCTTTCAAAAAAAATATCCAACATACTGCTTGCTAAATGACCACTTTCAAGCCACTTAGGCTTCTTCTTAACTTCATCTATCTTCACTGACTTGGAATTTGATCCATCACCAATATCCATTGCATCTTTCCTCAATTCAAACTGTACATGTCTTGGCTGATAGGTTATCTTCTCACCAAATACAACATCTCTACTTTTTATCATCTTCTGCTTCAAGATAAAAAACTTGTAACTTGTTGTTTCAGTATTGTATCAAACAAAGATAAACTTCAAAATTTTATCATCCAATCTCTTCCTCTTTTCCTTAGAAACATGTACATATGCAGTACAATAAAAAACTTTCATATGTACACACTTGGTTTGTGTCTTGACCTTGCTTCTTCTGGATTCAAATTCAATACTGCCTTTGTAGGACATCTGTTAAGAGTGTATATTGTTTTGTGTATTGCTTCGACCCAGAACTCATTTCCAAGAGACATAGTTTTTAACATGCTCCTATCCATTTCAACTATGGTCCTATTCTTCCTTTTTGTGGCTCCATTTTGTTGAGGAGAGTATGAATTGGTAAACTCCCGCTTTATTTCATTCTTCCTGCAATAATTCAAAAACTCATTTGACTTGTATTCTCCCCCATTATATGTTCTTAGGGTGAGAATTTTCAAACCACTTTGATTTTCAACTAAATCCTTAAACTCAAGAAAATGAGAAAATACTTCAGACTTCTCTTGCAAAAAATGCACCTATGTCTTCCTAGAATAATCATCAATAAAAGTGAGAAAATAATGTGTTTCTACAAAAGATACAATCTCCATTAAACCACACAAATCTGAATGCTCCAATGTTGCATGTTGTCTAACCTTCCACGTTCTTTTTGAGAAACTTTCCCTATGTTATTTCCCAAAAATACACCCTTCACATACTTCATCATCCAACTTAATATAAGGAAGACCATTCACCATGTTATGCTTTCTCAGCAACACCAAACTCTAAAAATTTAAATGTCCCACCCTTAAGGTCCAAAACTTACTATTCGCTTCTTTTGTTGCTTTCAAATTCCGTGAATTACTCAAATAAAAGTAGAGCTTGAAAAATTCCATCTTCAGTGATTTCACCTCTTGCTATAACTCTATTTTGATTCAACTTATTCATGATTAGGCACTCTTTATTATCAAACACTAAGTTGTAGTTTTGCTTCATCATTTTTCCTACAGAAAGTATGTTTTCTTCAATGTTTGTGTTAACAAAGTTCTCTCAATCAACTTCTTCTTTCCATGCAATGTCAGTGTTGCAATTGTGTCTTTCTCTTTCACTTTAGAAACATTGTCATCACCAAATATGGCTTTACCAGAATAGTTGTCATTAATTTTAGTAAACAACTCCTCTTGAGATGTCATATGAGTTGAACATCCCAAATAAATATACCATGCTTCACTTTCTTCACTATGTGTCATTAAACTTGAGATAAATAACTTTTCATTCCTAGTTTCTTTAACAAATGTATTGGAACCTTATGTTCCATATCTCTTATTTTTGCATAAAAATATCTTTCAAGATCACCAATTTTTTGGCAATAATAACATTGTGGTCCTCCACCTCTTCCTCCATTTCTACCTCCATATCTTCCTTTTCCTCTTCCATGAGATCCATCTTTGCCTCTTCCTTTGAATTGATTGGGACTCCTTTCTCAACCTCTTGAAGGAGATGTGTTTCCTTGTGAATTCTATTGATTTCTATAATGATTTTGATTTTGATATTGAACTCTACTCCTTCCTCTTCCTCTATGCTTTGTAGAAAAAAATATGTTCCACCTGCTTAGATGGTTGATTTTATTCAACAATTAACAAGAATCCACTTAATTCCTCAATTTTCATTGTATTTAAATATTTGGAGACCATAATACTAGTGGTGACCATTTGAAACTTAGGCAGAACACTTCTTAAAATCTTATAAATTATCCTTCTTTCTGGAATGTCTTCACCTAATGACCTCATCAATTTAACAAGATCTTTCATTTTTGTGATGTAACCATGAATAAATTCAGTCCTTTGCATATGGGCATTTTCAAAATCCCTCCTTGATGTTTTCAATTTAGCTACAACCACACCTTCATATGTGTTCTTTAATATATCCCATGCTTCCTTGGATGATAGTACACCATTAATTATTAAACATATAGATTCTTCAACAGTTCTCCCTATAAGTGAAAGTGCTTCATTATCTTTCTTAATAAGTTCCTTAAGATATTTCTTATCATCATCATTGAATGCTTTGAATTCATAAGGAGAAGGTATAATATATTCATCAGTTACAAGTTTTCATAAATCTTTAGTGATGAATATAGGTTTCATGTGTTTGCTCCAATAAAAATAATTGTGCCAACAAGTTTAGGCAACACAATAGTGCTTGTTGCGGTGAGGAGAAAAAGAAAAAATCAAAGAGAGAAAGTGCACAATGAACACAACGTGTCCCACTTCCACCTAGGACTAGCCTAGATCCATCTTAACTCCAGATCTACCAAGTGCCGAGAGGGATCAAATTTATTTGCAATCTAAAAGAGGTTTGTATATCAAGAGATTTGATCTCTCTCTATGCTTGGTAGATTCGAAGTTAAGATGCATCTAGGCTGGTGTAATTCCCTCCTTTAAATAGGTTATATTCTAGATGAATACCATGGGACAAATACCAAGTGTTCTCAATACCATGGGTCAATACCATTGGCAATTTTTATTTTTATAGGGTTATTTTTATTTTTGCTTTTTATTTTTTTGTTTTATTTTGATCAAGTTAAAATGTTTACATTACATTAATCTTTTTATTTATTTTTATTTTTATTTTTATGTAATGGCTTAGGATCGCTTGATGTGGCTTTGAATCTGGTAACTAGAAATCAATTCCCCCTATCAGATAAAATGTGAGAATATGAAGAAATGACAATTGCAAGATGTGTCAATTCTCAAGAATAAATTTTGTGGTATGGATGAAATATCTTCTTAGTTGTTGAAGCCCATTTCCAAGAAGCGATCCATCCAAGGTGAATCTTTGTTCTTGTAGGAAGCTTATTTCTAGAATATTTGTTTAAATGATGAGTGTTTTACAACAATGCTCACATGGGTGAATATCAAAACAATGATATTTCACATGGCCAGCTCGGTCATAATGTTGGTATCTGACAACCTGTTGTGGTTGTGGATGAGGAGCAGGTGAAATTGAGCTTCCATGAAGAAACCCAACACTTTGAAACTAAATAGGCTTATGATAGTTTAGAATATGAAAAGAAACATCATTGCCATATCCAAATTAGTTCTATGCTTGTGGGTAGAAATTTATTCCCAAGGTCTAATGATCGAAATATGTGTTGCCTTGTGCTATATTTCTTCATGTAATTTGACTTAGTCAAATATTAAACATTACATCACAACATCTCTACAATACTAGGTTGGAGAGTGCCTCTCGGCGTGACAAGAACCAATGTCCCTAAAATTAGAACTCAACGACCACCACAAAATATTTTTCTTTTAATTAAATAAAATGTACAAAATAGTGCAACAAATGCGCAATTACACTTTGGGTGATTGATACTCCTCACCTTCCATTCTCAACTCATTTTCAAATCCCTTCTTAAAAATTAATATACAAAACATCCCCTTCTAAAAATTAGAAATGTACTCTCAACTCTTAAACAAAATACAACCTTAACATGAAGACCCACTAATTATCTCTCATGCTTAATTTTCCACTAACTCTCAAACTCATAAATATTAAGGTTCACACAACATTAAGTTTTAAAGTTCATTCTCACTTCATGTCCATGAAAGGTAAAGAAAGAAAGAAAAAAAGAAAATTATTTTAACATCCACGAGGGAAAAGATAGCCTATGGGACAAATTTCTTCTTCATATGCTTGATGTATTCGGCCCTTTTTCTGTGAAGCCTCACAATAAATGCTCCCAATTCTCTACAAATCCCTCGCTAAATAGATTATCCGAAGAGCTAGCTGCCATCATATCTGCATAACTTTCCATGTTGTCTATGAAGGCCTCACATTCTAAAATGAAATTCTTTTATGTTTCCACTTTTCTAGAAGAACAAAAAATGCATAATCTTTCCTCCCACACTTCTTTTGGCATTTTCTAGTACCTTGTTTCACAACGGAGTTTATGAGAATTAGTCCTTAACTAAGTAATAAGAATTTTGGCTCTCCAAGATATATTGGCCTCTATGTATGCTTTTGGTTGATGATATGAGTGGGATTAAACACTTCAATATAGTATTTTTTCTTTCTTCCTGGCTCCTTATCCCAAGTACGCTTGTGGAACTTATCCATAACAAAATCTTTTATCTCTTTGTTGTTTATGGGACACGTGTTCAAGCAAATACCCCATGTACTAAACCATTTGTTATTTTGTTGCATCCAAGTCTTTTTTTGTTGCACAATCGGTCATTAAAGACAACCTTAGGCCATCTACCCTCTTCCATTTGCTCAATTTTTTTCAATATCTTACGACTCGCACTATAGAAATTGCTTCAATAGGAGCAGCCCCTGTTTCACTTAACAAGATATCATAAGGAACTGCACTTTTAATCTTGAATTCGTTTGTAATCAAACACTTCTGAATTTCCTTAATTTGTTTCCACTCCATGTCGGATGTACTGCTGGCCCATAGTTCACAACCATAGAGAATCAATGGAATCACTAGAAGCCCAAAAAGAGTTTGAGTGGTTTTCCAGTCCCATAACTCTACCTCTCTACACCTATATTGAAAAGCATAAAATGACTTCCAACCCCCAAAAGTTCTTTTCTTTCTACAACCATCCCAGCTTAGATTTTTGTTGAAATCAATTCTCAAGTATTTGTAATCCGCAACTTCTTCCAGAATGTTGCCTTCAAAGTAGAACTTATGTTGGTCATGTTTTCCTTTTTTAGAGAAAATCACTACTTTCATTTTGCTGATATTGACTTGCATCCCCACACTTCTACAAAAATGTTCAAGTGATAGTAAATGCTCTTGCAAACCAAGAGCTGATTTAGCAATCAGAATCAGGTCATATGCATACAAAAGAAGCCTTATAACAAACTTTCCCAAATAGATACCATCACCCCCTTACGAATTTAAACCACTCCTCAAGCTTGTCGATATATAAACCAAAAAGGGTAGGAGATAGTGGGCAACCTTGCTTGACCCCGATATCACTTCTAAAACTTTCAGAAATGCCTGATGAAGTTCTACTTTTGACCTTCATCTCTTCATACAGCCTATGCATAGCTACTCTCAAATGTCTAGGAACCCCAAGTTCCTTCATTATGTACCAGAGATTATCCCTAGGAATCATGTCAAACACTTTTCTGAAATCAACAAAGCAATAAAATACTTCTTCCTTTTTCTCCTAAAACTTTTCAATGATGTGCCTTAAAGTTATACAATGATCAACTATGGAATGTTTAGGTTTAGAACCTGCTTTCCCTTTAGTACGCTTATCTCTTTCTTTTGCCCACTTGCTAATTTTATTTTCTAGCGTGCTTCCAAATAGCTTTGCAAACAAAGGCTTTATCATGATGGTCCTATAATTGGAGGGATTATTAACGTCACCGCTCTTGAAAAGAGGTGTTTCTAGACTAGTTGTCCAATCTGTGGGGAGCCCCTGTTGTATGATGTTGTTGAAAATTTTTGTAATGTGAAGTGCAAGGATCTTTGAGCTCCACTTTAGATATTCTACTTGGAGTTCAGCTAAGTCTTTTACTTTTCCAACACCCAACTTCTTGATACCCATATCTACCTCTTGCACTGTGAAGAGTTCAATATCAATGTTGACCAAGGAGGGGGGGGGGGGTTCTGTTAGGATATTTCGACACATAGGAAATAGTTAAGTATAACTTGGTCTAGTGTAGAGTTAGGTAAAGTGTCTTTCTTTACTATGTGTTTTTGTAAGTTATAATCCAACAGTCATGACATGTTCTAGACATGAAGTGATCCGACGATTCATTCTCTCCTCGGTCTTACCAACACTTAATCTGTGGCTTAACACCTGATTGGTCCATGATCTCTATTTAAAGAGCATGGAGGGTCATTTGTAGTGTAACCATTCATGAGAGAGATTATGTAAATTTTCATTCTTCTATTAATAAATTGCCTGAAGTGGTCGCGTTGGCTCAGGCCATGGACTGTTTCCCTCTTTTAGAATTTTAACCACGTTAAGAATACTGGTGTATTGATCTATGATCTGTTTGTAAGCGGTGTCCTTTGGTGTTCTATCTGAGGAACTTACCTTGTAAATTCCTACATGGTATCAGAGCTATTTGAGGGCCGCATCTGTTGATGATCCAAATCTAAAGCCGGTACAACTGCATCTAACTGTCTTTTCCTATATCTATTGTTTCTGACTGCTTTCGGGCTGAGAGAACTGCTCTATTGTGTTAGGAGCATCTGTTCTAGTGAGGAACCCCTTACATTTCACACGAAAAGGTTTCTGGTAGCCCTAGCTACGCCCTTTTAAATATGTGGAGGTATACAGTCTTTATTTGTAGTTTTAGCTATTCATCTCTCTGTTTATTTTAGTTTATTTAGCTCTCTATTTTTTATTACTGGATCTACATCTTTCATTTTTGCGTATGCTCTTTGTCCCGCGACTCTGTGCGATCTCGGAAAATCAGAAACAAAAAGAAAGGATTTTTCTCATGCGTATGCTCTTTTTCGTCGCGCCTTAGTGTGATCTCGGAAAATCAGAAACATTGAGGAAAATATTTAGTTTCTGGCTAAAGCTAACTTCAAGCCATAAGGTTTGTTTTTTTTTTTGTTATGTCTGAGTTGGGTTTTGTGGTTTTGTTTTGTAGGCAAAAAAGAGTTTTTTCAAGTAAGCATGCACCCCAAAGCTTCAGTGACTAAAAAAAAAACCTTCCTCTTTTCCAAAAATTACCAATCTTTTAAACTAGCTCACTTGGTCCAAAGTTACTTTATGAGAATAGAGGTCTTGAGTTCAAGTCTTTCTTTTTTTTGAGTTACTTTTTCAAAAAGCACATGTAACTTATGTTTTAAGGTTACTTTATGTAAAAGTGTTCTCACCCATTATAAAAAGTGAGTCACTTATAACTCTAAAGTCTCTTTATTTTTTATTTAAGTTACAATTTAGTGGGTAGCTCATACAGTACCATTGTAAAAGTGACTTTCACTTATTTATAAAAGTAAGTCACATAAATTCTTTTTTTTTTTAAGTGAGCAAATTAGATTAAGTTTGGAAAGGGGAGGGGGGATTTTTTTTAAATATAACATTATCATTCATTTCTGCACATTCAAGTAATTCGTCGGCATCTTCAACAACTTTTCTTCCAAAAGCCATAACTTTTAATCAGCCTAATTTTTTGAGATCTTTCCATTGGAACACTTAGTTTCAACATCTATAGATTCAATTTCTGTTAAAATGGAAAGTCAGTGCCAAGTTATTCTTGACAGCACCAATTACTTCTAATGGCGGTCCTACGTTTTGGATTTACTTAGAAGTAAAGGTCTTTACAGAATAGTCCCAAACCAAGAAACCAAACCTCAAGATGAAGATAAGGTAGTCAAATGGGAAAATAGGCAAGATTAAGCACGTGGGTCAATAGGGATGTCTATTTCTCAAGACCTTAGATTCCATATCGCAGAACTTGATACTCCTAATGAAGCAATGAAACAGCACACTAAAGTTTTTGGAATTAAAAATGAAATTAGAGCCCATCAACTGGAAAATGAGTTGTTTACATTGGACCAATAATTTTTCTTCCATTGAAGATTTTTTGTCCAAATTCAAGACCCTTAGACTTCTCTTGGAAGGTGTTAAGGTTAAGAAAGAAGATGGTAGCCTTATCTATTCCATTCTTACTAAGTTGGGACCAACCTACTCTGTGTTTGTTTCCACCTTCCATTCTACTAGAGAAGCCTTTATTTCTCAAGAACAAGACTACATGTCCCCCTCTTTTGATGTCTTTTGTGATTCTTTAATAAGAGAACAATAAAAGCTCTTATGTTGGTCTTCTTAATCTTGGAAACTCTTCTAAGAAAGCCTTAGCCACCCAGCAGCAACCAAATTCAAAGAATCCTAAGAAGCAATATCCTAAAAAGAATGGTCATAAACCAAACAAGGGTCCTAAGCAATTTTAGTCTCAAAATGAAAAATTATTTCAACAAAATGATAAGGCAAATAAAAACAAAGGGAAGAAGACTGATAGACATTGCCACTTTTGTAATCGAGATGGCCACTTAGAATCCAAATGCTTTAAGAAGATGGAAGCCTTCGAAGCAGCAATGAGGAAGCATAACATCCATTTGGAGCACTCTTCAACTTCAACTTCATATTTAGGAATAGCACTTTCTAGATGTGGTTGTCAAGCATCTGGGTCTGGTTATGCACTAAATGTATCTTCTTCTTCTCATTCTCATGAGTGGCTCATTGATTTTGGAGCTTCTTATCACATGGCCAAAAACAAAGCCATGTTTTCTTCTTTAAATGATTGTAACACCAAAAATATATATGTTGGTGATGATAGATCTCTTAGTGTTGTAGGGATTGGAACTATTCATCTAGACAATGGTCAATTTAATGATGTATTATGTGTTCCAACCTTATCCTGCAACCTTCTATCTGTATATCAAATAACTCTTTCAAGTGAAGGTAAAATTGTTGAATTTTCACCTCACGATGTTGTAATTAAGGACCTAAGATATCCTAGACAAATTTTAGCTACTGGAATTATTGATGATTCTACAAGGTTGTATAAGTTTAACAACTTTGGGCCATCAAATCTTCCCTTGGTATTTGTTGCTCATAATGATGAAGTGAGCAAACTTTGGCATGAGCAATTTGGTCACTTAAACTATCACTCCCTTTAGAATCTATGTAAAGAAAACATGGTGACAGGTCTTCCAATGGTATCTTGCAGAGATGGTGTTTGTTCCAGATGTGTACTTGGAAAACATCATCAGGATAGTTTTGAAAAACATGCCTCTTGGCACGCCTCAACCCCTTTACAGCTTGTGCATAGTGATTTATGTGGTCCACTTCCAGTTGTTTCATTCTCTGGCTACAAGTATTTCTTAACTTTCATTGATGATTTCTCCAAATGCACTTGGGTATACTTATTAAAACTCGAGTGAAGTATTTAACATGTTCTTGGCCTTTAAGGCCTTTGTTGAAAAACAATCTGGACATCAAATTCTTAAGTTAAGATCTGATAATGGCGGAGAATATGTTAACAACAAATTCATCAAATTTTGCACTGAGAATGGAATTCAAATGCAACATATTGTTCCATATACTCGACAACAAAATGGTGTAATTGAGAGGAAGAATCACATCTTAAAGAAAATGGCTAATTGTATGCTTCAATCTAAAGGACTTAGTCTTAATTTTTGGGCAGAAGCAATTAACTGTGCAAATTACATAGTAAATCGCATTCCTACTAAGGTTTTAAAGAATATCACTCCAGAAGAAGCATGGAGCTCAATTAAACCAGAAGTAAGTCACTTTCGTGTTCTTGGAAGTGAAGCATTGGCCCATATTCCAGATGAGAAACATAAAGCTTTAGAACCTAAGAGTGGAAAATGTATTTTTGTTGGATATTCTAAAGATGTCAAAGGATATAGACATATTCCACTTAAGTCCAAATATGTTATCATTAGAAGAGATGTAAAGTTTGTTGAAAATATATCGGCATACGAGCCTAGTTCGGCAGATGTGCCACCTCTCTCTATCCCTTCTACTTCTGAAAATATTTATTCTTCAGATGATGACAACAAGGATGAAAATCCTCTCCCACCTTCTTAGGATCCTCCTTCATCTCCTCAGCTTCCAAAATGGGTCTGTGCTACTCGGGTGCAGCAGGTGCTATTGTTGGTGATCTGCGACGTACACGTTCTCAGTTTGATAGAGCCTCTTCTTTACTGGCTCAATCTTCGGCGAATTATGATCTTAACACCTTTGCAGAAGCTTCAGGCCATCCAGATTGGGACGTAGCTATGAATGAAGAATATCATTCATTATTGGCAAATGATACATGGGATCTTATTCCTCTTCCAAAGGGACGAAAACTTGTTAGATGTAAATGGGTTTACAGAACCAAGTATGGACCATATGGAAAAGTTGATAAACATAAAGCTCGTCTTGTTGCTAAGGGTTTTTCACAAGTTGAAGGCATTGACTATACTGAAACCTTCTCCCCTGTTGCCAAAATGAACTCTATCTGTCTTGTTTTTTCCCTTGCTGCCCCTTTCAAATGGGAAGTCCATTAGATGGATGTTAAATCTGTCTTCTTGCATGGGGACTTGCATGAAGAAATCTATATGGAACAACCTAATGGATTTATACAAATAGACTCCAGCCTTGTATGTAGGCTTAAGAAATCCCCTTATGGTCTCAAGCAAGCCCCTCGGGCTTGGTATGCCAAAATGGATAGCTTTTTTTTAGAAACTGGCTTTTCTAGATGTCATTTTGACAATACTGTCTACACCAAGAAAGTGGGCAACTCTCATATCATTCTTGTTCTTTATATTGATGATCTTATCCTTACTGGTAGTGATCCCAACCTTATAAACCATGTGAAGTCTAGCCTTAAAAAGAAGTTTGAAATGACAGACTTAGGACACTTGCATTATTCTCTTGGTCTTCAAGTCTTGCAATCCAAGGAAGGTATTTCCTTTCCCAATCCAAGTATGCCTGTGATCTTCTACACCATTTTCACATGGAAGACTATAAGCCAGCCCCTTCTCCCTTTCAGTCTAGAGCCAAGCTTTCAGTCACTTGTACTTCCCCTGAAGTTGATGCTACCTTATACCGTCAACTTGTAGGAAAACTTTTTTATCTGACCCATTCTCGTCCTGACCTTTCCTTTTCTATTGGCCTTATTGCTCGATTTATGCAAAACCCACATGAAAGTCATTGGAAAGTAGCTAAAAGAATAATTTGTTATGTTCGAGGTACAATTCAGTTTGGGATTCATTATAGTGGAGAAGCATCTTCTCTATTGGTTGGTTTCACTGATTCCCATTGGGCCACTGACCCTGATGATCAGAAGTCTACTGCAGGTTATGTGTTCACTCTTGGTTCAGGACCTATTACATGGGCTTGCAAGAAACAAAGTTTCATTTCTCTTTCTTCAGCAAAAGCAGAGTATCGTGGTGTCATAGAAGCTAGTAAGGAAGTCGTGTGGCTTCGTCAGAACCTGTCATAGTTTGGCTTTCAGCAGTAGCATCCGACTACACTTTGGTGTGATAATCAAAGTGCCATTCAACTATGCAAAGATCCAGTCCAACATCAGCGCAGCAAACACATTGAAGTGCACATGCACTTCATCAAAAAGCTCATTCATGACCATGTTCTTGAAGTGCAATATTGTTCAACAAATGATCAAGTTGTAGACATCTTTACAAAGGATCTCACAGAGGCGAAGTTTACTAAACTTTGATTTATGGTTGGAGTTCACAAAGTTGTCACTAAGGGGGCATATGCTCTAATGCCTCCTTCCTTCTCCTCTTTTGTCATATTTGTACATCCTTCAATCCTATTCCAAGTTGTTCTTAAGGGGGGATGTTAGGATATTCCGACACATAGGAAATAGTTAAGTATAACTTTGTCTAGTGTAGAGTTAGGTAAAGTGTGTTTCTTTACTATGTACTTTTGTAACTTACAATCTGATGGCCATGATATGTGCTAGACATGAATTGATCCAATGATCCATTCTCTCCTTGGTATTACTGACACTTGATCCATGGCTTAACACCCGATTGGTCCATGATCCTTATTTAAAGAGCATGGAGGGTCATTTGTAGTGTAACCGTTCATGAGAGAAGCTTATGTAAATTTTCATTCTTTTATTAATAAATTGTCTGAAGTGGCCGCGTTGGCTCAGGGCATGGATTGTTTCCCTCTTTGAGGGTTTTAACCACGTCAAGAATACTGGTATATTGATCTGTGATTTGTTTGTGAGCGGTGTCCTTTGGTGTTTTGTCTAAGGAACTTACCTTGTAAATTCCTACAGGTTCAACCTTGGGATCCTGCTCATAGAGTTGTCTTACATAGTCAAACCATTTAGATGTTGTAATACTATTTCCAGTTTGTATCTTTCTCGGTTGGAGCTCCTTCCAAAATAATTTGGGATTAATTTTCCCAAGGAAGATTAGTTCTTCCCTCCTTGAAACGATGAAATCAACCTTTTTCTTGTTTAATAACTGCTTGTAAGATTTGAGCTTTATGTTATCAATGTTTAACTCTTTCCACATTCTCCTTGCCTTTTTGCATTCCTCATCAAACCAAGCATTAACTGGAAAGCAATTTGTTTCAAACTTCTTAATTTTTTCTCTTTTTCACTCTGCAAGTGTGCTTTGAATTAAATGTGTTAATTCATGACTATGAAGGTCGTGAATTGTGATTTTCTCCTTCTCGAAGAGCCTCTCTAGTGTCATTTTGAAGGTATTACAATTTTATGGAGTCAAAAGAATTCTTCCCTTTGGGAGATTTTGTTGGACATGCTGAATTTTTTACTCTAATTGTTTATTTCCAATCCAAGAGAAACTTAAATAAATTGGCTTGTGATCTGATTTTAAGTCCCAAAGCTGATCTCCAATCAAAACTTCCTCCATTTTCTCACACAAACCATGCGAGAAAATTACATAATCTACTACACTTTCTCCATTGTCAATATTGCAAGTGAAATTACTGGACTTTTCCCATCTATTCAAGCCATTACAAATGAATAAATCAAAGGCCCCACATAGAGTAAGCAATTGTTCACCAAAGAGATTGCAGCCCTTGTCCTCTGAAATTCTTTCCCATTGATGATTACTCTCTTTTGTAAGCCAAATAGGGTCGCAGTCTTTTTTACAACAAAGAATGCTAGCTTGCTCACTTGCAGTCCTAGCATTGAAATCACCAACTATAAGGACTTCAACTAGCTTATAATATGTTGCAATATCTGCTTTTAAGGTTGCAAATGGATCTTTGTGGTCAAGCCCTCTACCTTTGTAGATTTTTGAAACTTGCGATGCAAAATAGCATGCTACAATTCTGATGTGGTTTCCATTTCCTGATATTTTAAACCAAATGAATTGTTTATTTGAGTCTTATTTTTCTAACTGAATGAGACAACCTTCTTTCTCCCTCACTAAAACCATGATACCCCCATTCCCTTTTCCATTCCCGGTTTCCTTGTTCCACACTTTTATCTTCCAGTATCCTTCAAACAGAGATGTCTAGCACCCTTCATGCTCATGTGTTTCTATGAGGCAAATTATGTCTCTATCTTCCGCAATAGGCTCTAACCAAGGTCCTCGTCTCCATGGGTAACCTCTGCAATTCCAACAAACTAATCTTAAGGAAACATGGCTATGACTTGACTACTATTTGTTTTGACATGCAAGACTGACATTTGAGTCTTTGTCCCTTCTTTCCCATACTGACCTTGCTTCTAGATTTCCTATTGAAGAGTTTGTTGCCTCTTCTTTGTTACCATCTTGTTTCTCTATATAAAATACCTTTTAATTTTAAAGTTCACATACGACCTCCATTCATATTTCACATACATTCAAAGCATGTGATTGAGACTCTAAGGTTAATACTTCAACGTAGACATACGATTATTACTCCACACAGGTCACTTGCTCCATAGGTCGATTGGGACTCATGTCATACAGTTTCATTCCAACTCACAATCGATACACAATGCTTCTCCAAGCAGGTATGTACGCACGTAAGTACACAGAACAAATCTACACACAATCCATACATGGCGCTTCTCCAAGCAGGTACGTAGCCACATAAGCACAAAGGACCAATCTATGCAGGCAAGTACAACATTGTTTTCATATTTCAACACAAATTTCAATGCAAATTTCAATTTATTATGTGATTTCAACATAGATTTGTAGGCCCCATTCACAAAATATCCACACTGCAATTACTTCAACACTCAAGGATCAACACTGCAATGGCTCAACAACTCCACAACTGGTACACAAGACTCCTCCACTATGGCTTAATGGCCCAAATATTTTTATGCATATGCAAGTGCTCCAGTGAGTCATTAAAGGTACTTTTCCTATTTTTCACACTCTACTTAATCTAGAGTCCTCGAGTTCGAATGTTGAAAGAAGTAATAATGTGTGAGACTGACAACCTTGCTTCAGTTTGTTTTCTCTTTCAAAGTCTTTTCCATTAGCTAGATAAATCATTCTTACCCAAATCCTAGGTCACATCCCCTTGCTCTGAACCAAGTTTTGAATCTCCTTTCCTCAGGTCTCAGGTCTTGACTATCCCAGATGCCATTACTTGACCTGAACCTCTGTGTTAGAAAGTCTAAATTTTTTAATTTTATTTTCCTTGAAAACGTTATATTCAAGGAGACGATGAGGATATTTCCTCGATAGATTGATATTCCCTAGTAGTGATGCCTAGAGTTGGTTTGGTTTACTAGTTTTTGTTTTGGTTAATTTTTGAGTTAACAGCTATTGAAAAAAAGAAAATTTCATAAAGATATGGATGGAAGCACTACTCTCACTTTTGTTCATTATTGTTGTACTAATAAACCCAGAAAAATAATGTCGGCATTATGGAAAGTTTGTTGGTTGGCATTGATATCAACTTGTTGGTGGTGGCCCTCAAGAACCTAATGGTTTGTGATCAGAGTATGAAATACTACAAATATATTCAGAGGTTTTAGAATTCATACAATTGTATGAAGAAGTTATGTTGTAGGTGGAAGCAGATGTGATTTACGCCTGTAGGTGATATCCTGGTAATGCAGCTGAAGGAAGAGACAAATCGCGTTATAACGCTCCCTATAACACACTTCTCGGGATTAAAGGATGTGTTACACTATGTAGATAAAAACAATGTAAAAGCCACACACGGAACTAACGAATTGTAAATGGTAATCCAAAGAAGCTTCGAATTGATCCTGCTCTTCAATGTTCGAGTAGAGTTTGCCTCCAAAAAGTGTAAATTCATTTAATCTTAGATGATCGTTGTAGTGGTTGATTGAGTCACAACTAATCAATTGACTTTCTATTTAAATGTATAGCTTGGATCATTGCAATTGTTGATTGTAGAGCATATTAGACATGAATGATGCATCTGATCTACTGAATGGAGCGATGGCTAAAGATCAATAGTGTGCTCTGAATGTCAATACAAATTGTGAAGACCAATAGCAAATCAATCAAGAGATTTCAATGATCGGTAGCAAGATTTGTGGTTCCCTGTAGAGTGCGTTGAAAAATTATGGTGTGATGGATCGATTTGATTGCTACATATAGACGAATGTCAGAGAATAGTGTGCGTGTTGTGTTTGAGTTTTTATATGTTGTTGTTAACAGTTGTATTATTGTAGAGATTAATGGTTGAAAGTGTTAGCATATTCCATTGTGTTTGCAAGGTTGTTGGTGCTAGATGGCTGAGTGCCATAATGAAATATATTGTTGCTTCTTCTTGTCATTTCATAAATGCATTTGAAATGTAGTTAGTGTATTAAAATCATGTTGAGTGTAAGATTAGAGTTTAATGTGTTGTCTTGAGTGCAGAGTACTGAGTATTGTTCAGATGTTGCTAGTATGTCTAGAATTATAGTGAGTTTATTGTTTGAAATTTGTATGTTGAGTTGTTTTGATGAGATGTGTCTATGGGTTGATTGGTGAGTAGAGTGAAATTGCTATTGATTGTGTTGAGCACATTTTGTATTGTATAGCCAGAGATTGTTTGTTTGTATTAAAGCCCAGTATGAAAATGTATAAAAATGTGGAGTTTGAGAAGGTTGTAGCCTCCAAAAAATGGATTGCCTAGCTAGGAGTAGTGGCTCCTTACTAGTAGTGACTGGAAAACAGTGATGGAGATTTGGCACTTCCTCACTGGTAGTGGTCAGCAAACTATAATAGAGATTGTGGCTCCTAGTTGATAGTGGTCAGCTAAATAGTGTAAAAGACTATCATTTGAAGATCTAATAAAAGAAGAGAAGCAAAACGAACAAAATTGAACATCTCCTTAAACAAAAATGATAGAACCTTTATAATTTTAAAACTCAGACTCGAACTCTAAACCGGCCAAGAGTCAACTTCGACTCGTATTGACAGGCTTTGTAAAATGTACATTAAATATTTAATTTTAATGAAAAATCATATTTTTAAATATTCTCATTCATATTTCCAAACCCAAAGCATTAGAATAATAGAGAGATGAAAACATTGGATCAAAGCATGCTCATCAATATATCTATTACATCAAAATGGCAACAAGTGAACTGTCCAATACATGTAATATAAAGCATGCTCATGAATATATATATATATATATATATTATATCAAAATGGCACCAATTCCACTGTCCAATACATGTGATATAGAAATGGACAGGCCTGCCTTGTTTCCTGCCACCAAGACCGACCAGTTTAAGTCGGGCTCTGTCAGTTGAACTGAATAATTAACCTAGCCAGACCGAGCAGGGGTATGGCTTGGTCAACCAGGCTGATTCCTACTCAAACCGTCCTAATTTTAAAACTATGCCTCTATAGGAAACCAAAAATCATGGGTGCCTCGTGTGTTTTAATATCTTGATGGTTTTTTAAAACTCTGCCCTTATAGGAAACCAAATATCATGGACGTATCATGTGTTTTAATACCTTGATGGTTATGTGCTTGTCATGATATTATTTCTTGTCTTTATAATCATGTGCAAATGAATGTTTAATGAAGTTAAATTTGACAAAAAATTATATGATTGTTATCACTTATTCACCCCTAGTGACCTGGTTTTCTACTAACAACACTAAACATCTCCCTAACAAAAATGATAAAACCTCTAGGAAACCAAGAACCATGTATTTCAGCATATTAAGGTTTCACACTGCATAATCATGTGCAAATGAATGTTTAATGAAGTTAAATCTGACAAACAAACAAAAATATGTTTGTTAAAGCTTACAAAGGTGTAGTCCTACCAAGCTTACAAAATAAAAATAAAAAAAATATTAAAGTTATCTCGACATGATGAAGATGTAGTCCTACCAAGCTTACAAAAAAAAATATGATTTTTATCACTTATTCACCCCCTAGTGACCTAGTTTTAAACTAACAACACTAAACATCGCCTTAACAAAAATGATAAAACCTCTAGGAAACCAAGATACATGTATTTCAGCATATTGTGGTTTCACTCTGCATATTAGTTATTTCTGTTGGTCATTTTATATGTCCATCAGATCCCCTATACACAAAAATGTTATAGCATGTCCAAGTCAACGTCTCCCTAAACAAAAATGATAAAACCTTTAGGAAACCAAGAACCATGTATTTCAACATATTAAGGTCATTTGATTTCAGGGATATGGAGATTTATTTTAAGTGTTCCATGCAATTTCAAATCAAAATTCAGGAAGTAAGTTATGTTATAGCATGTCCAAGTCAACATCTCCCTAAACAAAAATGATAAAACCTTTAGGAAACCAAGAACCATGTATTTCAACATATTAAGGTCATTTGATTTCAAGGATATGGAAATTTTATTTTAAGTGTTCCATGCAATTTCAAGTCAAAATTCAAGTTTCAATAAGTTACTTCTTTGTTAAAGTGATTTTATTTGTTTCATTTTTAAAAGTTAATTAAAAAAAAAAAACAACAACAACAACAACCTCTTGAAAAACAATTTTGAAAACAACATTTTTTTAACCAAAAAATATATATAAAAACTCAATAAAAATCTAAGTTCCAACCTTGATATACATATAATGAATTCAAATTTTGAAATCAATACGATACAACACACAACTTTTATATATAACCTTGATATATATATAGAATTCAAATTTTGAAATCAATATAATACAACACACCATTTTTATAAATATACAAGTTTTGTGTGGTATTATATTGATTTCAAAATCTGAATTCATAAAATGTATATATATAAATTCAAATTTTGAAATCAATATAATACAACACAAAAGCTTATTGCCTTTGCCATCAGTTTCTTTATTTTATAAAAATTTTAAATTTTCTATTCATTAATATAAAATATATATATATATATATATATATATAACTATTTTTTTGGTATTTACTCATATTTTACAAAGTTTTATAAAAATCAAAAAGTAATATAGTTTAAATTTTCTATTCATTAAAATATATATATATATAACTATTTTTTTGCTATTCACCCATATTTTTCAAATTAAATGTATTAAAATGGCAAATACCTTCTTAAAGCTTTTATGATTGAATTCATTTATGTATTCCAAATTTAAAAAATTATTAAAATGACATATTAAATGTGATCGAACCACTCAAATCTTTCCTAATGAATTCATTCATGAATTAAAAATATATATTATTATACATCCTGCATGTACAAGCATTCTGCATGTAAGGATCCATTTCGCCTCAAACAACAGATGAGCACTGCAACAGTTTCTGCTCTGCCGTTCCAGAAACTGTGAAAGAAATTCCATACAGCACAAGTGTGTACAATCATTCACAGCAACACCAAATACAATCTATGATTCACCGACAGATAAACCGATATCTGATAAATACAATCTATGATTCACCGACAGATAAACCGATATCTGATATATAATATGATGATTTTTTCCTACTGAAAAAAAAAACCGATATCTGAACAATTCTCATATCCATATTTCATTATATGCAATTTATCGAAAATTTTCAACTAACTTTCTACTGTACAAATCCTACTGAAGTAAGGCCTCATTTCGCCTAAACATCACTTCATGTTATACCAAACCATTCCCCAAAAATCTGTAATATGATACATAACAACTGATGACTGCCCAAAGCTGAGAAGGAAATTCATCAATGTGAGACCCCAGCAACTCTAGACCCCAAATACAATCTGAGACTAACAGATAGTCAGATCCATACTTATAAAGTATATGCACTATAATCATATCTTCTCGAACCTTCTCTGAAGAATGGATGTCTCAAAGCCTCTGAAGATTTCAGGCGTTCTGAGGCTTCAAAATTGAGAAGCCCCTGCAACAAATCTATAAATAGACCTGCATAGTGGTTTGCATGTTGCATTTTTTTTGCAGAAGAAAAAGCAGTATGGTATTTATATTATATTCAAAAATAGTATGAATATACAGAAATATGACAGGCACTTTTCCCGGGAATGGCTTCTATTCTGGGAGTATTTTCATCTGTTCATTTTTCATAGATACATATACAAATTTTTGGAGTATTTTCATCTGTTCATTTTTCATAGATACATATACAAATTTTTGGACTGCAATTCATCATAGACAATTAGAAAACTTTCAAAACTTTGTAGATACCTGTAGATCTGAGATATTGTCCAGAAAAAGGAGCTATGAAGCATACCAGAAAATTGTCGACCTTATATGCCGGGCATAGAGAAGGGCAGAACGACAAATGAACAGGATTCCATAGAGATGCTCAGGTGCCACTTACCGAAAGGAGATTGCATTCCTTTCTTTGAAAGTTCATCCGCCATTTCATTTTGATTATGCCTAATATGTGAGATAGGGAATATATCAGGTTTCCAAAGAGATGCAATTTTGCCCAGCCATCTTGTAAGGCTGTCATTTCTAATGTCATGTTTGCCTTTCACATGATCTATGATTAATTTAGAGTCTCCATAGACATTGATAGGACCAATGTCCATGAAGTTACAGAAAAGAAGCAGTCCATGCAGGGCCATGGCCTCTGCTTTGTTATTAGTCCCGTGGCCACCATTCCAAAACATGAGGTATTGGAGATCACTAGTTATACCAATGTAAACACCACAAGCGCAAATGCCATCCTTTGTCGCACCGTCAAAGTGGGCCCTTGGGAAGGAAAGTTGCTGAGAGTCGGAGGCTGTCATCTGCTGATTTTTCTGTTGGGGAATGTTTTGGAGTATGGAGAAATAATAAGGAATAATCTTGTCCATAACACGCCCAAAATTCTCCTTGCTGTTTTGAAAGATTCTTTTGTTCCTCCACTTCCACAAGTCCTGAGAATGTGGGCAGTTTAAAAAAATGTGCAGGTTGTCTTCTGTGTTGGCAAGGCAGATTATGCAAATGGCTGGCCCCTGCCAGCTCCTTTTCTGTAAATTTGTCCAAGTAAGATTTTTATTATGGTATACTAGCCACGAAAACATAATGATTTTTAGTAGGCAGCTTACCTTCCATAGAGAGTGAGGAAAGGTTTTGCGGGGGACCTCTCTTCTTAATTCTATCAAGGAGAGATATATGTCTCTTACTAATATAATGGACCTGTCTTTCTTTACCTGCCATTCAATGCGATCTTTGTCCTCTGTTTTATAAAATCCTGCAAATTTCATATTCCAAACAATTCTATTCCATTGGGCAGCCATTTCTCCTTCTAGGCCCAGTCCTCTGTCCGATTTCCATTGTGGTATGGCATCCTTCCAACCTTCTATAACCTGTGCCCAGAAGAAAAGTCCTTTTTGGTGGAGGAGCGAAAGCAGCTGTGGAGTGATTGGAGGTTCCATTTCTACGCCCTTGATTGCATCAACACCAATGAGTATGTTGTTTCCAGTTTGTAATTTCCATATAAGGTTTTTGTAGAAAAAGGAAGAATTTTTTGTAGACTTCTCCAAATCGTCGATCCTTGAGAAGGCCATTTAAAACTATTCCTGTACCAATAGTAAATATCTTCATTTCCAAGGTATTTCATTTTGATAGTTTGATTCCATAAGCAATTCCCAAAGACTACTCGCCACAAAGATTTTCACAGTAAAGCCATGCCAAAGAGACGCAGGTTCATGATGCCCCAGCCTCCCTTTTTTTTTGGAAGGGAGATGTTTTCCAATTTAGTAAGATGAAATTTTCTCTTATCCTTGCATCCTCCCCAGATAAAGGTTTCCATTAAACTGTTCAATTTTTTTATAATAGTTGTTGGGAGGTAATACAGATGCGCCCAATATACACATATTTGAGCAAGAACAGACTGTGTTAATATCACTATGCCAGCTAGTGATAAGCTTTTAAATTCCCATCCCGATATTCTCTTATAAAATCTGTTTATGATCCATGACCAATCAGAAGTATTGTAACCCGAGGGTTTTAGATGATACCCTAAGTATTTAAACCCCTCTTTAAAGGAAACAGCCTGTATGTTAAATAGTCGTGAGATATATTCCATCTCTTCTGCATCTACCTTACCATATTGAAATGTGGATTTGCCTTCGTTGACATACAAGCCTGTAGCCCTTTGAAATAAATTTATTATCTCAAGCATTTTATGCCATGTAAATCTGCAAAGCATAGCGAACAGGAGAACGTCATCCACAAAGAGATTGTGTGTTAGAAAGTTACCTCTGGAGATGGGAAGAGGGTCAATATTCCCCGCTGTAACTGCATTTTTGATGTGTAGGCTAAGGGTATCCATGACCAAGATGAATAAAATTGGAGACAGCGAGCACCCCTGGCGGAGACCTCTTTCAGCCCAGAAAAAAGTTGTGGGGTATCCATTTATGAGAATCGCGTAGTTGACTCCTTCTACACATGCCATGATCCATTTTGTGCACAGGTCATTTAGCCCGATCTTGAAAAGTAGACATCTCAGGTAGCTCCAGTCAAGGCAATCGAAGGCTCTTTTAAGATCAATTTTAAGAATGGCAGCACCAACATTTCTTGTTTGCATTGAATGCAAAGCTTCTTGAGCTATGGCCACGGCTTCTAAAATGTTTCTGCCACTTAAAAACCCATGTTGTTCTTTAGAGATATGAACTGATAAATTGTCGCGGATTCTCTCTGCAATAATTTTAGAAATGATTTTATAGATGACATTGCATAAGGAAATCGGCCTGTAGTCAACAAAAGAAAAGGAGTCCTTTCTTTTCGGAATCAGAGCTATGTAGGTGGATGAAATATTTTGATGAATTCTCCCATGTAATCTTGTTTCTTCCACCATCCCCAAGATGTCTCTTTTCATTATATCAAAGAAGTGGATGAAAATGTCTACGGTCCAGCCATCTGGGCCAGGACATTTGTCCTTTTTAAATGATTTCATTATAGAGAGTAATTCATCCTCCGATACAACAGCAAATAGTCTTTCATTATCTTCTTCATCGAACATATTTGGAAAAGGATCTATGCCCCATAAGATATCATTTATCTCTCTGTTAGGCTCTCGTTTGTACGCTTTTTTAAAATGATTGACAGCCTCTATGGAAATGTCTTCTTGGGAGTACAGATTTTTTCCTTCTTCATTCTTGATTTGCCAAATAGTATTTGAAGCTCATCTTTTGCTGGCAAAACTATGAAATAACTTGGTGTTTTTATCACCCTCCTTCAGCCAAGTTGCTCGACTTTTGAGCCGCCAGGAGATTTCTTCAATCTTTAATATATTTTGTTTCCTTTTTTCAAGTTCCCAGATCCGTGCCCGAGTGCTCCATGGGATGGAATGGGAAGTCATACCATCGGCAATTTCAGATAGTTCTTTTTCAATCTTCTTCAGTTCTATACAGTTTGATTGTTTTTTCTGAATTTGCCATTCTTTCACTTTGGATTTAAGATTGCTCATTTTGCCAATCAGGTTTTCCGATGGAGAGGCTTCAATTGAAGAACTGTTGGCCATCCAAAACTCGCGAACCATGTTGTTAAATGCTTCCTCTTCTAGCCAATATCTGTTGAATTTGAATGGATAACTTTTCCGCAATCTTGGGTTCATCCATTGTAGAGTAATCGGCCGATGGTCCGATATAAAAACAGGGAGAGTGTGAGAGCTCGGGAAACCATGTTTCTCTAGTAGATTTTCGTGCATGATGTATCTGTCCAGTCTTTTTGCTATATAGGCTTCCCCTGAACGACCGTTGTCCCAGGTAGGGGACAAAGATTTCGGGCAGATGTCAACATAGTTGTATTGCAGCATAGCTTCTCTAATTTTCTCTCCAATAGAGTCAGCTTTTTTCCCCTTCCCCCAAACTTCATCAAGTCCCAATGTACAATTTAGATCTCCCACGATGAGGAGCGATTCATTTTCTAGGATACCAGAGGCAATAAAATGATTCCAAAAGGAGGCTCTGTCCTTGTAGGGTGCATAGACATTCAATATATGAATCTTGTCGGCACATCCTCTATAATTAACAGTGATCAAGATACCTCCAAGGCATCTGAAAGTTTTAGCAGAGATCCACCTCGGATCCCATAGCACTGCTAGTCCTCCAGAGAGTCCTGATGCCTCCGTTGCCGCTATATACCATGTTGGGAACATTCTTCTGAAGAATGAGATAGTGTCCTGACTGTTATGCATTGTTTCCTGTATTAAAATCAACCTGTATGAAGATGAGAAAAATAAATTTTTTAGAGCAATATATTTGGGGTTTGCTCCTAAACCCCTTATGTTGATAGACAACATGTTCATCATTTGATAGTGTTCTCAGGCAATTCTGCTCTAAGAGACCCGGATTCAGAGATATGAGAGATGGGAATATCAATAAGGGAGGAATCTTGAAAGTTCAGGTTCCGAGATCCTTTGCGGCCCCTAAAATGTCTACTTCCCCTATTGTTTTTCCGGCGAACAGTGATATTTTTGGCAGAATTTGGGCTGATGACAGGAGAAATGGATCTTCGGGGCTTATGAATAGTCAGGGGAAATAGGTGGAGCGAATTCTTCTAGAGCAGCATGTCCAGGTCGCTGCCTATGGAGTTGGTAGGGGATGGGAGAGGAGAGAATGGGGGGGAAATGTGGGTTAAGGGAGCTTTACCTTTGGACGTCGAGCGATTCGGTGATAGCATGGGGGGGGAATGGAATAGATTATTAGGGGAGTGATCAGGTCTGTTAGGTGACGAGGAAGATGAGGGGATGATGTGGATGTCTTCCTTTAGGGGTGGGCAGCAATCTTTGGGCAATGGGGGAGGAGGGTCTCTCGGGACATCAGGAGATGGTTCAGGGGGGGGGGCCTGGGGAGAAAAGATAGGAGCACATACCGCATTAATATTCCCCATAGAGTTCGATCTCGGTAAAGGAGAGAGGGAAGGTTTATGATTCCAGGGCGATAGGAAAGGACGGTGGGACAGGTTCCCCGGAAGTGTAGGAGAAGATGGAAAAATATGAAAACCGAACTATGGGAGAATATCAGCAGAAGGAGATACATCAATGTAATTGTGCAATTCGCCAATTTCATAATTGGGAGACACAACAGAGATGTTTGCTTTGTTTTTCACCTTATAGACCTTTTTCCATGACTTATCAAATCCTGCAAATAGGAGCAACATGCTAGGATTCAAATCAGTGAAGCAAATCACAAATCATGTGAAGGTTTCATTTCAAGATGTTCCATGCGCATCCTAAATCATATAATAGGCATACCCTAAGTTTTGGCAACTTCCTCACTGCTCTGATGCTCTCTCTAGAGGATGCTCCTTCAGGCCAATTCAATCGTGTTCCATGTCTAAAATATTTCACATATCTTCTACTGTTGACAGGGTAACATTAAACATTATAGTTTACCATAGGTATATTGAATTTTATAGCATGTTAATAATCTGATCCAGGTAATATTTCGTTGAGAAGCATAAAAATACTCACTCTGATTTCTTCATCATATGATGTGGCAAAGGCCCTAATACCCTTTCCATCATAGCAAGATGTTCCAAGTTTTCATGAGTTTGAAACAAAGTCTCACCCTGAAAATTTGAAGGCAGGTACTGTAAATATCATTCCTGCCGGGATCTATATAACCATTCAAACCCAAGAGAAACTAGTCTAAAAAGTTTACTGAGCATCGCTCCACAAGTATGCACCCTACACTCCAAATATCACAAGGGTAGTTCCATTCAAGTCCTGTTAAAAAACATTAATTGTAAATAAAAAGGGCTTGTATTCGCAACATGATGCAATTGACACTAGTCTTATTAAATTTAAGACTTTTGTGATCGAAATCTTCTGGATTAATCACATTAGTCCTATCAAAATCTGATAGATAAACCATAGAACATCTTTCTAAGCTCACCCAAAATAACTTCAGGAACTCGATAATGCCTTGTAGAGGCCACTGAGGTGTCTTCTTGATCCTCAAATGTGGTGCTTCCAGAATCAATTAACTTTATTGCACTTGACTTCGGCAACCTTGTAATGTCATCTGGAAATCCCTTCACACCCTTTTGAACAACAATTATGCTATCAGAGTTGATTCCTTGACATATAAGCTTTTGCCAAGCTGATTAATTGTTTTTGCGTAGGAAATCTTATAAGCTTGGGCCAAGCTTCTCAAAGACATGTTTTTAAATCCATCCACAATCTTAAACACGCTATCAACCATAAAACAGACTACTCAAGGTGTTTGTAAAGAAAAAAAAGAATTTAGATATAAACTGCTACAAAATACTGACTATGCAAGTATGATTCCGGTAGTCAAACCACTCGCGCATCTGCACACAACTCTATTGGGAAAGGCATACATCTCAGGAAACCATTTCCAAGTTCTGAAAATGTCTAAATCGGGGAATCATGCCAGCATATTACCCAAAATGGCCATATATTTTATCATGCATGTATAACTAACAAAGCGAAGACAAGGATCAAAAAAAAAAAAAATCATACCGTGTACCATTTCTGTTCTGTCGTATTTGCCAACTTTACAAAGTACATCGACTTCTATCATTGCAACCTCTCGATACTTTTGTAATCCATGGATGATTTTAATGGCCACGAGATCCTTTGATTTTCGATCTCAACATTCTAATACTTCACCAAAAGATTGGTAAACATTGGCAATGTTACCATCAAAATAAAATTCATTCATCCATCTCACCGTTCTAGAATCCAAAAACAAACAAACAAAAAAAAATTAACATTGGAGAATAAACAAATCTTCTGAATGTCCAAAAATAAAAATAAAAAATTGCAACATGTTGCCCTTTATTAAGAATCTTGATAACCCAGCCATTTACCAAAAAACGCATCTACATGTTAACCCTAAAGACTCTTAATGTCTCATCAATCTACCACTTATCAAGAAGAGGGATTTGATGTCACACCTTATAAGTGTGACAAACCCAGCCTAAACTTAACAGGTATGACCCATAAGGGGATAACAAGTCACACCTCTGGAGACTTCGGCCCGACTTAAGTGGCACGACAACCCCAACCCAACTCAAGAGGAATGACAACCCAAGTCCAACTTAACAGGCATGACCATGAGCTCCTGAATGTCCAAAAATCTAAAAATGCAACAACTTATTGCCCCTTGAGACTCTTGATCAAAAAGTACATCTACATGTAAACCCTTGACCCTTGAGACTTTTAACATCCAAGCAATCTACCACCTATCAAGAAGTGGGATTTGAATGTGACAACCCCAGACCGTCTTAACAGGCATGACCATATGATGAGAACAAAACACATCTTTGGGGACTTCAGCCCAACTTAACAGGCATGACAACCCGAGCCCAACTTAACAAGCATGACCCATGAGGTGAAAACAAACCATATCTTTTGAGACTTGAACTCCTGGTGAGGCAATAACAACACCCACTTTCACTGACCTAGGAAACCCATGTGACATGTTCAATAATAAGGAAAAAATAACAAGAAATCTGAACTCTTAAATGCCTACCGTCACCCATCTTACTGAGTATTTTGTCTGCAAAAGAACAATAATACACTTTAGCCAGATTAGTATAGTAGATCAGGTGAAAAGGATATTTATAAATCACGTTTTAAATTCAACAGTGGAACCCTCCTTTAGATCTAACACTCCAAAAAGGCAAAACCCATCACAAAACCGAGCTGAAATGTGTGTTCTTACATCGAGGTGTCAAATTCTCTCCAACTTCGAACATGTAGTGGTCATCCTTGTCGTCACTGCGCCATGGTGGTGACCCAGTCCAGGAGCCCTCTTCTTTGTGTTTTATATTGGAAGAGGCAGACCGACTATTATCTGAACCAGAGGTGGAGGGTTCTATCCCAACTAACAAAGGGGCGTTCTCCCCATCATTTCTACTTACAATACCAAAATCCTTCCCAGAAAATACTAGTGTTCGCTAGACCTACACACACAAAATTGTGTCTTCATTTTCCAGGAGGATGCAAAACCCTTTGACCTTGTCTCATAAAAGCCTCAATACCAGCGTAATGAAAACACTGTGCTCTGAACGCTAACAAGTAGATCTACAAGAAAACCAGTTACAGACCAAGATATTCGCAACTAGAAAACCAACCTGATGCTGTGAAGGAAGGACATCCCAAGACGACGTTAACTTTCGATGCTTCATGGGATTTTCATTGAGCATATGAGGAGGGTGATGATATTTTGCAACACAAGCCATGGTTGCCGCACACGATCCCTCTCATCTCCTCCAAGTGGACCTATGCAGAAACTGCATTATGTTGCTGCGTGGATTTTATCTACCTCTTGCCTGACAGCCTGCAAGTTTTGTGCCAATTTCTCATTCTCAGCCACCAAATATTGAATGTTTCATCTTGTTGAACCTACAAAGGCCAAGTTGGCTTCGACAATGGAATTTGATTCTTCTTGGTGTCTGCCACTATTACCATTTCTTTAACGAATGTTGGTGATGCGTGATCATCCAGAAAATGTTGTCTCCATGCTTGTACAATCTTCTTTTGGAACTCATCAAATGACATGTTGTACACATCCATTACTAGATCATCATCAAGAGGAACAACATCCCCTTCTTCACTCGGGGTTGGCTCTGCTGCTAGAGGTGGTGGAGACTGAACAGTGACATGTGGCGTGCTCGGCATCAAATCAACATCTTCATTCTGTGGCTCCTGATCCATCTCCATGTTTGTAACTTCAATCAAGTGCTCAATTTGTTGAGCAAGCTCCCAATCTTGCATTTGTTCACCTTCCTCCTCAGCTGCTGGTAGGTTTTTTTCCTGCTCTCCATCCTGTATCAGCCTTGTTACTTCTTCCATTGTGCCTTTCCTTTCTTCTTCTTCATGTTTCTGTTTTTCTTCTTATTCTCTCCTCCTCAACTCTTGTTCTTCCCTCAATTTATGTTATGCTTCCTATAACCTCCGCTTTTCTCTCTTCCTCCACTCTGCTCTTTGTATCCTCTCCTTCCTCTTCGCTTCTGCTACTAAAGTTGCTTTCATAACAATAGGATCCACTTTCATTTTGCAACTTTGTTCTCCCTCTAGATTGTCGACAATTTTTCTCTTTCCCTTGTCCTACATGAGATTGCTACCTTTTGTTGTTGTTTCTTCTGGAGTTGCTTCCCTCTATGGAGTAGCCTATGAAATCCTTGCTAAACCAATGGGCTCATAGAGTTTGGAGGCATTGTAGCAATTCCTCCAAGGTCCTCCTATGTCCAATGAAATGCCCCACTGATCCACTGAAAGTGAATTCTCGCACAATGGGCTTTGCAAATACCATAGGGAACATACAGATTAAAGTCTTGAGTACCGAATGCAAATCTCACTATCTCCTTTCCCTCGGTATCTGTGACTTTCAAGTTCTTTATCTTTTATAATCCAATTTGCAGAGGAAGAGTGGGCCATGGTGCTTTCTTCTTCATGTGGAAAGTGTTGACAACCCTGTGGCAAGATGATATGACACTTATTGCATGGCAAGCTTTTCGGTGGCATACCTTGGTAAAACATGCATAGGCTTCTCTCTGTTGAACACTCTAAGGAAGATGCCACCTCGTGAGGCATACCAATCTGTGATCTTTGTTATTACCTCCATTGCTCCTCGTCACATGCAAGGTGGATATTCTTCAAAGATGAGCTTGTGAGGCGAGATGATGAAATGGTTAGTTATTTGTCCCATTACTCCTTGATGACTGCAATCCGAAAGCAGCTTGCAATAGATATGCACGACAATTTTTTGTGGTGTCCATGTCCATTTCATGCCAGGAAACTGATGTTGTGCATAGATTGCATCCAGTAAATATGAAAACATATAAAACCTTGCTTGCTCACCATCGGGAGGACTCCAGGCCTGTGCTACATGGGCTCTCAACTATCGAGCCAACATATATGACCAGTTGAACAACTTCCCCTCATTCACAACCTGGTTCAATAAGACTGCCCACCCTTCAGGAAAGGTCTCCATGCTCTGTTGACCATGGATCCTGCAAGCTAAGATAACCAAGAGTTGGTAGGCCTTCCTGAGAGACTTTGTCTTGTATGAATGGGTGGGTGTCTGTCGAAACTTCGATGGCTCTTTCACCCAACCTTTGACAATATCTCTTGTATTCACATAGTTGTTGGTGGCATAGAAAAATGAGTCCATGAGCTTCACTGGCTTAGGAAAGTGATACATGTGTTGATAATCTTTTGCCCGAAAGGTAGCAAGCTTATGTTTGTTGGCACAGCTCAATGTCATTGTTTCTCATTAATGTGTGAAATAATCCAGCTAATGACATCTGCACGTGGGCAAGCTGGAAATTTGCATGCAACATTGTGTAGTCTTGACTACTAGATACTGAGATAAACATGTCAGTCCTCTAGATCTGCCTCAAGGCTCTTTGCTGAAAGAGCTTCATTAACTTGTTGCCATGTTAGTGTTGACCCCTTTTCTATAAACAGTTGAGTGTCCACATACACTGGCAAGTCTATTGGTGTTTGCTCAAGTGCTTCCCCAATACTGCTTTCAGTGGTCACTTTTGAAGCGCTCTCTTTGGTGCCATTATAACAATCATTAGTAGAGAGAAGTGCTTCACAAGTGTGGTACCTATGGGTCAAAAATGATACCCATGGCAAGCAAACAATAGCTCTTGAAAATCTACCTTCAAAGCATGATCAAGCAGCTAATCATGCAACTGATAAGATGGATTACACATTTTTCATCAACAAGCAAGGGAGACTAGTTGTGGGAACTACGCATTGTGCATTCCTAGCAGCCAAGGGTGCAACCTGAGGCTTGAGACTGTGCAATGTGTAGTTCAACCTGGGCAGAGTCTGGGAGAGACAGAGCATTGTGCAATCTCAGTGGCCAAGGTGACAGGATGAGCCCTGGAACTATACAATGTGTAGTTGGGCCAGCCTGTAATGCACACTGCGCAGCTCCAAAGGTCACGCTCTTGGCTTGAGCCTTAGGATTGCATAGTGCCCAGCTGGGCAAGGGAAAATCTGGCCGAGGAAAGTGCAGATATGCTCGATGGAAGTGTGAAAAACAAGCAGAAGTGAATGATGATGTGAGTTTGGGTGCATATATAACTAAGTGTGAATGAATCAATGTAGATCGAGTGTAGAAACTGAACAAACAGAAGGAAAATTAAGTATGTGAGGGGAGTCGTTGCAATGGCGACCATCAATGCAAAAACAAGAAAACCGATGCGACACTTATGAAACGAAAACGACAACTTAGAACAACACTTATACAGGCTAAAATAAGTTGAAACACCAACAACTATGAAGAGAAATAAGTAAAACAACACTCACACAAGCAAAACGACAAAAACAAACAGAAAAAGCAGCAAAAGATGACAAAAGCGAAACTCACCCAGAAAAGCAACGATGACCACACCGAAGGTTCCTTGATCTCCTCAAGAATGCTAGAGCTCCAAGATCGAATGTGCAAATGAGCTCTAGAGGCGTCGATTAAATAGATTTTAGCGAATTAGGGTTTATAATGTGCATGCCTAAAATCAAGGAAAAGTGGCACTTGGCGGAAGTTTCTAAAGATAGTGAGTGTGCCTCCTTCAGGATATTAATAATGCATCCATATTTTTTAAGGATGCTTTTTGCTTTTTAGATTTTTTCTTTTTTGGCTTTTTGGGGAAACTTTCCATGCACACTACCGGGAAATATTGTGGAATTCTAGGGAACTGGGCAACTTTATAGCTTAGTGCACTGCGCAGTTTTTGAGCTCAATGAGGGATTGCACAGTTTTGGGCTTAGCGTTGGGTTTCCTTCCATGACTCCACAGTTTCTGAGCTCAAGGAAAACTGTCAGTTTGAACTATGCAATTCCAATCATCAAGGTTGCTTGCCCTCAAGGATTGTGCAGTTTCTAGAGGCAAGCCCAGAACTATTGTGTGACTAAGCCAAGAGGTTAGATTGTGACTTAGAAAGATCAGCTAAGTGTGGAAACCAGCAAACACAAGCACAACTAAAAACAATACAAGTCTCAGTCAAAGCATGAATACCTGGATCAGTACATGGTAAGTGATTATGGATAGGAAGGAAGGCTCGAAAATCAAAACATAAGCAAAATTTTGGAGGGTGTTTTTAGTCACTACAAAAAAATTTAAAAGGAATTTTAATCAAATTTGATTTATAAAAAGCATACAATCACGTTAGTTGGCTTTATCTCAGGTTCCTTCTCGCTCATGTTGGTTTCATCTAGGATTTTATTTCTTGGGTTATGAGTTGTATTCAATCAATCACCTTTGTTTTCCATATCAATGGTGATGCTTCTCCTTTCTTCCATGCTCAACATGGTCTTCGTTGGGGATGCCCATTCTCCCCCCTCCTATTCCTTATAATGGTGGAGGGCCTTAGTCAGCTATTGGAGGAGGCAAAACAAACGGGAGATTTTTAAGGTTGTATGGTGACGAGAAATATGGAAATTTCTCACCTTTTATTTGTATATTATATTCTAATTTTTTGCAATGGCAGCCCTAGAGAGGTGGATTTGCTTAAAGGAATCCTCTCTTTATTTGGGAAAGAAACAGGTATGCTAATTAATTTTTAGAAATCATCTCTTCTTGTTTCTGACATTGGGGTTGTTGAGCTCCAACAAATTTATGATCTTCTTCTTATGGATATCAAAATGATGGGTGATGGTATTAAATATTTGTGGTTTCATTTAAAAACCAATACCTATCCAAAGGTAGACTAGTAATGGTTGATTTCTAAGGTCGAGAAGCATATTGAAAAATGGAGTCATAGATGGCTCTCTAGGTCCAGGCATTTGGTATTAATAAAATCAATTCTTGAAGCAATTATGATGTATTGGACATCATTGGCCTAGATCCCCAAGGGTGTGTTGGAACATATCAGGGTTATATGCTTCAAATTTTTGTGGTCTGGTTCCAAGGAGGAGGCAGTCATTCCTTGGGTCCGATGGGAGAAGATTGCCAAGCCAAAATATCTGGTTGGATGGGATCTTAAGAACGTCTTCATGTTTTCCTAGGCACTAACTTCAAAATGAGGTTGGTGTTTGTCGTCTACACAAAGTTTGTGGACTTCATTTCTCATTAAAAAGTATATTGCTCCACTTTTCATGGAAGACGAGGTTCATAGATCTGATAAGCCTCGGGGGAATTTTTCGATTGTCTAGAGGGTTATATTAAATACTTTTGAAATCATTTGAAGTGGTCTTGCATGGAAAGTCAGCTCAAATGTTTTTGTTCCTACTGGCTAGGATCCATTTCCCAACAATAGTCATGGCCACCTTCTTCCTCCTCCATTAATCAAATTTCTCATAAATAGGGGTATATGCAAGCTTTCTCATATTGGCAATCTGACTTGTACATCCATTTGGAGTCAAGGTTGGAAATTTGCCTTTGATCTGAACATCATTGATGTCTTCTAGGTCCCATGGAGCAATTATATAAGGGTGTTGCATTCAGGTCATGTTCGATTATCAGACAAGGATGATGATGTAGAATTTCCTATAGATTCTCAAGCTCATGCAATGTACTAAAGCGCAAGACAAGAATCTACTTCTACTTTCAACCAGCGGAAGCCAATAGATCGATGAAAACAATATGAACAAGAAGAAGACAAATCAATGGCACATAACAGAATAAATTTTCCTGGGGAAAGCCACTGCTCAAAACCTCGCCTATTTGTATTGCATTAAATCAAAAATATGAGTGAAGATACAAATCTTGTTCTCACAAGAACAATTCCACACAAGTATGCTCAACTCTCTACCTCACAAGCCCGCTATTAGCCAACACTTAGCCAATTTCCACTGCCTGCCAAGCCCTTATTTCCTTGCGCAATTCCTAGGATGAATAGTTTGTATTTAAAGGGAATTCATGCTTCCAAAACTGCGCAATCCAAACATAGGTCCTTCTCTAATTGCATACATGATATTTACAACTCAATAAATCATACAACTGATAGTACATTGTCCCTGCACTCTAGTCTCAACTGGGTCTTTCTTTGAACTGACATGCATGAGTTTCTCATGAGGGAATCTTCAGTTAATTGGAGTAACACTTGTGGATGCACTAGTGCACCAACTGATTGTTAGTCCTCTATTAGTTCCACAAACAGTTAGTACTAATTTAACTAACCATAACTTAGTAAACCAAGTTATCTAATTACAACTCAATTTAAACTCATACTGGACCCCTAAAATTTAGGTAGAACATATGCATGACTACAAAAGGCTTCCAACTCGAAATCCCTAAGATAATTAAGTTAATTAAACTTAATTAACTATTTACAAGTTGCTATGAGAATAGAATTCGATCTTAATTCACATTTTAATTCAAGGAAAAATTATTCTCAACAGATGAATTGGTGTGGAATGTATGTTTGATTGGCTTGTACTCTCCTAAGGCAGGCTATAACTTTCTAAATGCTAACTGATTTCATGGTGATCCTAAATTGTGGTGGAAATTTGCTTGCAAATATCGTTGTCCGCCAAAAGAAAAAATCCTCATGTGGTGCATCATTGAAAACAAAGTCCCAACATGGGATATCCTTTTAAAGCATTTTGCTCATGGTCCTGGCTAGTGCGCCCTCTGTCAGGATGATGATGAATTTGTTTCTCACCTATTTCTATATTTCCCTTTTAGCCAACAATTTGGTCTCATTTTACATATGTTGAGAATCAAATTGGTCAATGGTCTGGTCGATATGTTGAAGAGGCCTGGCAGCTTTGGTTGTCCTTTCCTTCTCCTTAAGTTTTCAAAGCCCTCCCTCTTATAATTAGCTAGGGAATTTGGATCACTCATAATCACATCATTTTTAGATATGAGGTTTCTTACCCAAGAGTCATCACAACAGAAATAATGGTTATTCTTAACGATTACCCATAAGATAAAGATGTTCGTAGAGTTCAAATTATAGAAGTTGAGCAACCTGGTCATTTGATCTCGTGGGCCTTCTTTGATGGGGTCTTGGATGAATTTGGGCAAAAAATTGGGGGAGGTTTCATTTACATATATCCGAATCTCTTTCTTTTCATGTTTCCATGGGTCTAAGGATGGGCACAAACAATCAAGCTAAACTCTTGTCCTGAAGAAATCTCCTTTCTTTTTCTATTGAGAGGGAGGTCACACATATTCAACTCTTTTGTGATTCTATGCTAGTGTTTAATTGGATGAACGATATTCAATCCTGTTGAAATATATTTCTTGGTCCTCTTCTGGATGATGCTCTACAACTTAAAAAAACTCATTCATTTATTTTTCATGTCATCATCTATATAGGGAAACATAATCAAGATGTAGATAAATTTATCAAAATCATCTCTAGATCTGAAACAGGGTCTTTGGCAAATTTTAGAGGTTCATGGGGGTTCAAGCTTCTCATATACTCATAGGCCTTGAATAGCCTCTTGTTTAGTCATTCGTGGTTTCTTCATAGACCGATCTACTTAGTTTATTTTTCCTTGATGCCCACAGTTTATATTCTGTTACATTTTGATTATACATCTGAGATGTACTTTGTATATATTTTTGCTCATGGACTCTACATATTTCTGATGTCTTATTTATAGACCTTTGTTATGTAGTTCTTAGTCATTAACATAACCATTTTAGCTTGATGTATACTTTTGCTCAAACATGTTTTTAATGATTTGCATACACACTATGTGTGTATATAAAATGTAATTTTTATTCCCTTAATAAAAATTACATTTTTTTCTTTGGAAAAAAAAATAGCTCTCGTATTTCATGGAATGTAAAAAAAAATTGTATTTAGGAACCTCCTGGAAGTCTTTTACCTATAGAGGCTTAACAAATTTTGTATTGTATATAGGAAGGAATTATGAACAATGGTTGGCCTGGTTTGAAGTAATTACATTCACAGGCCCGATAAACCCAATTTGTTTATCTTTGATGTACTACTGCATTTCTCGTGCATATTTATAATAAAAAATTTACAGCTATGATTTAAGAAAAGATAAGGTTGTCACTGCATCTTTTAGACTTTCTTTATTTTCCATTCAAAATTCAATTAAAGATCTTAACTATCATGATTTCCAAGGTTCTATACCATCACTTGAACAAATTCATTTCCCATTAGTCTAAACCAAGAATCCATTAATTCATCATTTTGGCAGTTGGAATGTCCAATTGGCATTTAACCTTCGGAATTTGGTGAATTCAATCTTGATCAAGCTAAATTTTGTCATCATGGCACTAAGATTTGGTTCATTGGTTATAAAATTCAAGCTCCCTCATTAATAGAACCATTTTGAACATGAATTCAAATAACATCAGCGAGGGTTAAGCATTGTTCATAATATTTTCTACCTATGAGAACATATTTAGTCAATCAAGATTATTGTTTTTGGTTTGAGAAATTATTTATGTAGAGATTTATTGTGTTGTTGTGTCCATGCGTGTGAAAAATCAACCTATCGAAGAAAGTTATATGTGTATGTCAAATACATTGTTTCAAATTACTAGTTTTTTTCTCCTATTTCTTCAACACATGTATTTTATGGTACTATAAACTTTGAATCTAAATTTGTATATGTTGTAGGAAGAGAGATTCATTAGCTTCGATGACTAGTTTTGAAGTCTCCTCTCATAGTTGTTTTGATGGATAAGTTGCATAATTGAATCAATGTGATTTTTATGTTTAAAATCTTGCATCAATTTTTTTAACATAAGTATTGAAAATAGTGTTGAAAGATATGATTGCCCTCCTTACTTTTTTATATACTAGTTCTAGTATAGGTAAAATGTTGCCAAGGAAAACCCATATTAAAATCCTTGTTAAGTCTCCCAAAGGTAAACCTAAAGAAATAAGGGAGTCTACCTAAGAGAAGATGATGGATATTGAGGATCCATTAGAAGAATACACTCTTATAATCTAGTTCCCTATACTTGGGGATTATGAACCACAACTAGTATTCAAGGACACCAAAGCTAGCTTCGGAAAATCAAGTCCCATTTCTAGGGCGGAACTAATTGTACCATAAGTTCTAAAATAAAGACTATCCAGATATATTTCCTCATAGTGATGTTATAATAGGGAAATTGATAATAATTTTTTCAAAAAATAAGAAAGTCCCATATGCACTCCATTGTAGCAAGAACACTTGTCATGCCTTACTATGAGGGTATTCAATGGATAATTGACCATGCTAATTTAAATAAGATCGTGATTGTAGATAAGGAAACTAAATGTGTGGGATATTTTCTAGTTGTGAATTTGAGAAATATTTTAGGTTTCTAAATCTTGAAGTATTTTTAGTTACCCCTTTTGTGAATGATTTTAATGACAAGCATGATGTGGGAAAGGCATTAGCAATTTGGTGGAAGAAAGATAAATATTCTTTCACAAAGCCAATGGTATTTATGATCTTAAAAACTTGAGGGAACCATGCAAGCTTTTCATGGCATTCCTAACTTGATTGTATGGAGAGAAATATTTATTGTGGTTCACACATGCATGGATACCATTATCTTACACAATGGCCACAACAAGAGTATTCAATTGGGCTTACATTATCTAGTCAACTTAATTGTGTGATTTATAGAGTGCGAAAGGAAAAGGCAAAACATACTTTTGTGCTTTCCCTTTATATGGCTTCTTATTTATTAGATGTCATATGTGCTCCAAATATATTTGGGGGCCTTAATCTTAGCTAGCATGTCTCATAAGCTCTTGTGCATGTTTATTTTTAGATTTTATGAGACAAAAAATATAAGAGATTGTATTTAGTTATCCATGACTTTTTCTTGGCACCATTTCACAACATTATTTTTTGTAAAGAATGTCCAAGGTTGACCAATGAAACAAATAAGCTCATAAATTATATTGGTCATTGAAACCTATAAGAGGAACTAATTTTTCTATAGATTTATGGTTCAACAACATCAACTCATATTTTTCCTAAGTATGCATCGGTTGAGATTCTTCTAGGTGAAATATCTTATCAAATAATTCTTCAAGGTTTCAATGCTTTGTTGTTGAAGGAGGAAAATAAATGTATTTTTATTGCTTATAGTTACAAGCTAAGCCATCACTTCATAAAGGACCCAAAGCATGCAATACAAGAAGTAATTAGTGATCTTGATACAAATTCCCACTTGGGAAATACAAAACACATGACCCGAAAGGCCTTGTGACAAATAAATATGATCTAATATATTTAGCTTGGCCATATTGTTCTTAGAAGATGCCCATGAGTGGAATGAGGTTTTGGAAATGCAAAAGAACCCTCATCTAATAGTCTTTAAAACTTTATTCATTGATGAACAAATGGAGGATATAACTAGGGGACTAGGTTAGGAAGAAAGAGATAATAAAGAATATAAAGAAGCTAGAAGATTAAAGGAGACCGTACTAAAAGAAGAAGTTGAATAGAAAGACATACAAGATGAAAAAATTAGACAACAACGTGAGCAATAACAATAAAGGAAAATTGAAGAGGAACTTAGAGTAAAGTATGAGGAAGAAGCTACACAAGTAGAGTTAGAAAGGTAAAGAATAGTCTACATAGCTAAGTAGAGGAAGAAAGACTTGGGGATAGCTAGAAAGAAACAAAGACAAGAGGAATAAGCTAAGAGGAAAGAATAACACAATTTAATTCAAGATTAGCTTAGGAGGAAAGTCGAAGAAGAGAAAATACATGCTATATAAAGTAAATTGCAAGAGGAGAATAGGAATATAGAAGAAGAAAAAAAATAGAGGTTCATAGGGGAAGAAGAAAATAAAGGAAGAGACAAGGAAAAGTTACAATAAGAAGAAGCTAAGAAATCACTAGGAAATAGTGAGACTCTAGTGAGCAAGTAATATCAACCAGAAAAGTAGAGTTCACATTAGCAACATGTTTAGAAGTCTATAGTAGCACCTAATGAAGTCATTAATTTGACTAAAGATGAGGAGGCTACTCCTAAATCAAGTGATCAAAGTCAAGAGCTAGTGGTGAAGCAAGGAATTAATAAAGGTAAAGCGCCTACAATGGAGCAAGTGTATACCTTAGGGAGTCTTGAGAATGCTTTTTCATACAATGGTCAACCTATTCTCAATCTCATTTAAGAGGTGTCTAACTTAGATTATATTGGTTATAATTGACACAACAAGCCAATGTGAAGAGATCACAAGTTGATGTGGATAGTGTTATTCTATGCATTAGTGAGGAATTATTGTTAGATGTTAAGAGACAAACTTAGTGAGTTTCCATTCATTGGGACACCCATTTCTCATGTGGCTATTGATAAAAATAAAGTCAAAAGGAATGAAATTGAGGATATGAGAAAAGAGGTTGTATCTCTTAGAATTCTATAATGGTATTATAATGAAACCCAAGGGATTATGGACAAGTTTTGTGAGGAAGTCCTCGAAGAGGACTTAATCAGTGATCATATTAGAAAATAATTCACAATAAAGTATTGGTACTATTGGAGTAAACTATGATTTTTGTCCTTTTTTTGTAATGAGAATCTCATCTAGAAGGAGAAATGGGCCAAAACTAGAGACCAAATAACATTATCAAGGAAAATTCAAAGGAGGTGTGGCCATGAGGAGCATGGGAACAAAATATTAAAGTAGAGTGGGATATATAAAATCAAACAAGCATTGATCTGTTGGGATAATTTGGATGAAGTGTTACAAAGTCAAGCTTAAGATGAACAGTTAACCTATTTTAAAATTTGGGATCTCACGGAGGATATCATGACTAAGAGTATGTTACCAAGTTTTGGTTTGTTGGAGGATTTTCAGTCAACTGAAAAGGCATTAGAAGAGTTCAAAGGGATCATAAATGAATGAGAAGTGGATGTCAAAAGTATACCTCCCTTAAGCATAATCATATGCATATATTTCCAACTAGGGAATTCAAAATGGTCACTCAACTAGAGACAACTATTTCGAGAATACTATCAGAGAATTAACTAAGGGAGCATGTGTTGGTCTCTAGGAAAACTCAAACTATTACTTATATTTTAAACCTCTCTCTCTCTCTCTATATATATATATATATATAGAGAGAGAGAGAGAGAGAGAGGTTTAAAATATAAATAATAGTTTGAGTTTTCCTAGAGACCAACACATGCTCCCTTAGTTATTTCTCTGATAGGAGTTGTTTGAAGGATGGGGAAAATATGATCTTAAGAATGCATACATTGATATTCCTAGTTCCCATAAAATATAGTGGCATGCAACAATTTTACCAAATTTTCTAATTTTTTTCTTTATGCTTATAAATAGAGAAAACCATCCTATAAGAAATGGTATTTTGGATAGGAAGCAATTCTAGAAGAATTCCATCAACAAATTATTGCAAGCTAATTCATAAACTCTTATGGAGTAAAGAAAATTTGTTCACTAAATATTTGTGTGCATTCATTCATTATCATGGATTATTTTACTAT
This sequence comes from Pinus tabuliformis, assembly GCA_031772625.1. Lineage (NCBI taxonomy): Eukaryota > Viridiplantae > Streptophyta > Pinopsida > Pinales > Pinaceae > Pinus > Pinus tabuliformis. The sequence continues at coordinate 880,353,950 of CM062808.1, read as the reverse complement.
TGATTAAGTATCATAGACATCAATTTATCTTGAAATGGTTTATTAAATTACTAGGCATTAGTTTTGATGAAAGATTATATACTTTAATAGTTATTTTTATTTTATGTTATGACATGAATGATATGGAATTATTTCTAAGTATTCTACTATTATAATTTTATTTTTTCCCCGAGGAAAAATCGTAATTTTCTATTAATTTGAGAAAATTACATGTTGTAGATGCCAACCAGGCATATGCATATAGTTAGGCCGAAGCCTTCAAAAATATATTTATGTTTGTACAAAAGGTCACCCAAGAGGGTATGTTGTAGTTGATCGGATAAATATGTACATGGATATAAAAAGCATAAAAACTATTATGTTATATATCAACAAGAATGACTATATTTAGGGCCTATCAACCCCCTAAAAATTATGATCTATGTATAGCCGATGGTAATGCTAGTAATGTTCGTCATCCCACTGTTCATGTATTAACCATAGACCCTTGGGCTGGACCAGCGCCTCCTTAGATAGCTGGTCAGCAATCTGATTACATTCCCTGTAAATATGATGACAAGAAATATAATCAAAATGTGATTTGAACTGTATGACTTCATCCAAAATGTTCCTGAGAGAGTGCACATGACATATGTTTGTGTTATTGAACTAATTTTTAATGATTTTGGAGTCCCTAGAAATCTGAAGGTGTCCGCAATCATGATTCAGAGCAAAATGAAGCAAATGTCTAAGAGTGATGAGTTCAACATAGTTGTTTGTTCCAGCCCCCAGGCACATCTGGATATGGTATGAATGAGTGACAGATAGATGCAAAAGTACTCCGCCCCCCCCCCCCCCCCAACACATCCTTGATCTTGAGAAGAGCCATCAAAGTATTTATTCTATTATAATTTTTGTCTCTTTCTATAATTAAAATACTTTATGTTTCTTGAATGTTATGTTATAGTAGTAAGTTCTTATTAAAATTATTTGATAGAGAACCAAAGGTTATTGATAATTGTTCATTAATTGTTCCTATAGGTTATCCTTGGTAATGGTTTTTTCCAAAGTTCTTAGAATAGTTTATTTTTTCATCAATCAATAAAAAAAAAACAAAACAAAACAAAACAAAAAAACAAAAAACCAAAAAAACTTTTGAAATAACTTGTAAATCCCATCCGTCTCTTTCTATAATTAAAATACTTTATGTGTCTTGAATGTTATGTTATAGTAGTAAGTTCTTATTAAAATTATTTGATAGAGAACCAAAGGTTATTGAAAATTGTTCATTAATTGTTCCTATAGGTTATCCTTGGTAATGGTTTTTTCCAAAGTTCTTAGAATAGTTTATTTTTTCATCAATCAATAAAAAAAAACAAAACAAAAAAACAAAAAACCAAAAAAACTTTTGAAATAACTTGTAAATCCCATCCGTCTCTTTCTATAATTAAAATACTTTATGTTTCTTGAATGTTATGTTATAGTAGTAAGTTCTTATTAAAATTATTTGATAGAGAACCAAAGGTTATTGATAATTGTTCATTAATTGTTCCTATAGGTTATCCTTGGTAATGGTTTTTTCCAAAGTTCTTAGAATAATTTATTTTTTCATCAATCAATAAAAAAACAAAACAAAACAAAACAAAAAACCAAAAAACCAAAAAAACTTTTGAAATAACTTGTAAATCCCATCCGTCTCTTTCTATAATTAAAATACTTTATGTTTCTTGAATGTTATGTTATAGTAGTAAGTTCTTATTAAAATTATTTGATAGAGAACCAAAGGTTATTGATAATTGTTCATTTATTGTTCCTATTGGTTATCCTTGGTAATGGTTTTTTCCAAAGTTCTTAGAATAGTTTATTTTTTCATCAATCATTAAAAAAAACAAAAACAAAAACAAAAACAAAAACAAAAACAAAAAACAAGAACAAAACAAAAACAAAAAACAAAAAAACTTTTGAAATAACTTGTAAATCCCATCAAAATGGTTATTGGGCCATTAACTTAGAGGGCTATCCCATTCCAAATAGGGAAGAGTCTAATTGGGCCTCTTCCTTGGGTTTAATCTCTATTGTTGAAAATTCAGAATATATCCTCTTCAACAAATTTGCCACTAGAAGGGGAGGCAATGTATGGCAAGCTATACAAATAACTCACATCTGGAAATCGTTACTCCTAATCCTATAAGGTAGATTGTTGGAATCCTATACCTCAAGATGTGGAAAATGTTGGACCTGATAGTCAATCTTATATACAATATCAAATAAGGAAGTGAACAATTTTAAACATGTTACTTGAGATTATATTTAGAAAAATAAATGCATTGCCTATAACTCCTTTTCTTCCTCATCATAGAGCTACTAGCACTGTAACAATAAATCACGAAAACACATTAGTTTATGCAATAGAAGATTTAGTGAATTAGCTTTAAAATAAATCTCCCAACCTTTCATATTAATTCCTCCAACTCCTATCTCTCATCTTGTAACCTCACGTAAAAGCGACCATTCTAATCAACACTCAAATTCAAATTCAAGTAACTCAAAAGGATCAAATTTATGTGATCAATTAGAAATGGCCGATAATGAGAATGTTAACCAACCTTTGCTAGCTCAGGATTCTTTAGCTTTACTTAGATAATTAGATAACTTACCCATACATCCAGTGCGACCACTCCCTAAGTGTGACCATAGAATGTTTATTCCACCAAAGGACCATATTAAGAAAATTATTGCGGCCAGTAGATTAATGAATATACAACATGGAGAAGTGTTATGTAGCATTTCCCATACACTTTTGAAAATATAACATCCACTTGGTATTTCATCTTGCCAATAGGATAAACCACTAATTGGGATGAATTCTAAAATGCTTTGATAGATAAATTTGGGGAAAAAAAACTACCGTAGGTTCATTAATGGTAGAATCATTCTCTCTAGTTATAGGTCCTAAGGAAAAGCTTAAATACTTCAACCAAAGATCCACCACATTTTTAAACTAGTTTAAAGATGGCACTACCCTACACAAAGAATTGTCGATTGTGTTTTATGTGAATGCTTTACCTACATCAATTTATATGTTTGTTAAGCAAATACTTTAGTAGTAACTTTCAAAAACAAAGAACTTATACATGTTTTACCTATACCTACATGCATTACCTACATGCTTTACCTATTAACTTACCTACATGCTTTACCTATATTTTTGTTTTTACTTAGACCTCAACCAAATTAACATGTAGAAAGCAAAGAAAAGGATTCCATTGATATGGAGAGTATGCATAGGATGATCACATGACTATCTAATGAAATACATGATATGAAGAGAAATTATGGGAAAGGAAATTTAAATCCAAGACCATAAATGCCATTTTTTAGAAGACTTATCCCTCTCGAAGATATTTAACTACATATTGCAAACTTAAATGTTGATTTGGAAGAAGTAGCCATATGTGAATACTATAACAATCATCAAGCTAATAATTCTAAGAAAATATGTTAACAATGGATTGTTGTAATGAATTTGATGCAATAAATATTTAGGTAGCTATGTACAAGTAGAGGGATCTAATGAACAATAAGAGAGAGAAGTGGAGGAAGAATTTCCTAAACATACCAATAAAATAGCTAGGTTCTGTGGGATATGTTTCTTAGTGTGAATTTGCCTAAGGATGATGAAGAAGTGGTGGAAGAAGGTTTGGTAATATAAAATAGGAGTAGGGAGTTATACCTCATCAAGAAGTTACCTATCAAACCCTTGATACAAGTAAAACATGGAATTTTAATCCTATTTGTAGACCTACTCTTGTGATTTCTAATGTACACAAGCCTTCAACTAGTTATTCAGAATTTTTGGAGTATAATGTTGTGGCATATCTTAAGAAAACCAAAACAAATATTTCAATACTTGATATATGTATGATTTCATAGTATTGGAAGTTATTGTAGAATTCCTTGAAAGATGAGGATATGCAATCTTCAAAGTCTACTAAATCTACTATCTAGTGAGAAATAATACATAGAAAGTAGCAAGCAATGATGCACTGATAGAGAGAAAGTCTGAGTCTTAGACTCCTCTCTTCTTACTAACTTTTGATATATTTAACTGGAACATTCATAATTGCCTTATAGACTCGAGTACATTTTCTAATGTCATGTTGTACTTTATGTGCAAAAATATAAATGTAACTTCAACTAGATGTTTAACACATCATCGTCTAGCTTGATAGATTACAGGTTAAAGCAATTAGTGAATTTAAAGATGATTTGATCAAGATAGCTTTTAATTTCAAGGTTTATCAAATTATAAGCATTGTCGTTGTTTATTTTGTAAGAATGTTAGCTATTTCTTATTAGAGATTAGTCTCGAAAATTACAAGGTTATTTGTAAAAGATTGATCACACCTTTGGCTTCCATGGAATGTACAACCAAACAAGATAAAAATTGATAGAGAAAGATATATGAAGCATATTGTCACTGGTATTTAAGCAACTAATGAAACTTTGTCTTTAAAATGTGCAATCCTTATAAATTAATTCTCTAGAAGGATTTTGGTAATTTTATTGTTGTAGCTTCGGAAGTACCTACGACATAATGATCTAAATTGATTTTATAGGAAGATAGTTGTTCCAAGATACGAAGTACCACTAATTGTGTAAAATATATATGTTTTAGTTTTTTTTATAACCCAAAAAGATTAGAATATTTAAATAACAACAAAAACCAAGTAGATTTAAGTATACCCCTAATATATTAACTTTACATATCAAAGGTTTTGAATCCCAAGAGGAGGTTGGAGCTAATTGTTTGCTTATTGATCCAAGGGTAAACACAATTTCTTTTATTGTAAATTAGATTTTGATTAGAGGTTGATATTCGTAAGTGTATGGTCTATTGCTTAGTAGAGATTAGTCTAAAAAATTATAAGGCTATTTTGCATCAGATTGATCACTACTTTGGCTTCCATGGAATGGACAACCTAACAAGATCAAAATTAGTCGAGGAAGTTATATGAAGTGTATTTTTACTGATATTGAAGCAACTAATGAACCTTTATCTTTAAATGTCCAATCCTAAGAAATTATGATCTGAACTCTAATTTTGGAGATTTACTTGTTACCGCTTCTAAGATACTTAAAATACAATGATTTAAATTAACTTTACAAGAATATAATTGTCCTAAGATCAGAGGTACCACTAATTTTGTAAGACATATAGGTTCTAGTCCATCTGATAACCCAAAAACATTGCCAAAAATATATATTTTTTTAAGTAGATTTAAATATACTTCTAATATATGGAATCTATATTTCAATGGTTCCAAGTCCTAAGAGGGAATTAGACTTATTTTATTGTTGATCAATCCAAGGGGTAAGAATGGTTTCCTTTCTCATAGATTAAATTTTGATGGTACCAATAACACTACAAAGTATGAGGCTCTAGTCCAAGGTTTAAAAACATCTATTAATCTAAAAATTAAAAGAAATGAAGAATTTGGAAATCATAGTTAAACAAATTAAAAATGTGATACACTACAATTCCCCACATTTGAAGAATTATTAATAGGAAGTTCACAGGTTGATTGATTATTTTAAAGCCTTTGATATCTCTACTATCCCTCATTCTAAAAACCTAGTTGTTGATTCATTAACTATTGTTGATTTTAGGCTCTCTCGTTTGGAGGACTTTGAAGCAAGTTTTCAGGGATGATGAACAAATATTATAATTCCTCACCAATGAGGATAATTTTAGGGATCTATTTATTAATGACGATGAGTTCTAGGTAACTCTAGAAGGGGATAAAGAAAAGACAATTAAGAGAATTTATACATTATACCCAAAGGGATTATTAATGTGGAAAATATTTTTGATATACAAAATTGATTTAAAAGATCACCATGTAGAAAATATGTTGATAGAATTGCAACTGCTCAAGAAATTTTAATCTAAATCAAGAGACACAATTCTACTCTACTGATCTGCGGAATTCAATTCACAATTTAGAACAACAATCTCAGACATGCAATAAGAAATAACACACATGCACAATATTTTTTCTAGGGGAACCCAATTGGGAAAAACACCTCAAGCCTCTTTGCATTAATTAGATGAATATAGAAGTATTACAATTGTTTTCTCGCACTAAGCACAACCTACAAGTGAATAACCTATCTCTCTACTCAATGAAAATATTTGACCCAAACTTAGTCAATTTATGCCTCTGCTTGAGCCCCTATTTCCTTGCGCAATTCCTAGAGAATTAGCCCCTATTTTTTAGGAATTTTCCTCCAATTGATTGCGCAATTCCCAAGGTTTGATCATCTGACTGCATGCAACACCTATACACTCAAACTAGTTTACAACTACTTGTTACATTGCCTTGGAATCTCCACCACAGTTGGGGAACTCGAATTCTCTGCATGCACTAGCTATTTTAGGTTGATTGATCAGTTAACTAGATGATCACTGAGTTAGATTGTTGTCCCACTACACAACTGACCTTCCACTAGTTCTATCAACAGTTAGAACTAGTTTAACTTAATACAACAGGCCATGATTGCTACAAATTAGAAATCACACATGCTTAACTAAACTCCAAGCCCTCTAACTTGAATTTACTGAGTCAACTGAGTGACACAATCCATGTCACACAATTTAATTACCTCCAAGTTGTATGTTGATGTGGAAATTCAAATTTTCTCAATTTGACCAAGGAAAAGTCAAATTGAGACTTTCTTGTTGCACTTTTCAACACTGCCTCTCAGCAAGAAGGGGATTATCAACCACCCCTATCCTGCACTTGTGGAACTCAGACTTCCCTCTTTACAGAGCCTTTTGTCAAGATGTAAACATCTTGTTCCTCTGTAAGAATGTATTATAGCAACATTATCTGCCTCTGCACACAGACCTGTAAATGATGAAACCAGATATCTATAAGCTTATATCGATCGTAAAATATTGGATTCTCAAAGAACTTAATGCAACTTTGATTATCACAATAGATCATAGTTGGATCCATCATCTGACCAAACAATCCTACAAGTATCTTTCTCATCTAGATCGCCTCACATGTTGCTTGACTTACAGCCATGTATTCAGCTTCTACCGAGCTGAGCACCACAAATCTTTTCTTCCCATTGTAATAGGAAACCGTTGCGGACCCAACACTAAAAATTCCACCTAATGTTCTCTTTTGGATGGAATCCCTAACTAATCTGCATTTGTGAATCCACACCAATTCACTCCCTCTATCTATCTATACCATAATCCATACTGGGTAGTGCCTCTGAGGTACCATAAAGCATGCTTAGTTGCCTTCCAATACAATTTGGTCTTGCTAACTGTTGGTATCATCCCATGACCCCCTTTTTCCTCCTAAAACATATCATTTGCCCATTCCTTTTCATCATATATCTCTTAGAATCCTTGAAAATTGATTAATTAATAGTCCTATAGTTATTAAAATGCATTGAAATTGATTTAGGAAGTTTATGTTAAAGAATTAGAAGTTTTTGGTAAAATGGTTACAGGAAGTTCCAACATCCTGTAATTAGCTCATTGTTTGACATGTGGCACAACAGCTAGGCTGGAGCGAAAGGCATGGATGAAAAGTAGAATGTCCAAGCATGGACAAACACCTATCCTACAGCAGAATCGACCCTCCTACATGCACGATCAACACAGGTCAAAGCATGGCACACTGGCGACAAAGGCAGCAACAGCAGCGCATTCTAATCTGATTTAGCTTTTGTTCTTTTTGAAATCAGTTAGGATAGAAACATTTTGAAAATCTCGATGTAGTAAAAGCGGTAACAGCCATATTCCGAATGTACATTCATTTTCGAAATGACATGGTTGTAATAGACATATGTAAATACAGTTCAATGTAATAAACGATGGTTAGTAGTTGTATCATTCTAAAACAGAGTTTTTGAACTTAATACTAAGAACCCAGTTGCAGTTACGACTCGTGTCTAGTGCATTGATTTGATATTCGGTTGAACATAGTCCAGTATACCACTGGAACGCGGACGGGCCCTATGTTAAACCGGTATACTATTCTTTTCATTTTATTTGCACTTAGGGTATTATATGGTTTGCACAGTAGTTACGATTGGTTCCCGATTTCAATAGCTCTTGATTTCAATTGAATGTATATGGTTTGCGTTTATGGTAATGCTTGAACAGTCATCGCTGAGATCTTGAAGCGCGTCCTGTAAGGGATTCGATCCCTGTGTGTCTTTTAAAAGCAATGTCATGAACTTTATTTTCATTTCAAAATCCATTTATGATCTTTGTACATTTTTACCTTGTGTAGATATTAGTGAATGCTGGGTGTTTGCAGAACAAGGGTTTTATGTGTGATGTCTCTGTAAGGAGATCGAAAACTTGGTTTGCAGTGATACGCAGTGTTTAGGTTCAGTATTTAATTTGGTAAAAGCATTTAGTGATAGTATTGTAATCAGGTATGTTAGCAGAGTGACCTGAGTGTTTGCATGATAGGTAACATACCCCAATCTTCTGTAAGGAAGTACTGTGACCTACATCATAACCACTTAGCCAACAATCCTTTATGTCTATATACTTTAGACGCATGCCTCTAAGCTTACGCATCTTGGTCGATAATAAATATAGTCTAGTCTAGTACCCTAGCTAGAACACTACATTTTGGCGCCGTTACCGGGGAGGCGTACTTAAAGGATTTAGACAAAAAGAAAAAAATTTCAACACACAAAAATAAACAAAAACACAGTTAGAAATCATGTTCATTTATGCCTAGATTTAGAGATAGTCAAGGGAGATTTGTAAAAACCCCCCACCATCTAAAAACTAACCCATCATCTTCAGGAGCAGACTCTCTAGGGAATACAACACCAGCTAAGGAAGTTATCCAAACATTGGAAGAAAAATTTTATTCAGGACAGAAACTTACTCTTATTGAGAGGGAAACTTTATTCACACATAAATCGCAGAAGAAGCACTTTCCTAGACCTTCTACACAAGGAGAAAGTAGTACAGTTACCGAACAATCTTCCTTTCTCCTTTTTCCACCAAGTGACACCGACACAGAGAGACCAATTAGAATGGCTGAGGAAGGATCTGGATCAGTACCACGCCAAGGAGATGAAGAGGAGTCAACTTTTAAGTTCCCTATACATGAACCACAGGAGGATGAGGAGATCAAAATGAAAAACATACCCCCATCCGTGCTACCAAATTTCTATGGTATGGCTTCGGAGGATCCAGACTCATTCTTGTTCGAGTTTGACATTGTATGTTGAACTTATGGCTATACAGATGATGCCCATAGGCTTAGGTTGTTCCCAGCCACATTAAAGGCATCAGCCTTAAAATGGTTCATGGGGCTAGGTGAGCATGCTATAGTTGATTGGGATGGCATGAGGAGAATATTTCTAAGGAAATATCAGCCTTATTGCAGATCCAAAGACTCTAAAGATGATATCTTTAGAATGAGTCAGCAAGAGGATGAAACCTTAGAGGAATATTTAGAACGGCTTGTCTACAACTTACAAAAATCTAAACACCGAATTATGCCTCCTGATCTGGTCCGCACAATATTCTTGAAAGGTATCCGAGAGGAATACATGGATGATCTCAACTTGATGGGCAAAGGTGACATTTCTGCCTTACCCTTTGAAGAAATTGCTGAGTTGTGCGAAAAGTATTCAAGGAGTAAAGCTAAAATGGGAAAGAGAAGCCTGTCATCAAGGGTCACAAAATCTGCCTCTGCAAGTGTCACAAGGGCCGAAATAGGGAATCTTTTAGAAGAGTTTAAAACAGATCTGTTAAGCACTCTAGGGAACCAAATTGACACTTTAAAAGCCAAGAAGAAACAAGAAGATGAAGATCATATCATGGCTATCTTCTGCCCAAAATGCCGAAAGAAACATGCATTAAAAGATTTCCCTCTAGAGAACATCCAAGTTTGTGCTTTCTGTACTGAACATCATGATATGTTTAACTGTCCTAAAGTTAAAGTTTTGCAGAACTGTAATATGGCAGCCAATACAGAGATGGAAAACGTGTATTACATGGGCACAAAGCGACCATGGCAGCCAAGGCCAGCACCCCAAGGTATGTTTCCAAATCAAAATCTGCAATTTCCTATGAATGATCAAATGTATGCACAAAACTCATGGAATGTACCCATGCCATGGCAGCACCAAAGCCAACCACAACACCAATGGAGACCGTCTCAACAGTACTCCCAATCTTATCATACATATCCTCAATCATACCCACCTTACTCACAACCATATCAACAATACCAACAGCCGTATCCATCACATTCTCAACCATATCAGCAGTATCCTCAGCAAGTTGTCTATCAGCCCCAACCTCCTCAACAAGCACTGCCTGCTCCTCCACCAATAAATGCACCACAACTGCAATTTCCAGCTAACTCACAACCTCCCAGACCCACTCAAATTCCTGCTCAAACTGTCCCAAATCCGAATAATAGAGCAGAGAGGCCAGCCTATAATGTAGAAGAAGGAACCTCATATTCCACACTGCCTTTGCAAAACATTAATTTGAGGTCTGGTAGGGTGCTCCACAAAGATTCTCCAATAACAGATAAGCAAGAAGAAAACTCAAAAAAGGAAAATGAAATGACAAATCAAACAAAACCAAACAATGATACCAAAGATAAACAGATGCAACCACTGCATCCACCTTTTCCAGACCGATTGGTCCAAATAAAACCACCACTGTCTATACCACAATTTGATGTCTTAGATGAACTTAAAAATGTCTACATAAAAATTCCACTGCTGCAAGCTATAAAAGACATTCCTATCTATACCAAAGCCATCAAAGACATGTGCCTCAAGAAGCCTGCTAGAAAAAGGATTGATCCTCAAACCATTCATGTTTTAGGAAATTTAGCAGGCCTTATGACCAATACCATCTCCATGGAGAAGTATGTTGATCCTGGCATCCCCAAAGTGACCACCATCATTAACAACATACGGATTCCAAACACTTTGATAGATCTTGGAGCCGCAATCAATGTCATGACTCTTGAAACCATGACAACACTCCAGCTCATAAATTTGCAACATACCACGATTGTTCTAGAACTAGCTGATAGGTCCAAAGTCATTCCTGAAGGGATTTTGGAAGACATCATTGTCTCACTGGACTCTTGGGAGTATCCAGTGGATTTCTTAGTCCTTCAACCCAAATCCAATTTAGGAGGACACCCTATCATCCTTGGTAGACCATGGTTAGCGACTGCTGATGCATTCATAGGATGTCGATCAGGCAACATGATCATTTCAAGGGGGACCGAAAGAAAACAACTCACCCTTTATCCATCGGCACAATCACCAGCAATAACACACAATTTGTGGCTTGATGATAAATTCAATGATAAAGAAGTACAATTTGTTTTTAGCATTGACCAAATCTATGATTTCCAAGAACAAGACAATAATGATTTGGTAGAATTATTCCTTTCTCAACCTGATATGTCTGAAAATTTGAGAAGTGAACAATATCATGCTGCAGATGTACTTTTGGCCCAAAACTTTCAGTAAACATGCACCACCCAATCTTTGCAAACTACATTTCACGACATTTTTCCAGTTCAATCCATCACCAATACACAGAGTCAGATCATAGAGATTAGTCCAGGGAAAACTCTGAACATAGGCAATCACCTAGACTCATCTCAACAAGAGAAATTGATTAAACTCTTGAGAAAATACCAAAAAGCCTTTGCTTGGGACTACACCGATATGCATGGGATTCACCCCGACACATGCACTCACCATATCTATACATATAGCACCATTAAACCAGTGAGGCAACCACAGAGAAGAATGAACCCCATGCTCCAAGATATTGTCAGAGAGGAACTGCAAAAACTTTTGAGAGTTAATTTTATATATCCTATTTCTGACAGTCAGTGGGTATCCCCATTGGTTATAGTGCCCAAGAAAAATGGTAAGTGGCGCATTTGTGTTGATTACAGACAGTTGAACAAAGCAACGCTCAAAGATTATTTCCCACTGCCATTTATTGACCAAGTGTTAGACACCCTAGCTGGCAAATCATCATTTTCTTTTCTTGATGGTTTCAGTGGCTACAACCAGATCAGGATCGCCTTAGAAGACCAGGACAAAACCACATTCACCTGTCCTTGGGGCACCTATGCTTACAATGTTTTTCCATTTGGACTTTGTAACGCTCCAGCTACATTTCAGAGAGCTGTGTTAGCTATTTTCGCTGATTTAATTCATGATTGTGTTGAAGTCTACATGGATGATTTTTCGGTATATGGCAATTCATTTGAACATGCATTAGAAAACCTTGAGAGAGTTTTGAAAAGATGTATTGAAGCTAACCCGTCCCTCAGCAATGAAAAGTGCTTTATGATGTTAAACAAAGGGATAGTGTTAGGCCACTATATTTCTTTTCAAGGCATCCAGGTTGACCCAGCAAAGACCCGGATCATTGCTAATTTGCCAATTCCACAGAATCAAAGAGAGGTAAGAAGTTTCCTTGGGTATGCAAGCTATTATCGGAGATTTATTGAAAATTTTAGTAAGATAGCTTTACCTTTGTTTAAACTTCTAACCAAAGATGTACTTTTCAACTAGAATGAGAACTACCAACAAGCATTCGAACAACTCAAAAAGAAGTTATCAACCGCACCAGTCTTGAGAGGGCCTAATTGGAGCCTACCATTTCATATCTTTACAGATGCATCTGACACTGCAGTAGGTGCATCATTAGGCCAAAAAGAGGAATCTTGTACTTATGCCATTTATTTCATTAGTAAAAATCTAACACCTGCAGAGTTAAACTATACAGTTACAGAAAAGGAAACACTTGCCATCATTTATGCTGTGAATAAATTCCGACATTACATAACTGGTTATGAGGTCTTTGTACATACTGATCATTCGGCCATTAGACATTTAATGAATAAACCAGTAACTAGTGGCAGAGTTACCAGATGGTTACTATTGTTACAGGAATTTAACATCACAGTGTTAGATAGACCAGGCAAAGAGAACCAGGTGGCAGATTTTCTCTCTAGACTGCAAAATCCAGGTGAGGTTGTTCCAGTTGAAGATTCTTTTCCAGATGAAAACTTATTTGCAATTTCCATAGTAACTCCTTGGTATGCTGATTTGGCCAATTATTTGTCTACAGGTAGGACACCTCCACACTTTACTACAAAGGAAAGGAAGAGACTAGTCAAACAAAGTGCTAGATATTCATGGCTTAATGGCGATTTATTTTACACTGGTTATGATATGATTATTCGAAGATGTGTAAGAAATGATGAGGTAATTGATATTTTAAAATCTTGCCATGATGAACCGTGTGGTGGGCATTTTGCAGCGAAGCGGACAACATTCAAAGTTCTTACTCTTGGATACTACTGGCCATCCATTTTCAAGGATGCCAAGAAGTATGTAAAGAGTTGTGACAGCTGCCAAAGAATGGGCAGGCCCACAGCTACCGATGAGATGCCCCTTCAGCCCCAAGTTCACTTAGAGCCATTTGACAAATGGGCTCTAGACTTTATAGGACCCATTAACCCAACCTCCAATGGTAAGAAGTACATCTTAGTATGTACTGATTACGTCACAAAGTGGGCTGAAGCAAAAGCACTGGTTAGAGCAACCGAACACACAGTAGTAAATTTCCTTTTTGAAGAGATTTTTGTGAGGTATGGAGTACCAAGGGAAATTGTGACTGATCAAGGTACTCAATTCACCTCAAAGCTAGTGAAGGACATCACAGACAAATACCAAATCAAGCATAGGAAAAGTACCCCTTACCATCCACAGGCCAATGGGCAGGTGGAATCCACAAACAAAACTTTGGAGGGGATCATTACTAAAACTGTTGCAATGAACAAGAAAAATTGGGAAGAGAAGCTCAAAGATGCACTCTGGGCTTACAGGATTACCTAGAAAGATACTACAGGATTTACACCATATCAGTTGGTGTACGGCAAAGAGGTAATGCTTCCTATTGAGTTCCAAATACATACTTTTAAACTGGCTGCAGATTTACAAATTGATTTGGACCAAGCACAAAAAGAAAGAATTCAGCAGTTGAACCAGCTGGATGAGATGAGGCAGCAAGCAGAGGAAGCCACAATCCTCATGCAAAAACAAAGGAAGCAGTGGCATGATGCACATATTAAGAAGAAGCAGTTCAAGGAAGGTGACTAGGCTTTACTTTTTGACTCAAAATTCAGAGATCATAAAGCCAAGTTCACCACCCATTGGATGGGCCCCTATGAAATTGTTCAGGCTTATGACAATGGTTCATTCAAGCTCAAAACTATTGATGGAGAAGGTCACTCCTTTACTGTCAATGGTCATCGCCTGAAACTATACACCACGCCCATCAGCAAGCAAGACTTTCTCCATACAGTATCTCAGCAAAGAGAGGTTGAGGTATTGCAGCCCTCAGCTGCAGTATCACTGCCTTAGTTTCTTTTATTTCAATTTCAGAGTCAAAAAAATAAAAATAAATAAATAAAATTTTATATAAAACAAAAACTAAAAAAAAAATAAAAATAAAAAATAAAATAAAATAAAATAATAATAATAATAATGGGTTAGATGTGAAAACCAGCCTCTGGCACACTCTAACCCCGAATTCCTACTTGAAAACCAATTCGTTGGCGGGTAAGAATTCTCTTTCTTTTGTTCACTGTTTGATTTATCAGCTGAATCATGACTTGAGGACAAGTCAAAATTTTAGTCGGGGAGAGAGGCATCAGCATTTTGTTCTTTTATCTCTCCATTGTAAATTTTTAAAGATTTCTTATCCTATATCTTCACTGTAAATTTCCAAAGCAGCTTGTTCCAGCATTTCAGACTTCAATAAATACGTTGTTTTGTCATTGTTTTATCTCAGAGGGACCTGGTTATAAACATTATGCAGGGGGGCCTATTCTGTCCAGACATCTATGCTACCAACACCACCAGTAAGGGACCTGTTTAAGACACCCAGAAGGGACCTGTTAAAGAGATTGACACCCAGGGCTACTTCAACAAAGTTTCATCAAGTTTCTACAAAATTTTCATCAAGTTTCTACAAGGATTTGGGCACCAAGATTCCATCAAATGCCCAACCTCAATGAACCTGTATACATATAAGGAGCTGCATGAACATCTTCAAATCTTTCTCAAGGGACCTGTTGCATTCAATCTTTCTCAAGGGACCTGTTACATCTTCAATTTTTTCTCAAAGGACCTGTGCATTCAATCTTTCTTAGAGGACCTGTTACAACAAGCAAAAGAACAGTCAAAAGGGACTAGTCCTACTCAGCATGTTAATACAACAACAACCAACAAAAGAGTAATATGTTTCTTATTCTTAAACATTTAATCTCTTAGATTGATTTTTAATGTAAATTTGATGACTGTGAACTGTTATGATTGATTTCAAGGACATCTACATTTCCTATCATCCCTTATTCCGCCGATTCTCATCATTTCTCATACATCAACCTATTCATACTTCTAAACCCATTACCAACACATCAACCTTGTCATACATCCTACAGTCATACCAACATCCTCCATCTAACCGAATACCAACCGAAACAGGACACGTGGTGGATTGTGTTTTTAAATAAAAGGAGAAAGAAACAAATGTAAAGCGGCCTGGCTATTGTATTCCACACGGCCAAATCATGACTCCACCACCCGATGTACCCAAGTGATTCAAGGGACTCCCCGAAATCATACCCAGCATTATATATATATATATATATATATACGCTCCCAGCGCTCTTGTGGTGACATCTATGCAAGCGTACAGCACTCCTCTGTTCTAAAAAATTGAATACGATGTGAGTAAGTACAGATGGTTATCCCTCCATCATTTTCGCATTTGATCCCTGTAACTTTCAAAGTAGAATCAGAGGCAGTGAGCACCGAAGAAGTATTACCATTTGGGTTCGACTTACACAGTGAGGATTGGAAGCAGTGAGTGCCGAAAGAGGAAAATATAACCACTCTGTTTCGACTTCCACCACAGTCATAAGACAATCGACCGACCGGGCATCATATTGAAGATTAAGGGAAGCGATACACCAGGTAACAAATTTGAAATTTCTTTGTTGAAATCGTAGAAACATAAACAGAGAAGGGTTAGAGCACGACCCTCTGTCACTATGACTAATAGGGTCGAACCGAGTGTGTTCGACAGTTCACAATATCATGAAGATTGCATTGAAATTCTCAGAGAGATACAGTGGTTACCATTCTTAGAAAAATTTCATGGAAGTAATGAAGAGGTTACCAAGCAATTTGCTTTCACCTTCAATGGAGAAAAAGCCCTGATAGGCAACTTCTCATTCAGGGTTTCAGAGGATACTATAGCTCAGTCAATAGGGATTAGTCCAAAAGGGGAGAAGTATTTTAAAACCAAGCAATTTAAAGAGAAATCGTGGACGCAGTTTATGTCTAGATCCAGAGTCTCATCAGTTAACTGGAAGAAGGTTGTTCCAAGAAGTTGGTTGATGCATCCCTGGGATGAGATGGTCTACATCCTTCAAAAATTCATAACCTGCGAAGGTCGTTACATTATTGTCTATCTATACCATATTAAACTACTGCTCCACTTGAAGAAACAATGTGTTATCAGTCTACCATATTTTCTATTACAAAGCTTAACCAAGATGTCCAAGACTATCCAGAAGCAGAAGGGGAATGAAGACAAGATCCTATATCACTTTGGCTTAATTAAAATTCTTATTGAGCATGAATTGCAGAGAAGAGGGAAACCGTGGAAAGAATTCCTAGCTGCTAATCAAATTAGAGATGAGGAAGATAAAGAAGAAGTGCAAGAGGACTCAGGGTTCATGAAGGACATTGATGAAGAAATCCCAGTATCCAAAGCCAGCAAGGCACCTCTACCTGTGGGCAACATAAGGACCAGGAACATGAGAAAGGAAGATGCTAAGAGGGCCGAACAAGATAAAATTTTCACCACTTACTCACGAAGAACAAGGAGGACACCAAAAGCCCAGTTACAAGAAGACCAGCTTGAATCCAATGCACCTGCACAAATGGATGTTGAGAGTGGTGACCACTCACTACCAGGACCAGAAGTTGATATAGAGGTAGAAAGCAATAACAAGTAGGAAAAATGTTCACCACCTCCCATTAAGAGACAGAAGAAATTGGAGAAACAAATTGAAGAATTAAAGGAAGAGCTCATGGAGGCTAATATGCTAGAAAACGTTATCAAGAGAGAAAATTAAATGCTCCGGGCGCAGAGTAAAGAAACTCATAAGAAGAATGAAAAGTTAAGGGAGAGAATCAGTGAACTGGAGGCTGAGCAAACAGAGATTTCTAACTGGGCTACTAAGTGGTACAATCAGAAGAAGACCCTCAAAGAAAAATACAAAAGGTTAAAGTAGGAGCTCAAGGGTCAGAAAGATAACCAGGTGAAAAAGAATGTGGACACATTGCTCAAGGCAGCAGAGATCCAGGTAGGGATAGAGTTCAAGGGAAGCACTTCGGGGATAGCATGAGGACATGCTAATTCCTTAAGTCGGGGAGAGATGTTGGTGTCATCCCATGACCCCCTTTTTCCTCCTAAAACATATCATTTGCCCATTCCTTTTCATCATATATCTCTTAGAATCCTTGAAAATTGATTAATTAATAGTCCTATAGTTATTAAAATGCATTGAAATTGATTTAGGAAGTTTATGTTAAAGAATTAGAAGTTTTTGGTAAAATGGTTACAGGAAGTTCCAACGTCCTGTAATTAGCTCATTATTTGACATGTGGCACAACAGCTAGGCTGGAGCGAAAGGCATGGATGAAAAGTAGAATGTCCAAGCATGGACAAACACCTATCCTACAGCAGAATCGACCCTCCTACATGCGCGGTCAACACAGGTCAAAGCATGGCACACTGGCGACAAAGGCAGCAACAGCAACGCATTCTAATCTGATTTAGCTTTTGTTCTTTTTGAAATCAATTAGGATAGAAACATTTTGAAAACCTCGATGTAGTAAAAGCGGCAACAGCCATATTCCGAATGTACATTCATTTTCGAAATGACATGGTTGTAATAGACATATGTAAATACAGTTCAATGTAATAAACGATGGTTAGTAGTTGTATCATTCTAAAACAGAGTTTTTGAACTTAATACTAAGAACCCAGTTGCAGTTACGACTCGTGTCTAGTGCATTGATTTGATATTCGGTTGAACATAGCCCAGTATACCTCTGGAACGCGGACGGGCCCTACGTTAAACCGGTATACTATTCTTTTCATTTTATTTGCACTTAGGGTATTATATGGTTTACACAGTAGTTACGATTGGTTTCCGATTTCAATAGCTCTTGATTTCAATTGAATGTATATGGTTTGCGTTTATGGTAATGCTTGAACAGTCATCGCTGAGATCTTGAAGCGCGTCCTGTAAGGGATTCGATCCATGTGTGTCTTTTAAAAGCAATGTCATGAACTTTATTTTCATTTCAAAATCCATTTATGATCTCTGTACATTTTTACCTTGTGTAGATATTAGTGAATGCTGGGTGTTTGCAGAACAAGGGTTTTATGTGTGATGTCTCTGTAAGGAGATCGAAAACTTGGTTTGCAGTGATACACAGTGTTTAGGTTCAGTATTTAATTTGGTAAAAGCATTTAATGATAGTATTGTAATCAGGTATGTTAGCAGAGTGACCTGAGTGTTTGCATGATAGGTAACATACCCCAATCTTCTGTAAGGAAGTACTGTGACCTACATCATAACCACTTAGCCAACAATCCTTTATGTCTAAATACTTTAGACGCATGCCTCTAAGCTTACGCATCTTGGTCGATAATAAATATAGTCTAGTCTAGTACCCTAGCTAGAACACTACACTAACCATAGCTTGGCTCAGTTGGCTAACTGCATAGAACATATTCGATCATGTGTTCACAAGATACATCAGTGAACACACTAACTGTCGGTAAATGGTAGCATCCATGGGCTTACAACTGTCGATAGAGGTGTCTCCATGGGCTTACAACTCTCCATACGGAATCTTTGTAATATCTCGTTGGTATACTTGCCTTAAGACACAAACAATTCCCCATTTCCTTGCCATACTTCCAGCCCAACGAAGTAGTGCAAGAGACCCATCTCTTTCATCTCAAGTTCCCTTGCAAGAGTTGATCAATTTCTCGTCACCTATTAATATCAAATCATCAACATATAAAACAATGATAAGAAATTTATGTTCTACTAGTATATGATAGAGGTTTGCATCCACTTCACTTTTGGTGAAGCCCAATCTTATGAGACAACTGTCAATCCTGGTGTACCAAGCATGGGGTGCCTGTTTGAGATAGTACAATGCTTGCTTAAGTCTACACACATGAGACTCCCAATCAAATGTCTCAAAACCTTCTAGTTTCTCTATGTACACCTCCTCCTCAATAACACCATTGAGAAATTTTGTTTTTACATCCATCTAGTGGATGTTACACCCCATCAACGCAATCAGTGCAAGAATTGATTAGACGGATGAATACCTTGCTACAGGAGGAAAGGTTGCCTCATAGTCGATTCCATCATCTTGAGAGAATTCTTTGGCCACAAATCTAGCCTTATACTTCTTTATGCTTTCATTTAATGCATGCTTAACTTTGAAGATCCATCTTGAACCCACAATTGATTTATTTGTTAGTCTTGGGACCACTTCCCAAACACTATTCTTCGTGATGGATTCATATTCTTCCATCATTGCATCAACCCAAACTGGTTTCTCAACTGCTTCCTGAAAAGAGGACAACTCAGTCTCTACTATCTCAGTCATTAGAGCCATGTAGCTAGTTGTTGACAATGTTGGACCAGCTAACATGTCAGGAGATCTCCCCGGTAAGAAGTCCCAATTATAGCTCAGATCGTTTTGTGTAGGAGTCCTAACAGTGGGTCGAATGGTAATGCCTTGACCATGATTTCGCATAGAGGCAAGTAATATAACTCTATTGGTGGCAAGGGTGTGACAGCTGCAATGAGTCAAGGAAGGTGCATGAGAGGTTCTAACACATTGAGGGTGAGGTGAGTGCACCCCTTGGAAACTTGTAATAGTACTCGGCTTGGAAAGGAACACACGAGCGAAGATGCATCACAAGCTGGAAAGCAAGTTAGCAAGCAATCTAAATTAATGGTTAAACCAACAACACATTTCAGAAAGATTCATACATACTTATACATAATAGTCCATACATGCGTGCGTAAGCAAACAATACATATATCATTTAGAGTAAACCATATAGCATAGAATACAATACAACATATGCATGAAACGTGTTGACTCTCATATATTAAGAAGTGTAAGTTCTATTCATACAATACATCTGTGTCCAACCACTAGTTCCAATAGTGGAACGTTATAACCACAACTACCTGCTCCTCCAAAGAGATGTATTAGCTCTACGAAGTGGAGAAGCCAAGCCTCGTTACAATATTGTCAAAGCTCTCTCCAAGATAGTCTTATCGAAAGCTTGGTTGACCAAAATACTTTACAATGAGTTATGAGGTTCTATTTATAGCGAAGGGTGGGGTGACCATTGACATTCCCCTTTGTGACAGTTCATCTACCCTCATGACTCTTCATCTACTCAATCATTGTTACATCCAACTATTGACACTTGAACTTCCACTTGACATGAAATTACATTACAATGCACATGTGCTCATGTGAGACAAAATGGCTTGAGCAATCCATGCAAGACATCACTGACACTCAGTCCATTATGGTGAGACCAACTATTTGACATGCTTGTGATGGTGAAGGTGGTGAGTTGATGCCAAGCTTGGTCGTCCGTGATGGTGTGCATGCACCCCATGGTGACATCTTGCTGAAGCGAACTCTTGCCTCTGTTGCATCCAGGTGCATTGGTGTGGCTCCTTCATCCAACTCGTCTGCTAGCATGCGCATTGTCTTCTGGTGCAAGTGAACCGGAAAAACATTGATGCATAGTGTCTAAGCTGATCTTCTAGTGTGTGCTGGTGGTCATGCACATCAACTATCAACTACATGCTCAACTCTAGTCAGACTTGCTTCTTGTCTTCGCCTTGGTGAGTGTGCTGAATGGGTTGGATTGCATGCTGGGCACAATGACATGCATGTTGTTGAATCCCTTACATGCGATCAACAACACTGCGCACCATTTCTACTCTGTGCTAGCTGCTAGGATGGATCTATAACTTGTACAGGCATAGTTTCATCTGTGAGTACATGTTGCGCCTCATGTTGTTCCTATTCCTGTTGCAACTCATTCGCTTGTCTGTGCAGCTCATGTTCTTCCTTGAGTTGATGCTTCAGCACATGCAACTCCTTCTTTGTTCCAATCTCTGTCTTCACGCAATCGTGTCGTCACCTCGTAGCCTGAGTCTCCAAAGTTGATTTCATCATCAGTGGATCTACTTGAGCTTGCAACTTTGTTCCACCTCCGTGTTGTCAACAAACTTCCTCTTGCATTCATTGCATCTGGTATGTTCCCTTTAGCTGTTGTTCGTGATGTTTCTCGATGTGATGTTGTTGTCGTCATATCTTGATGTCCTTGTCTACGAACAACTTGATGTCTTCGTGAGTAGGCAGGCTCATAGAACTTGATCGATTGCATGTCCAAGTGTGCTCTAAACAATGTCTTTGACTCTGCTCTCCTGGAAACCATTGTACCTATACTGCTAAGAGGCAGATGAACACTTGCGATACTTGAAGACATGGAAACACTCATGGCAAGCAATTTGTTAGTCGAGAACCAAAATGAACTTGAGAACTGACTTGCAACATACCTGTGTGACTGATCATGTAGGCCATGCAATTTCCATCAGGAGGTCGGGAGATTGACTACCAACACTGTGCAAGGCACAGTCTGGGCCACTAGGAGGCTGACTAATTGTTGGAACTGCACAAGGCACAGTCCAGGTTGCTGACTGCTGGAATTGCGCAATGCGCAATCTCAGCTGGCAATGGTTGCAGGTTCAGTGGCTGCATTGTGCAATTTTATGGGCCAGTAGTCACTGTCCCTCATAATTGCACAATGCAAGATTGGAGGAAAGTCACTGGGAAAAAATGTGCATTTCCTAAGAGGAAGATAGAGAATTCCCTCTCAAGATTGCGCAACGCTGTCTTGGTGAGGCGCAGTCTAGGCCAATGCTACCCAGACTCGTTGACAAACAACTGAAAGTGAAAGTGAATGCGGATGCATGGCGACGCTGAGTGTAAGCATAAGTGAATGATCATGCATGCAAATGGTGAATGAAAGATTCAAAAAATGGAACAACATGCATGTGAGTGAGGTGAGTCGCTGAATCGGCCACCGTTTGTGAAAAACGGTTTCATGCATGCGATAGCAGTGAGATGTTAATGAAAATTGAAACGGTGCTTGTACAAGCAAGTATGTATCAAAAATACAGCAAGCACTCACTGAAATCGAGCAAACAACATTGATATGAAGTGAACCACAAAAAGCGCTATAAATGCAACACAAGACACGGAAAGCGAGCCCCAAAACATCTGAGCTGAATGTGCCAACAACTCCTAGATACGATGTGGGATGTCAAAGCTGCAAGGTTGATGTGAGGAATGAGCTTTGCAGCATCCGGTTGATGATTTTTTATAAAATCCAGGCTATGATGCACATACCACAAATCTAGGGAAAGCTACACTTGGTGGGAGGTTTCTGAAATGATCCTTGCATGTAACCTCCAACTGCCAAAAATATATCCTTGAAATAAGGGATTCCTTCGCATATTGCCTTAGGAGAACTATCCCATGCATGCAAGTATGTTTTCCTCAGTGCCAAAGAGAACTGGTCAACTCAGCTTCACATGCAACAGGTTGCTCAACTGCTAGGAGAAAATGCGCATTTCTAGTTGGGAACTGGGCTAGCTGCTTAGAAGATTTGCGCAATTTATGGGCAGAGCAGCTCATTACTGCCTAGATTTGTGTAAATTATGGACTGAGCAACCCAACTGGGAAGGATTGCGCAATTTTTATGGGTAAAGCTTGCTCATTAGGATTGCACAATTCTAGGGCCCAGCTGGCTACCAGTCAGGATTGCACAATTTCTAGAGGGAAGGTTGGTTTCCCTCCAGATTTGTGCAAATTCTTGAAGGAGTTTCTCAACCTGCTACTAGGCCAAGTCCAAATCAGCAGCCTGTGAGGGGAATGCATCAAGGTTTGATCGACAGGCTGTCTTTCTGCAAGAAAATTATTGGAGCTTGTGTACTTGACGAAACAAGACATGCTGTTGTGAAGGTTGGTAGGGAGGCTCCAAAACGAAGCTAAGGAGAAATTGTGGAGAGTGGTTGTAGCCGGTATAACACTAGTGTACCTCTTACGAGACCTCCTTTTCTTGCATCAATTTGAAGGAACTCCCACATTCTCCCTTCAATCCTACATAAGTCTATCAGCTTATTTGGTTCTTTTTCTGCCTTCTCTGGATGGTTCTACTTGGGTGGATGTCTCCACTCTCTGCTTCTTTATTTGTGGTTGCTCCACAACTTATTGAGGCTCCTCCTTTGGAGCTAAAAGCTCATCTTCTGGTGGGATTTGAAGCTCCCTCTTAAGAGAGCATTGCATCGCCTTCTCCTCATCAAACTTTACATCCCTTCTTACAACTGTCATTCTAAGGGAAGGTAAGTATACATGGTAATTGTGCGCAGTTTCGGTGTAACCCACAAAAACTCCCAACTCTGTTGTTGGCTCAAGTTTCTTTGTCAAATATTTGGATACATGGCAATAAACAAAGTCTCCAAAAATTATGAAATGAGACACAACTGACTTTCTCCCCAAGAAAGCCTCCTTCGATGTAATCATACCAAGAATCCAATGAGGATTCTGGTTCTGCAAGCAAACTGTTGTGTTACAGGCCTCTACCCACAAATGCAGTGCTAGGCCTTGGTCATGTAGCATAGCGCTCGCAGCTCCCACAATGCTTTGGTTCTTCCTCTTAACTACCCCATTCTACTGCGGGTTGTGGGGTGTTGTCAACTCTCTTCGAATGCCTTCTTTTGCACATAACTCCTTGAAGTCATTCAAAACATTCTCACCTCCATTTTTGCTCCTGAGAGCCTTCACCTTCTTGCCAGTCTCTTTCTCAACTAGTACCTTAAATTCTACAAACTTTGAGAATGTCTCATCCTTCTTTCGCATGAAGAAGATCCAACACTTCCTTGAGAAATCATCAATAAAAATAACAAAATACTTATGTCAAGCCGCGGAGGTTGTTGAGAAGGGTCCATAAACATCAGAGTGGACTCTTTTAAAGATTGCATGTGCTTTGTTGTCTCAATCATGGAATGTGGATTTCACATACTTCCCCATGGTACAACCTAGACATCATGCTGCTCAAGTGCTCCTTTTGGTAGGCTAGTAGTTATTTGTTGCATAATTTCCAGGGCGCCAAGATGAAAATGGCGCAATCTCTTGTGCCAAAGTTCACTGACATTGTGGATTTGCATTTTCTCTGCCTTATTGGTTAATTCAGAGTAATCTTCCACATCCAACTTGTATAAGTTCTTTAGCCAAACCCCGATCTGCTTCACCTATCCAGTGGCTATGTGTCTGAGGAATTATTTTCCTTTGTTAAAGATCACATCATAACCACAATCTTCTAAAACTGATATAGAGATGGGATTCTTCTTTAGGATTGGAACAAACATGACATATTTGAGGTGAAGAGGGGATCTTGACTCCCTCTTAAAGGTTATTGTACCAATCGTGGTAGCATTGTACCTTATGTCATCCCCAAGCTCAATATGCATGTGGATATCTTTCTCCTCCATGTCACTGAAAAACTCTCTACACCCTGTCATGTGAAACAAGGCACCATAATCCAAGTACCATACACTCCCCATCATAGAGTTGGCCATGCATGTGATAAGGTTGAAGTCTAACTCAAATTGTGAAGCCAATGCCTTACCTATTTCTCCTCCTGAGTTCTTCTTGATAGACTTTTTGTGTGGACACTTTGTAGCATAGTCCCCAAATTCATGACAATTGAAGCATTTTATTTTGGACAAGTCTTTCTTCTTGCCCCTTGGCTAGATTCTGGTTTGGTTTGAGATTTCTTCCCTTTTCCCTTCTTTCCCTTTCCAACCAATACAAAATTGTCTTCATCCTCTCCCTTAGATGAGGTTCTGATCCAGGGGATCATAAAAGTGCTCAAAAATGGAAGTGCTCGGAAATGCCCGAAACCAGTGCTAGATCATAATGCTTGTCATTCTGAATCCAATGCCACTTGAATAAAAAAAAACCGATATCGTATGCTTAAGTTTTAGTGTTCTGATCGTTTGGCTCAATAACTAAAAAATGTGTAGGTGTGCTGACAGGGCAATCCGTGCTGTTGATGTCAACATGCTAACTGGGCGTACGACCAGATGAAGGACCAGTGTAGGCTAGACAAGTGTCACTTTGTCATTGGTCCAATCGGGTGTAGTTGATTGGTTGAAGTCATATGGGAGGTCCAATTAGAGGTTGCCACATGGCCCAACCAGAAGTTGCCATGTGGCACCTCAGGGTTGTGTAAAATTTTGTTTGGTGGCCCATAGGCCTCAGTGGGGATCAAACCCGTGACCTACTGCAATCTAACTCTGACCTCCACCATTGCACCATCTGCATGAGTCTTAATAGACTATGGCTTCGACTTATTGTTAAACAGATAAGGTTTATGCCATGGGGGGGAGGGGTCGAGCGTTATCCCTAACCCCTGGTCATCACACTCAACATGAGACCATAACAGAGGTGACGAGGATAGGGCTTGGGACTAGCCCCTAGCCCATGGTCACAAACTAGCCCATAGGACCGATACGCAAAGGTTAAGTGACTAGTGGAGGGGGCAGGGCTCTAATCCCTAACCCCATGTTCCATGGTATGCTATATGACCTCAGACGGGTGTTAAATGGGCAGGGCGGAGTGCTGGACCCTAGTCCCGGTCCCATGGCGCCACATATAACCACCAGCAGATAACTCAAGGCTAAAGTGGCAGGGGCAAGTTGTTAGCCCTGATCCCCGGCCCTATGGAGTGAATATGACCACAACCAATGACGTCATGTGTGAAGAGATGGGGGCAGGCGGTTAGCCCAACCCCTAACCACATGGGCAACATGACCAATGACGAGGCCAATAGCTCTAAGTGCATGGGTAATTGGCCAAACTAACTGAGTGACAATTTGCACCGATTGCAACACGAATCTTGCCAGTGCCAAGGGAATATTTCACTCGGTCGTTGGCGAAATGGCAAAAAATGTAGAATAGTTAGCCAAATTTACAGTTTGTAGTACAGTTAGTAGATTAACTTAGGAGAGCCATAACTTGATGAGTTTTTGGTATTTTTGAGCCTAAATAGGGATTTTTGGGCCTTCTAAGTCCATTGGCAGCACTAGTTTTTCATTCTGAGCATTATAAACTTATGTAATTACATATTTGAGCACATAATTGAAGAGGCCCAACATTGGAAGCTGGACCCGGAGATGTAGCCCAGGAGGGGTGAACTTTGTTAGCAATTGTTATTATGTGTTGTTGTGTATGGTTCATTTGTCTCTATTTATTTTCTGCAAACTAAGTTTTAAGCACTAAAATTTATTTGTTTTTGCAAATTGATCCATTTCCCATAAGGCATAAATTTGCTTACAACTTTTTAATAAACCTTCGAGATTTTAAATTCATATTAGGTTCCACCTATGGTATTCTGCATGATCTGTTCTTGTACCAAATCGGACCATAAGCTTTCCAAATTCGGTAATTTATCCCTCCCATTCACCATGTCTTGGTAGCTATGTCGGATTTTGGGAAGCCCTATCAGAGTTAGGCTCACCACGTCGTCTTTTGCAACATTCACACCAACCCCTTTAAGCTCATCACAAAATTGTGTAAATATGTTGAGATACTGTGGAATAATATCATTCTTCTTCATCTTAATATTTTGAAGTTTGTCTTTGAGGGCCAGTTTTCTATGGTCGCTGTTATTCTGGAATAACTTTGTCAATGCCTGCCACATTGTGAAAGGAGTTTCTTTCCCATGGATATTTGAGACAATGTGGTCTCGCACTCCCTCCAGGATTATTCACCTCACCCTGGCTACATCTTTCTTACATTGGGATAGGTTTTGGGCATTAGTTGATCCTGGTTTTAGAATGTTTATCTTGACATAATCTATCAGTCCATTATCATCAAGCACTACTTCCATGCAATGAAATTCGAGTTGCCTTCCAAGGCATACTCTAATCTCAACTTGTTGAAGGTCATTTCCCTAATCCTGAAGAAATGCTACTACATTGAAGCTAAAAATTCGAACCTCATAAGGAACAACTTCAAAATTCTTGTTCTAATGTGAATCCAACTTTGATACCATGTAGAAAATATGGGGATATAATTTCAAATGCACAAGAAATTTTATTCTAAATCAAGAGACACAATTCTAATCTATTGATCTGTGAAATTCAATTCACAATTTAGAACAACAATCTCACACATGCACAATATTTTTTTCTAGGTGAACTCAACTGGGAAAAAACCCTCAAGTCTCTTTGCATTAATCATATGAATAGAGATGTACTACAATTGCTTGCCCGCACTGAGCACAACTTGCAAGTGAATAACCTATCTCTCTGGTCAATGAAAATATTTGAACCAAACTTAGTCAATTTTTTGCCTTTTCTTGAACCCCTATTTCCTCGTGTAATTCCTAGATAATTAGCCCCTATTTTTTAGGAATTTTCCTCCAATTAATTGTGCAATTCCCAAGGTTTGATCATCTGATTGCATGCAACACCTGTACACTCAAACTAGTTTACAACTACTTGTTATGCTGCCTTGGAACCTCTACAACGGCTAGGGAACTCGAATTATTTGCATGCACTAGATATTTTAGGCTAACTGATCAGTTAATTGGATGATCATTGAGTTAAATTTCTTTCCCATTGCACAACTAACCTTCCACTAGTTCTATTAACAATTAGAACTAGTTTGACTGAATACAACTGGAAATAACTGACCTTGATTGCTACAAATTAGTAATCGCACATGCTTAACTAAACTCCAAGCCCTCTAACTCAAATTTACTAGATAAATTGAGTGACACAAGCTATGTCACACAAGTTAACTACCTCCAAGTTGTCTACTAATATGGAAATTCAAATTTTCTCAATTTGACCAAGGCAAATTCAAATTGAGACTTTCTTGTTGCACTTCTAAACACACCAAATGTTAAAATCAATAATTTCATATTAGGTCATGAAGTCATTAATCTAATAACTATAGAATATCTAAAAATATTAATCTTGGGAGTGGTTGCTCTAAACAAGAAAAGAGGATTATGTATCAAATTGTTCAAACCACATCAAGATGTATTCATACATATTTATGGTGATTTTAAAACTTAAGACACATAAATCATTTAGCATATTATTCTCATGAAAAAACATGTCAATCCTTTCCAACAAATATTTCAGAAATAACTAAGAAACTCTTAAATGACAAGATTACTTTTCAGGTTTGGAACTCAACTTAAGTCCTCAATCTCATATTAGTTAGGAAAAAACTAAAGAATTTTTCCTTTATGTTGATTTCCAAAACTTATATAGAGCTTCGAATAAAGACAATCATCCCATTCCACCTATGGAAGGACTCCTACAAATCATATTTAAAGGTGAAATGTTTTCACTTGTTAACAAGGTTTTGGGATACAATCAAATCATAGTATCATAGGAAGATAGGCTTAAAACTACATTTTGTACCAACTAAGGTACTTTTGCTTACAAATGAAGGCCTTTCACGTTGATTAATTTCAAGGCTACTTAATATGCATTTACTATTATTAGGGATCAAAATTAAGGGTGTTAAATAATATATTAAGATAATCAACCTCATTCAATAAGAAGAAAACACAACGAAAATAGCTATCTTGACCATGACTTATCCATTTATTGTCTAGACTTAATCAAGGTTCATGATGACATCTATAAGTAACGAAAATGAAGAACATATAAAAAAGCTATGTTGTTAATAGCAAAATCGCATTACGATGTACTATAAATGAAGGCCTTATTAGTATCCTTCCTTTGAGTGAGCCCTTACTCAAGAAAGACTGATGAGTCTGTAAACAAGTTCTAAATCATAACTAATGTAAGAGGTTTTGTATTGATAGAATATGCATAAATTACACATGAATATTTATAGCTCAAAATCCTTTACTACAAAGTGATTGGAAAGAGAGAATAAATTTGAACCCTTTTATTTGAGTTGTGCAATTTAGTAAAATACAAGGATACCTTGAATTCTCTAGACAGAGGAGTCCAAAGACTTCACCAACTAATTCTTAAGAATAAGTAAATTGTTTTCTTAAATAAAAACTAATCTCAATCATCGATAAGTCCTAATGATTGAACTTTATATTAACCATTTCGCCACTTCATGAATCACATGACAACCTACTAGTTAGTGCCACAAAATGAGTGACAATATCCCTAAAATTACTCTGTGTTGCTAAGGCTAAAATACTCTTCAACATAATGTCAATGAAGTTGTCATGTGAAGGATTCTCATTTCCATTGTAGCGGTTGCATGGTGATAGTCCTCTACACCGTGGATATTTTGCAACATCACCTTAAATCCTCAATGGAAATTAAATACAAACAATTTCATACCACGACATCATGAGCAATACATTTAATTAGGGATTCAAGTAGCATATGAAATGCACTATATGTTATCATCATTAATCCAAATTCCATTAATTAAAAGACCAATTATTAAATAAACTTGAAATGGCCATTAAGCAATAGTTTGTCAAGAGTGTTTTGAGTACATTAAGGGACTATTAGGTTCATATAAGAGCCACGATGGATAGGAAAATATGAGCTAAAATGGATAAATATGGGCTTCATCAATAACTCCAAGTTAAATTAAGTTACTCAACAACCACGTTTGATTTCATTATAGAAGCCACACTAGGTTATGAAACATACAACGAAGTATTATGAGTTTATGGCATCCCTATTTATTAGGATACAACTTTAGTGTGTAATTTATAGAATTTTTGAGAGACTATGCTTAATTTGTGTTGAATTAAATGAGCACCCAAGGAAGAAAGGAATGCCATAACTCTATCCATGACAAACAAAAATCTTCAACACATTTCTATATCCATAATTTATAATCCCTTCTTAAATTCTATCGTTAGATTATTAAATGCCAAAATACTATGTCTCTTTCTCCAAAAAATTATATGGACTTACCAACCTTGAGAAAAACATAATCTTATAAAGCCAACCATAATAAGCATTGTCCCTAATTAGAACCCATAGTTAAATCATAGAACCCTAAGAAGAATGAAACCTTCAACCAAAGTACCAAAGTCCCTATAATACTATGTCTCTATCCTACAACAAACAACGACCTTTGACACATTTGTATATCCATAATTTATAACTTTATTTTTAAGAGGTTTAACTTTATTATTGATATGTTTGTGAAGTAATCATACGAAAAAGTTGAAAATTGATGCTCAAATGCTTGTCATCTTCTCATTTGGACGTCAAAACCCACCTAATTTTTAATATTATAAGTTATTCATAATTTCTAATATTTTATTTTAAAAACCATTTTAAAGTGTAAATTCATCTAACTTCCCCATTAATTATAATTCATTCATGGTACCATACCCTTGCATTTCTTGTTAATGCCCATGTGATTTGTATAACTATATCTTTCCAGGGAGATTTTGTTTTTGCCTTTCTCTGGGATGCCCAAGCATTAATCCTTTGTAACAATATAAGAGTTTGGTCTCTATTCAAACAGTCAAAGTTGATAAATAAGGCAGTACCAAAAAGTTTAAAGGCTTCAGTAACTTCTTCTTTTGCATCAACTTCAGTCATGTGCTTAGCTTATTGAGAAAAAAGACTTCTATTATGATGTGAACTTGAATCAATAGTATTTTTATCTTTGTTTGAAAAACTAAAAGATTCAGTTCTTTTCTATTTTCTCGAGGTTTCTCCAACTTCTTCAATCACAATACCAACCATTTTTATCTCTTGGACAAAATAAAGCCTTGATTTTAACAATTCTAGTTTTTCGTTGGCAAATTTGACTCCCATGGCTATTTTTTCAATTTGTGCATTTACTTGAAGATCTATGGCCTTGAGGGATAAACTGGAAGATTGTTCAGTTGTTTTATGATATCTAAACTTTGGTCCTTCCTTCTCAACAATTGAGTATTCTGGAGCAGATCTAGGCAAGGCTTCTTTACAATTGAAAAGAGCTTTGTCACTGATCTCCAAATGTTCAGATATATTATCCAACTTAGTAGAATGATTGGATTGCATCTCATGCATAGCATCATGAGATTGATGCAAATTATTTATATGAGCTTTCATTTCTAAAACATCTTTGTCCAAATCATCTAAGTTCTAAGAAATACATACTGACTGATAATTTACAAAATTCTGCATTTTGATTACTTCATTTGGTTCAACTTCTCCATGAGTTCTATAATGTAGGAACTGCAAATCACTTTGTAGATTGCCATTTTTAAATTTAGGAGTATTGTTTCCTGGCTCTAAACTTTTGCCAAGATTCAGAGATTTAGTACCATCCTTTTCCCTTGGTAGATTATACATCTTAATATTCTTCGTAGGAATGAGGATCTGGATGCAATCTTGGCAATCAAAATGTTGGCCATTACTCTGTGTTGCTAAGGCTGAAAGACTCTTCAACATAATGTCAATGAAGTTGTCATGTGAAGGATTCCCATTTCCATTGTAGCGGTTGCGTGGTGATAGTCCTTTAATCTACACCGTGGAGATTTTGCAACATTGCCTTAAATCCTCAATGGAAATTAAATACAAACAATTTCATACCACAACATCATGAGCAATACATTTAAATTAGGGATTCAAGTTGCATATGAAATTCACCATATGTTATCATCATTAATCCAAATTACAATAATTAAAATACCAATTATTAAATAAACTTGAAATTGCCATTAACCAATAGTTTTTTCGGAGTGTTTTGAGTACATTAAAGGACTATTAGATTCATATAAGAGCCAAGATGGATAGGAAAATATGAGCTAAAATGGATAAATATGGGCTTCATCAACAACTCCAAGTTAAATTAAGTTATTCAACAACCACATTTGATTTCATTATAGAAGCCACACTAGGTTATGAAACATACAGCTAAGTATTATGAGTTTATGGCATCCCTATTTATTAGGATACAACTTTGGTGTGTAAATTATAGAATTGTTGATAGACTATGCTTAATTTGTGTTGAATTAAATGAGCACCCAAGGAAGAAAGTAATGCTTATTTAGTATATCATAACTATATCCATGACAAATGAAAATATTCAACACATTTCTATATCCATAATATCCATAATGTATAATCTCCTCTTACATTTTATTGTTAAATTATCAAATGGAAAAATACTATGTCTCTTTCTCCAAAAAATTCTATGGACTTACCAACCTCGAGCAAAACATAATCTTATAAAGCCAACCATAATAAGCATTGTCCCTAATTAGAACTCATAGTTAAATCATAGAACCCTAAGAAGAATGAAACCTTCGAGAAAAGTACCAAAGTCCCTATATTACTATGTCTCTCTCCTACAACAAACAACAACCTACGCATTTGTATATCCATAATTTACAACTTCCTTTTTAAGAGGTTTAACTTTATTATTGGGATGCTTATGAAGTAATCATATGCAAAAGTTGAAAATCGATGCTCAAATGCTTGTCATCTTCTCATTTGAACATCAAATCCCTCCTAATTATTAATATTAAAAGCTATTCATAATTTCTAATATTTATTTTAAAAACCATTTTAAGTGTAAATTCATCTAACATCCCCATTAACTATAATCCATTCATGTTTTATCAAGTGGAAGGTTGATTTGAATGGACATTGCCATCCACTCATGGTATTCAATGACCCATGGTATTTATCCACTCATGGAATATACCCATGGTATTTTAAGTGGCATCCACCCACGGTATTCATCCACCCAAGGTATTTATCCACCCATGGAATCTACCCATGGTATTGTAAGTGCCATCTACCTATGGTATTCATTCGCCCATGGTATTGTAAGTGAGATCCACCCATGGTATCTATCCACCCATGGAATTTACCTGTGGTATTATAACTAAAAAAAAACTATAAGTAACAAGTTGCATGTTGTAAATTTAAAATCAGTTTGTGTTGCAGAAAATTTTTCTTACGGCATTTTGTGGACGATGTCTCTCCTATCATTTTTGCAGTTTTTGTGTAGAATTTCAGAAAAATGATTGCAGATATGAGCTCCTCTTGAAAAATCACCCAATTTCAAAAAAGAAAATGGTCGAATCGGAGTTCGAATGAGGGAGATATCACTGATTGAAGATCAACTATTTTTTTAGAACTTTTGTGATGACGCGATAGTTGCAGCGTGAATCTGAGTTTCCAGAGTATCCAAATAGGGATTTCAAATACATAGGAAGATGCAAAATGGTCATTATATTTTCAAAAACTGGTTATAATAAAGATTATGAGTTATATTGACCAAGTTATGCCCATTTTAAATTAGTTTTTATATCTGGAGCGGCATTCAAAGTGGGTTCCCTTTGGAGACGTGCCCTCCCACCCCGCTTTAGTAGGCACCTACTTCACATTCATTAGTTTGAGCATAGAAGCATTCGGCTTGGGTACTTTGGAGACGTGCCCTCCCACCCCGGGCTATGTAGGCACCTGCTTCACATTCATCAGTTTCAGCATAGAAGCATCCGACGTGGATACTTTGGAGACGTGCCCTCCCATCCCAAGATATGTAGCACCTACTACTTCATCAACAGTCAGCATCACGTCATCGAAGTCAATTTGCTAGGCTGCACATTGTTAGTATCAAAGTTGGTCACAAGCATTACAGGGTATATCTATCCTCATATCTTCGTTTGTCATGGTTATGGGTCATCCACAAGCCCACACTTCATCGAATTCCATTTGCTAGGTCGTACACTGACATTATCACAATTGGTCACAAAAATTACATGGTATCTTTATCCTCAGATCTTTGTTCATCACGGTTATGGGTTAACCACACAAAACCCTTCTCTTCAGTGCCTCTTCATATTCAACAAAGACTTCTTAGGAGCGAACTTCACGCAATGGGGACCATTACTTCTTAAGGAGGGAGGAATGGTCTGAATGGACATTGGCATCCACCCATGGTATTTATCCACTCATGGAATATACCCATGGTATTTATCCACCCATGGAATTTACCCATGGTATTGTATGTGGCATCTATCTATGGTATTCATTCACCCACGGTATTGTAAGTGAGACCCACCCATGGTATTCAATCACCCATGGTATCTACCCACCCATGGAATTTACCTGTGGTATTATAACTAAAAAAAGACTATAAATAACAAGCCATATTTTGTAAAAGGACATATTGTCCACCACAATGTAGCTTTTACAGTTATTCTCTATTTTAATAAAAAAATTCTTTGTGGTCTTATTTACTGCGCATTCTCCTCTTTTCTTCTAACATTTCAATTTTTTAAATCTTGGGGGTCTCCCCCAAGTTCCAGACGAGAAGTCATGGTGACTTATTATGCATTCATGTTTATGTAAATTTTAATATATAAATTTCAAGTAGAAGATTGATTTATATGTGAATGTTGATGCAAAATTAACTATAATCATAAATAAACATGCATTCATTTTTATATAAAATTTAATATATAAATTTCAAGTGGTGACTTATTATGCATTCATGTTTATATAATTTTCAATATATAAATTTCAAGTGGAATATTGATTTATTTTTCAGCACGAAAAAAAAGCTATATATATGTATTATATTCATCAAAGAACAAAATGTATAGCAATATTTATATGGAAACCACCAGATATGGCTGAAAATGTGCATCAAAACCACATAATGAGGAAAGGTTCAAATATATCATTCCTGTTCTACTACATATAGTTCAAATGGAGAGATAATTACTAAAGGAAGATAAATGATAGGTCGAAATCGGTCCCATGAGACAATAATATATGGAAATTTTCAAAAAGGAAGTCAGAATATTGGGAAACCAGAAAACATACCAGATAGACTTCAGTATATAGAAATTTATGTACCCGGCATGTAAAAGTCGTGGATCTAATGTGAGATGTTGTCCACCATTATCTGCATCCTCCAGGTACCCTGTGGAGATGATAGGCCCTTCTTTGATAAAGCATTTGCCCTCCAGTTTTTTTCCCTGGAAATGTGGGAAATTGCATAGTCCTTCCTGCAGCTCCATAAAGCCTCTATCCTGTTCAGCCATCCAGAAAGATTGATATTTCTTATGATATGTTTTGACTGTACATGATCGATGATGACTTTCGAATCTCCATAAATTTGTAGTTTTTGTAAGTCAAGAAAGTCACAAAGAGTTAAAAGACTAGCAAGGGCCATAGCTTCGGCTTTATTGTTAGATCTGGCACCTCCATTCCAATGTATTTCGAAAACTTGTCCATCTTCTGGAATAATGAAAACTCTGCAGGCACAAATACCATGTTAAGCTGCTCTATCAAAATAAGCACGTGGAATACCGGTGGGATCCCAAGACTGTGGACACCTTCCATTCCTGACTCTGGATTGTCGTGGCCATCCAAGCGCATTGTATAAACAAAGGATAGATTCAAAAACTGTTGAATGAGATTCCCTTTTGGATTTGAAAATCATCCCATTCTGCCATTTCCATATGGCCCAAATTGATAATAATGGAATGGGCCTCCAATCGATGAACATGGGCCTCCATTTATATGTGAATGTTGATGCAAAATTAACTATGATTATAAATAAACATGCATTCATGTTATATAAATTTTAATATATAAATTTCAAGTGGAAGATTGATTTATATGTGAATGTTGATGTAAAATTAACTATGATCCATTTATGTTTACATAATTTTCAAGTGGAAGATTGATTTATATGTGAATATTGATATAAAATTAATTATGATCCAATTATGTTTACATAAATTTCAAGTGGAAGATAAAAATTTCAAGTGGAAGATTGATTTATATGAGAATGTTCATGTACATTGTGGATTGGCATGAGAAGGATACGAAGCCTGAGAAATGCTCCATAATCCACTCATTTCTACTTTGAATATTTGAGTATAAGTTTTCAATATCAAAGGATTAAGGTTTACATCCTTCAAACATATGGGATAATTCATGTTTACTACACATATTAATTAATTTGTTTTGATTCAAGATACATAGGTTGCCTAATTTGGATTTTTTAACATGTAACCACTATTATCTACTATAGCACCATTTTACATTGTTTTTTCAACATTATAATTAACATAATATGTTATTTAAAACAATTAGATTTATCTTCAACATGTATTGATTTTTTTGGGATGATTGCCATTATAGATAATAAAATAAACAAACCCATTAAACATTGAAAGGTCAACAGGTCAATTCACACCCTTCAAAGGAGAATTCTAACAATAGTTTTGTAATGGTAAACTAGAATGCTACTAACAAGTATGGTGAGGGACTCTTCTTAAATGCCATATAAATCAAATTTTGGAAAACAAGTGTAAAGAAATGCCTAAACATATATAACACATAACCAAGTATATTAGCTAGCCTAAATGGTTGCATTTTATCGAATGAAACGCTTATAATGTTGCCACTGTTAGTGTCAGTATCTTCATCCCTCCATCAGTGATCAAATTCTCTTGTTGCATTGCATGTTAGGTGTCTCACCCGATCAGCTGCATTCCATTAGGGTCATGGATCATCTGACGGTAGTGGCTTATTATACATTTTCCCTCATGTGCTGGCCCATTTTCATTCATCTAGATCATCTGTAGTCAATTTTTGTCTTTAAATCTGCAAAAGTCATTTTTAGGGTTTTAGGTCTCATTAGGTCTAGGGTTTCATCAATAAGGTCTTCAAAATGCTCAATAACGGTCAGCAGGTGCATGAGGAGGTCAAATAAAGTTTCAGCAACAATAATTTCCATAATCACATGCTCAGTGATTGATTTTTCCTCAAAACCCTGTTTTGAGGAAAAAACAAAGTTTTTATGTTTTCATGTATAAATTTGATGTAATTTCATTTTTTTTTTATATGTAATAACCTCAGTGGCAACCCTGGTCACCTTGCCAAGCCTCTGCAACTCCATCACCTGCAAGGCAAACAAAAAGTCAAAGCATTCAGTTCATTAAAGGCAAAAATAAAGCAAACTGCCCAAAAACAGAGTTTTAAAAGCAAGTCAAAGGCAAACATTACAAAGTGGGTTTTTATAAGTGAAAAATTAAAATCCTTTGTATATAAACCATTTGTTATGTTTAAAGACTTCATTTGCATCCAAAGGAGAAGGAGTGAACAAGAGAAAGGTCAAAAATCGCAAAGGAGGCAAAACTGCAGCAATTTGGGCATATTTCAGAGGCGCGGCGCATTGGGTCGTGGGTGCGGCGCATTGGGCCGCCCTCTACAGTGTAAAAATTACACAGGCGCGGTGCATTGAAGTGGCGCGGCGCACTGGGTTTGTGGTGCGGCGCACAAGGTTTGGAAGCCGATTTCACCCACAAACTCTCCCAAATTGCAAAATTTGCTCAATCCTCAGGTGTTCAAGTAAGTCAAACATTCCTCCATGATCAGTGAATGAGTTTCTCTTGATGTTTATGGTGATTTAATGAGAAAAAATTGAAACCCTACCTCCTTGCAATTTTGGTCAAAAACAATTGCTTAGGGTTTACAAATTGTGTTTTTTGCTGCCAATTCCACTCCTAGCTATCTCTCACTCCCTCACTCCTTCATTCCTTCATTCATTTTCTCCTTCTCATTACATTTTCATCAACCCATTCCCAAAACCCCATATCCCTAAAATCACTAATCCTAAATCCCTAGTCCTACTATCCCAAACCCTAGTTAAAAATTCCCAAACCCTAACTGCTGCCCCAAAGCTTAAATATTTTTCCCTAAACCCTTCTATTCCCCAAAATCATGTCAACAACATTCCCAAAACCCCTCATACACTTTCCCTCCACAGTCTCTCATACATTCTCATCTTTAGCAGCAAAAATCTAAAGACACCATAAATCTCTTCATACTCATCTAAGAAAACTCAAACATTGGCAAACATGGAGTCTGATCCTTCCTATGAACGAGATGAGGAGACACTCAGTGATTCTTCTAGAGAAATGCATGCACCAAGGAGACCTCACAAGGGTGGTAAACATGTACGAGAAGAGCCTACTTCACTTGTCGAGCTGCTGGCCTGTCCTCTTGCTATCACATGCTTTCAACACCAATCTTGTTATCAGTTCTATGAGTTGGCAGAGAGAGTCCAGTACCATCATGAGTTGGCTAGATTGTTTGTGCTCCATCTTCATAATGGTCAAGTCACTTTGGCAGGTGTGACATTCACCTTGACACCCGAGACTATTTCTCAAGCAACTGGCATTCCAAATGTTGGTGAGCAGTGGAATAAAAGGCAACAGATTGATAGAGAGCATTATGAGCCTTACATCAAGGCTGGTTATCAGAGGCATCTCAGTAGATTTTTTCCCTTCAGATATCTGAAGGACACATATGCTCCCTTGATGAAACTCATAATTAAATATTTCAACTGTGAGGGCCGGTTTTCTCACCTATATGCCTATCACATCAGATTTTTGATGCACTTCACTAGGGTGAGAATGATGAATCTCCCCTATTTTATTTGCCGAAACATTGAGAAGATGACCACTTTAGTGCATAGGAAGCCTCCTCAGCAGCAGTATAACAGTATATATCATTTTGTGCTAATCAAAATTGTGGTCTTGCATCAACTTGGTTTACATAACATCTCATGGGAGGATTTAATTTCATATGAGGTCTTCATAGGTCCTCAAGTACCCCCAACAGTTTTTCATGAGACAGGAGGACCTTCACATCAGCAGGAGATTCATGAGACACAAACCACTAGTGTGCCAGTGTTTGTCACCTATCAAAAGGGCACTAGAAGGTTGTTTGTAGCGGCAAAACGAGTATTATCTCCACCCGGGGTGGAAGGGGTCTCGTTTCCTCCATCAGCAGAGCAGGCACAAGACAAGGGCAAGCGGCCATTACATGATGAGGGGCCTTCAGGAGGGTAGGAGACAGATTTCATTCTTATTCAGGATGACGACACCGATTTGGGCTCACAAAGCTCAAAGCTTAGAGAGATCATTCAGGAGCAACAAGATGACATTCAGCATTTGTCTCTCAACCTAGAAAGAGCCAAGTGGATAATAAAATATCTAGAGCAAAGAAACAAACAGCTAGAGGATCAGCAAACCATTATGGAGCTACAAAACATACGAGAAAACCAGCAAGCTGCCAAAAGGAGGAAAGTCAAGCTCACATCACTTGAACAAGAAATCAATGTTGATCGTGAATCTTGGCTCGAGAGGGAAAATATCCACTTGGAAAAGATGCTAGAGAAGGCCGACAAAGAGAAAATGATGTTGAGGCACATGGCCTATCACTACTTGGCGAGAAACAAAGTGTGCAAGACAAGAATGAGGAACTTGAAGGCCAAGTTGAAGAAAGCATCAAGGAAGCGAAAAGAGAAAGATAGACTTCAGATCTTGGCTGAGGCTTCCTTGGCCCAACACGGCACTTGATGAAGGACACTCAGCCCAAATTTCAAGAAATTTGGGACACATTTTGCAATTTTGAAATTTTTGGCTTAAAAAGCAGGTTTTTCTGCCTGATGCGTCGCGCCACATGGCGCGCGCTTTTGATGGGGACCTCCTTTTGAGGAAAAATCAGCATTTTTGCATTTTTCATGGAAAAATATGCATGCCCACAAATGGCCCAGAAATTTTAACAGGCTTTGAGCTTCCAAGAAGGTCAAAAACACCTCAAAAATGACCTTTTCTGCCCCTTTTTGGACACACAAAAAGCAGTGTTGGGAGAACTCAGTTTTGGAGGGGAAAATGGAGGCCAAATTCAGAAATTCCACTTATTCTGGAAAGTAGGCAGGTGGACCTTTCCAAAAAGACCACTTGAAGCAAATTTGGACACCAGGAAGGCCTCCAAAATCAGCTACAAAAAGGCACTACGCATAGAGAAATCAGCACGACACATTGGAGGAATTTTGCTCATTTTGGCCAAAAAACTCTGTTTTTTGCCTAGTTTCTTCATAGTTTGAGCTTTCTCCTTCTAATTGTCAAACTCATGATGTAATTTAATGTGACATGATGGATTTTGATGTAATTATGCTAAATTTTCACTCATAGAGGTAGATTCATCCATGAAAAGGTAGTTTGCAACTGAATGAATCAATTCCCTAGTATTTAGAGGCAAGTTGTTGCACTGCCTACTTTTTAGTTCTCAGTTTAGACTTTGTTGGAACAACTCCTAAACTTATGAGCTCGACCCCTAGAGGCTAGGATTAGTTATTGGTTACCTATATCTTGTAAATTTTCAGTCATTATCATGGTTGGACTCATGTGAATGCTTTGAGCATTGTTGTACACTCTTTTCAGCAGTTTGGCTAAGGAATTGACTAGGGTTTGCAGCACTTTATGGGATTCTTGTGGCATCTTGCTTTGGTATTGTGTTCCTTCTGCAATTGTAAGTTTACATGTGTTTTATGCATGCCATCATCTCTCTTTGATTCATCTTAACTAAATCAAACAAGGATAAAAGGTAGAATACATTGAAAGTGCAGTGCTCTACTTAGGGTTTGTTTAGTTATCTATGTTTTCAGCTGTTTGAAGAGGATCCTTGAGTTTTTCATGCCCTCTTCAACTCCTCACCAGTCTAAAATCTCTCCATCTCACTCAATTTGAAGTACCAAACCATTTGCCTACCTTGCCCCATAGAGATCTCTGCAAAATTGAGCCTCATCCCCGGACCCAAATCTGCCTTTCACAATTGAGCCAACAAAACATCATCAAATTCAATCAAACACCTCTGTACACATACCTAGCCTAAAATCAATCATTACATTAGTCATCTCAAGCTTTATTGGCCATATTTTCCTGAGATTGACAAGGAGAGAGCCCTCTCCCGACCTGGTAGGGCTAGCTACCAGGTTAAGCGTGGTTTGATGTTACCCTAGATCTTGCCTTTCTCAGCTTGAGGTAGATTTAGGCACTAACAGCCACATCATTCATGAACATTATATTGCTATAAGACACCAACAATTTGCGGGTTATTATAAGTATGAAGTTTTTCTTAGGGTTATCCTTATCATGGGGGATGACTAACCTTTATTCGAATAGATGGTATGGACCTAGAAAACTATGAGGAGAGGTCCCCAAGCCACTGTTATTGTTTTCAATTCATCTTGAAAAGTTGTAGAGATATGGAAGCATAACTCAAATTTAAGGGGAGATCTCCATTTTGATGTAATGTATTATGTTCCGTACAAAGTCTTGCCAAATGGCAAGCATGTAGGAAATAAGGTAACCTAAGAAGGGGTAAAATATTCAAAGTTTTTAGGTGATAATCCATGCAAAAGGAATGTTAGTAATGCTCCTCACTTTTGGGATAAATCCACTCTTTTGAATGCTTTGAAAGGCGCTCATGCCTTGTGTAGATGTCATTAGTCCTTTAGAGAAAAGTGTTGGCAGTGTGTCAAGAGGTATCATTGCCAAGAATAAGCCCCCGAACTAGGAAGGAGACCATGTTAAGGATGTAGAGCTAATATATGAGTTGAATTCACTATCGTAAAAGGGAGAAGTGAGAATGTGAATTGACATGTTTGTAAAGAGAATCAAAGCCATCAATGTATAATAATTAAACTAAGAAAAGTGATAATGGTGGTAGGTCTATATGTGGGCATGATGGACGTTGAATATTCAATGGAGAAGGTTTTATTTAGGTACTTTGTGGGGAAATTTATGAAAGGTGAAACTTTGTAGTTATCAATCATTGAGCTCTGAAGATCTGTGCAAGATTATTCTCCTAGTTTCCATGTCTTAATTAGGGGGTGCATTTGTTTTATAATAAACAATGAAGGATGTAGAGTTACTTCTTGAGCAAGATTGGTTGTGAGGTATGTTGGCTTAGTGTTGAGAAAATGGAAGGAAGGATTTAACCCCCAAAAGGAACCTAGGTACATACAATAAATTTTGGTCCTCTTTCTAGGATTTCCTTTAGAGCATTGGAACATGAAAAGTATAGAAGGAATAGGTAATGCCCTTTGATGTTTCATTGCATTGAAGGAAATTTTCATGGTGAAGTAAGATACAAGAATAACAAAACTTTTGGTGGATCTAGACCTTAGAGAAGGGTTTCCTTCATAAAGAGGTATTTCTTGGGGGTTGTGGGCCTTTTGCTAAAAGATGTATTTATGGAGGGTTCTAGTTAGATGCAGTTGCTATCATGAAACTAGACATTTATGGGAGGACTATAAGAAACCCAAAAGGCATGTGGATTGTATCATTCATTTGTAATGTCTTTAAATGCTAATAAAGAAAATGGATGAGAGAAGGGTCTTTCTTTAGCTATGTTCTTGGCCCTAGATGTTGACAAGTTTCAAGTAGAGGATGTAATTAGCCCTCGAGTCTTTGGAGACTATTCTAACAAGCAACCTCAACATCCATTAGTTCAAGGTAGGTTATCTAATGAATTCGTCAACCTCAACCTCAACATCCATTATTTTCAGATAGTTCAAAATGAATTCCCTATTATTGTTGGGTGTTCAGTCTTTGTCTATAAGAGTGAGGAGGTCTTAAGGAATAAAAAACCTTGAACCTTTTCTAAATTTCAAGAACTTTGAAATTTTCAATTGTCTTGTATCAAGTGCATAAGACCTATCTACCTAGAATTTTGGGTCTCAATCTTCGCTATGTGATGATGGGCAAGATTACATAAATTTTTCAATTAATTTAGAAGTTGGGTAAGAACCTCAATCCATAGCCATTTCCTTAGACAATTTGGCTAAGCCCCCAAAACCTATGATAAAAGAAAGAGACGTTGAAAATGTTGGGCTTATGGAAGTGGGGTTAGCCTTCGACTAAGTTTATCCAATTTCAATAGGAAGAAAATCTAATATTTCTAAAGCCAAGACTTTGGAAGAAAAAGAGGTTAGGGACATGAATTCTATTTTTTTATTTTTTACAAATATGAAAGTCATGGGAGGAATGTGAATACCATCTGGGATATTAGCGACATATGGGTCTAGAGTTAACATTTTCAAGGATATATTTGAGGTGTGCCTGCAACACTTCAACATATTTATTTAAAGATATCAAGGTAGCTACTATTAGAGAAATTGTGAAAATCATTAGGCTATCTCCAAGGATCATTGATGGTGAAATGAACAGAAAGCTATAAGCACAAATGTTAAAGGATAAGATAAAGTTAGTTTTAAACTCCTTAAAAATATCCAAAAACAGTGGGCTTGATGGATGGACAACATAGTTATACTTTGGTTTCTTTGACTAGGTAGTGGATGATTTGCTAGTAATGGTGGATGAATTTAGAATTTTGGGGAAATTTGTAGATGCCATCAATTCTACTTTAATAGATTTCATTCCCAAGGAGTGGGATCCATTATCTTTTTACGCGTTCAAAACTATATCTTAGTGTAACTAATCTAAAATTTGATTTTTAAAATCATTTTTAATAGACTAGAAGGAATTCTAATAGTTATGATCTTTAAATAACACTTTGATCTTTGTTCAATAGATAAATTCATGATGTTGTTGGAACAACCCATGAAAGGTTGCATACCATTAATTCCCTATAACTTCTTCTTGTTGTG
This sequence comes from Pinus tabuliformis, assembly GCA_031772625.1. Lineage (NCBI taxonomy): Eukaryota > Viridiplantae > Streptophyta > Pinopsida > Pinales > Pinaceae > Pinus > Pinus tabuliformis. The sequence continues at coordinate 880,310,174 of CM062808.1, read as the reverse complement.
ATGAAGCTAGAACTAACAAAAACATACGATGAGGTGAAGTAGCTATACCTTAGATTGTTATTGTTTGAGTTGAGCATGAAGTTGTAGATTGTGGACTCGATTATGGGATGCCTATCTTCATCCTCTTATGCAATACTAATTGACATACTTTCCCTTTTTATTGTTGAATGCATCCAACGGTACTTGTTAAGGATGTCATTTATCTCCATTTTTCTTTAGAATAATGGTTGAAGATTTCAATATGTTGGACAAAGATGTCAAGAGAAGTAGGTTTGTTAAAGGAATAAAAACCTCAAATGCTATGGATATTTCCTATTTATTATTTTTCAGTGATATACAAAAGTTTGATTAAGGATCACTTCAGGAGACTAGAAAAATGAAATATCTTTCAGATACTTGTTTAAAGGCTACATGCATGGAGATCAATACAACAAAGTCAATAATGATGTTCAATGGCATTGTCAAAGAAGAAATGGTTCAAATGGAAAGTCTCCTTGCCATGAATTATTTGAATCTAGCTCATCATATTAAACATTTAGGATCCAATTTGAAACCTCGCAATTATAGGTACGAACATTGGATATGCTTATACAATAAAATAGAAACTCAAATTTAGTCCTAGTATAATAGATCACTATCAAGGTGCAATAGATTAGTTCCAATCAAGGCTATTCTGGAAAGCATTACCATGTTTTGATGTTTGTTGCTCATATTCCAAAAGGCCTCATTAACAAAAAAAAGGAAAGACAAAAAACAACCTTAGATTCCTTTAGATAGGAAAGAGGGAGAAGGATGGATTACCATTAGTAAAATTGACAAAAATGGTAAACATAAAGGAAACTAGAGGTTGGGGTTTAAAGTATATTCATTGTTTCAATTTAGGCCCTTGTGTTAAAATTTTATGGTAGTCTACAATGAAGGTCTTTTGGGAAAAGTAACAAAATCTAGATATTTGAAAATAATATCTATCAAAGATTGGTTTAGATGGGAAAATAAACTTGCTCAAGGAGGTTCTATTATTTGAAAAGCCTTGGTAAGGGCTTTAACATTAATTAGAAAGTGTTGAACATAGAAGAATGGAAAATGGAGTAAGGTGAAAATCAAGGAAGACCCCCAGATTATTTGCAAAGGTAATTATAGATTGTTTGAAGCTTTGATAAGATATCTCAATTTCATGTAGATTTATTCCCTAGAGGGTGTAACATCAAATCATGGAAGGAATGTATGGGATCAAGGTTAGAAGTTGGTAAAGGCACTTAATCTACCAGGTGTGAAAACTAAGGAATGAAAATTATTTGTAAAATTTATGCCTTCTAGAACAGTAAAACTTTCTAATTAAGAATACCTATTCAAGTGGTCTAAGAATAAAGGGTTTCAAGAATATATTGCAAAATTGGGTTATTTAGCAAAGCAAGAAGAAGGTCACACTAGGGAAATAATCTAGTGTTGGCAAGTAGTTTGGAAGCTAGAATGCCCATTAAAAGCTTTAAGTTTTTTTTCCTTTGATTTTCATTCTAGTTAGCTTTAGATAACAAAACATTGACTTAGGAAACTTCCAAAAGAGAAACATGTAGGATCTTGGGACACACATTTTGTGTAAGGGTAGGGAGGAAATTGTTGATCATTTAGTTGTTTCTTGTATTTTTTCTACAATAGTTTGGATTACAATTATTTAGATTTCAAGTGGTAAAAATAAGTGTGAGTAGAGGTTGTAGGTAGATTATGTAACACCCCTTCGTTGTATGTAACACTTTTTGCTATCATGCCGAACCTAAGCTAAGAGTGAGTTGTAACAGAAAAGCTAGGTCTGAGGTGTAAAAATGAGAGTAAATATTTTATTACCAAATAAATAAAGATAATTTAAAACGCTTGGAAAACGAGAAACCAAGAGATGAGATTCTTGCCAAATGAAATCCCATTAGTAAATGGGAATGGATAATTCTTTCATGATAAGACTTCTAGATTAAATTCTAGATAAGCTTAATGGAATGGGAGATAAATATCCATTAAGTTGCTTAGCTGGAGAAAGATGCTAAGTTTAAGAAAAACATAAAAGCCTTGCAGGAGAGAAAGGCAAGCTTTTATGGGAAAAGACATAAAATCCTTGCAAGAGAGAAAGGCAAGCTTTTATGGGAAAAGCCTCGCGGGAGAGAAAGGCGAGCTTTTATGGGAAAAGCCTAGGAAAGTGGATAAAAATATCCACAAAAGAGGGATGCCGCTAAAGGAAACCATATCATGAAAGAGGGCATTAAATACCCATTGAAGAGATCAACAAGAGGCAGTTGATCAATGGGCAAGAACTCTCAGCTCGGGGGTGAACTGGAGGAAGTTAGTTCTAGGTTGGGTGGTGGTGCTCAATTTTCCAAGTGACATTCTCTCAGAAACTCTGGTTGGATTCAATTGCATAGGATGTTCTATATGTTGGTTCCTTACTCTTTATGTTGTCGAATCTTTAAGCATATGAGTATAATTGCATGTGATATCCTTGGTTATAAGATGATTGAATACTTATGCATGTGACAAATATTGAATATAAATTTAATCGAAGTTAAATTTAGTGTTTGGAGCATAGTAGGTGGTTGTTAGTATTGTGTCAAGGAGGTATGTGAAAAATGGTATTAGAGCTCTAAGTTCAAATATTGCGGCCTATGGGCCAACCCACATCTGTAAGGTATGAATGAGTTGTAGGTCCTAAACTAGGTCCTAAACAAATAAGAGGTTTCACTGAAGGGTTTGGTCATAAAATTGCTATAAGAAAAATATTCCAATGAGTTCTAGAGTAGTGCCCTAAGGCATTAGAATCCATAAAGGTTGAAACTAAATCTAAAAATGATTTATGGATTTTGAAAATAGCTAAAGTTTGATATTTTAATGAAGAGTGAAATCTCCTATATTGCTTGACAAGCATGTAACTATTTGTGTTTCCAATTGCACAAAGGGATCACTTAAAAACAAAAGTAGTTTGAAACCCTGATTCAGATCACTAGATATTGAAGAAAGAAGGGTAGAATCAATTTACATGCCTATACTGAGTTTTTTCCCAAGCAATATTTATATATTCCGATGAAAAATTTGTTCTTATAATTGCTAATAATTTTGTAGTTGTAAAGAATGCATGGTGATAAAATAGATTGTGGATTTCTTTTCTATAGTTGTAAGTATTCCATCTCTGCTTCAACGATCTAAGTATCTATTTAGATAATATCAGTAATGAAATATGTTGTAATTGTGGAGTATGTATGAAGAAATCAACACGTAAGAGCCCGAGGTATGGGTTATCTATCATTTATTTCAAATTAGAATGGCCACGACCACATTTATATATAATCAGAAAAGTGTTGCACTTTAAGTTGTAGTATTCAATGTTTATTATACCTCTCCACTTCGTTAGAAAATGTCGGCGAAGAAAAGAGACTCAGAAACAATGACTGACGAGGAAGTATATTGTGCATGTGAAAGAAAAAAAATTGTTATCACAAACAAGATCGTTATGGGTTATCAATACAATTTTATAGCCATGATATAATCTATTTCTTTAATTTAAAGAACATACAGGGGATTATATATCCTATAAATATTTATAAGTTATAAGTTTGATATGAAAAGAGGTTGTGTGATGAAAAAAATCGAGGGTTCATGGACCCGAGTCGAAATCCTAAGAAAATAAAACGAGGAGCAACACCCAAAGGATTATGACCATGTCACTATGGTGTATCCACAATTCCATACTTTCTCATCACCTTAAATATTGTCTTAAGAATTTCCACAAAACTTGCCCCTCCCTCTAGCCTCAAGGTTTCAACATGGCTTAGGTAGTTGAATAGGCTTAACAATTTCGATCAGGAAGTGACTGGGTAATGCGTTCTACGTCTAGGTAGTCGTCTAGAACAACAACAACAATCAAGATGTGCAACCCCCTACAACTCTTTGTATTAAACATGAAATACATATGAAATGCCCCTCGTGGGCTCCTCCCTTTGCTTGTCTCTTGTTGTGTTGGCGCTTAACAGGTAGCTTGGTTTGACCATCGATGGAATGAAGTATAAAGCGTGGTTAAGATTTTAAGTTAAGCTTGGTTTGACCATTGATGGAATATGGTGTAAATATGAGAAGTCGTGACACTTCATGCGTTGGTTGAGAGAGTAACACCTTTCTCAATTGTCGTAGAATTGAATTGTTGCTTGTCATACAGCGCAGAAGCGTTGCTAAAAACCCACGCCATGGAGCTCTGTGGCACGCCCAATTATGGCAAAGAGTTAATTATATTAATATTAATTCCTATATTAAATTTGATATTAAATTTTATTGATTTATATTTAAAGAACTTGAGTTTATAAATGCAAATGGTTGTTAGATGGTGCTTATTATTGGTAGATTTAAAGCACAACACCTTCCCAATTGGATTGACGGAGAAAATCACATTAAGGATTGTCGTTTCCCTTTCATTCCACAATGTTGCCTTTTTACTTGCCTTATCTGCTGATCTGAAGGTGTTTGATTGTTGATTGAGTTGCCCACAAAAACATTCGGTGATCTGAAAATGGGGCTCTTAGGATTCTTGTCTAACTTACAAGAACCTCTCCCACTTCCAAAGCTTTAAATTTTCCCAAGTCTTAATGATTAACCAATGCGGAATTAAGAAATGCTTGAAAATATGGGTGTATGCTTGTATTTGTTTTCAGCTGATTATTTACTTTAAAATCTGTTGTTTGTGTTGTTATGGGAAGGTACTTAAACTGGTATATAAATGCATATAACAGTAGTTAAAGCAGCAGTAAAAACAAACACATAAGACAACAATATAATATGGAGTTCACCCTGATATCTTGGGCTACGTCTCCTTGAGCTCTAATCAACTCAATTAGGCTCTCTGGGATTATGGCAACAGTTCTTTTACAAGTTCCACACTCAACTCCAATGTTTTACACAGGAACATTGGGCTCAGAACACCATCTTATCCCTTCGCTCTTGGAGCTCTTCGGATTTCTAGCTCTGGATCTGGCTCTGGGTTTGGCTCTTGGCTCTAACTTTGGCTCTAGCACTTTGGCTCGGGCTCTGGTTCTCGCTCTAGCTCTTGCCTTTGGCTCTGGCTCGTGGCTCTCCGCTCTGGCTTCTCTAAGCTCTTTCTATAGGCCTTTGCATGCTCTGTGAGTCGCTTGATCTCCAAGCAACTCCAACAACAATATGTTGTTGCCAATTGAGCTCTCTGGCTTTTCACTCGACCTTTGAGTGACTCCAAAGACTCTCTACGCATTCAAATTTTTCTCGTTGTTCGGTCTCCTCTCTTCTTTTGTTCTCTTTGCACATTCCCTCTCTTTCTATCTCTGTCAGTCTGTGGCTTTAAGCCATCTGTTTCCTGACTGTTCATTTCCGCTTTCAGCTCTTTCGTTCCCTGCCTCTGTCCATTTGAATCCCTTCTTTCGGCTGTTACAGTCACTACATCACCTCATAGGGAAACAACCACCTATTTCGTAACGGATAAGTGTCAGGTTCACCGGAAACACTTGATCATTTGAAACGGTCATTATTTCCATTTACTCCAAGAATGCCCGCAAAACACGTATCTCTGCCAACTCATCGTCCCCATCGGACTTCAAATCTTTATGCGTCGTAGCTTATTTCTTCATGTCAAATCCGGTCTCCCATCAGGTGCAATCTCCGCCATTAGATCTGGGGCCTCCAAATCCTACGGTTATCGCTCTTATCACGCGGTTGACTTGCTCGAATGTTAGCCTGCGATGAGAGCGGTTTTCTCTCTCATCCACCGGATACGCGTCATTCAACGTATGGAACTGCTAGGTTATCTGACAAACCCGCTTACCGCCCGAAATGCCTCTGATATTCTGCCGGTTTTGGAGCGCGGGACCCGCTTGTTGTTTCAGCACTTTTCCCACGGTTTTCTTTGTTTTCCGCATGATCGGGTGCCAGGGCTTTTTCCTTCTCGAGGGGTTTTGCCCAGCGATGCACCATTGCGTGAATCACGCATCAGAAACAGCCTCCGTTTCTGGGTTTGAGCCTCCCAACTGCTATTTTTGCACCATGCACAGTCTCCATGGGCCAACAGCCAAGCGCTTTAACCGAAGGTCCTCGTTGCTCCGTAATGGCTGTAAAATTACCATTATTCAAAGGTTATTTCTAATAGTTTTTACATCCACAAGACTTTAAACTTCGGCGTGATTTTCTTTATAGAGTTTGGGTAACTTTAAGAGAGTTTAAGGATCCAATTTCGGATCACGCCTTCCCACTAAAAGAACTTTTGGTCCACCAAAAGACTGATACACTGATCTGAGTAGTAATGAGAGTAACAACACCCTCTTCTTTCAGCCTCCCTACACCTGCCTTTGCATAGTGCCTCTGAACCACAATCTCTAACTACTTCCCTTCTTGGATGGGTTGGTCGTCTTGGGAAGAACTGTTTTCCTCCTTGACTTCATGCAGAACTTCTGTTGTGAAGTTTACAGAAGGTAGTTTGAACTTATTTTCCTTGATCCTTGATCCAAGGTGGCCCAAACAAACATGAAGTACTTATGCTCCACAAAACTTTCATTTGTACCTGTTTGAAAAGCTGCCAACAACAACTGTTAACAACAGTAGGCATACAAACAACAATTGCATGGGCTAACTCCTGCTTCAACAAAGAAATAGATTTCACATCTTGTGAACCCTTCCATGTCTTATATTTGCATACAAATGATTGACTAGATAACAAGCCAATAAAACATGCCTTTACAACAAATGACCCTTCAAGTCAAGCATGTAGGAAAAAGACCTTTAGGACTCTTTTCCAAAAGATGAAACACTTCATCATTATCTCCATTTTGGAGACCAAGTTAACTTCTTCCAAGCCAACATGGCATCACATGCATGTCAAAGCAATCAACCCTGCAAGTTAATTACACATACATGTTCAAAAACAAGGAAATCATCAACATCCTTATGTTCATGCACATCATTCTCATGCATGCATTTCGTCCTTCAACTTTCGCTTAAGCACAATGTACCTTCAAAGCTGAGAAGAAATATATTGTTGCAGCAATAAAGTGAGTTTCCTACTCAACCTCTTTCCATTTACCATTTTGGTAAGATCCTGCAACTTGCATTTATTCTACAAAGAAATGCAAATAGATGCATCAAGGGACATGCAGTCTTAATTGGATAAGAATTCTAACCATTTCTTACCAATCCATTTCAAAGGTCCCTCCTTGGTTTGCACATCAACATCAGTATGTGAATCATTCTGAAACACATCAATCATGGAATCTTTATTTCCATCCCTGCCACTTTTTTCACCTTCTCCTTCAGCTTTGGTGGAAGTAGTGCTAGATTCAAAGTCCAACATCTTTCAGTAAGATGCCCTTGCTTATGGCAGTAAGTGCAACACATGTGCATCCTTTTGACAGCATGATTTGCCTTGTCCTGTGGACCTTTGGCTGCTTGCTTCTTTTCCTTCAAAAGTTTCCTGTATGTGGCCATCCTCTTCCAACATCTAGAAACATAATGGTTATCCAAACCACAAAAGGAACATGCAATTCTTTTTCCATGCTTTACAAAATCAAAAGGAATGTGTTTGGAACCAGATTTATACTTGCCCTTTTCACCTTTATTGCCTTCATGAGGAGGTGAGACAAATGAAGAAGTAGCTCCCTCTAGAACACTATCACTTTCTTCAAGGCTGTCAGAGTTTCCACAACCCTCTAGTTCAAATATGTGCTTCTGAACACCTGCATCATGCGAATGGTGTTTAGAGCTATTGCATTCCTCCTGAATACAATCTTCACACTTTTGAGGTAGAGGACCTGCAATGAAACTCCCTTGGGAACTGTTTCAATGGCCTTCATGGAAGCTTTGGAACTCTCTCCATAAGATTGTCCATAACCAAGACCCAAATACTTAGGGCTTTCCTCAACCATTATTGGCTCAACAAAACCTTGTGCATGTTTTCCCAAGCCCTTTCCTTCATAGCCCGTCTTGGACATTAGCTTGGAACCTATGCCTCTGGTATGTTTTTCAAAAGAACCAATATAAGCATTCTTCGAAGAATTTGAAGACGAACAGGAATGGTTTACCTCTTCTTCAAGCTGATACATGGCCAAGGCTTCTTTTGCAACAAAGAGTTGTGACTCCAACTCATGCATCCTTTTCAGGTTCATATTTGTAATATGAAGTTGCCTCTCCATTTCCTGCAATTTGCCAAAAAGCATCTGCTTCTCTTCCTCCACGGAATTCAACTGCTCTCTCAGTATGCCGCTCTTCCTTCCATCCCCATACATTTCTCTCACCATATCCATCATGGTGGACAAGTCTTGCTTCATGTCTCCATCAAAGACTCTTGTGAAGAAAGAAGAATTTGAGGACTCACTTGTAGAAGTTGTCATTTTCAAAATGCACAAAAGAACTTCAAACAAGATTATTAAAGAGCTTACTCAAGCAACCTTTTGCAACAAACCTCTGGTGCTTCAAGGGTTGCTTTGAGGTCCTTTGGGATAGAAGAATGCCTTCAACCCTTCTTCCTTCTTGTCCTTCCTGGACTGAGCTATCAATAGCTTTCCCTTCACCTCTGCAAACTCAAACAATAGTTAGTTTGCAACCAAGCATACAATCGATGAGGTAATCAATCCTTGACTGTCCAAACACCTTTCAGACAAGCAATCTTTGCCCTGTCAATCAAGCATTCTGATACAACCTTCTTTGAAGGTGGGGTTAATCAATCTTAAGCTCTGATACCACCTGATCTGAAAATGGGGCTCTTAGGATTCTTGTCTAACTTACAAGAACCTCTCCCACTTCCAAAGCTTTAAATTTTCCCAAGTCTTAATGATTAACCAATGCGGAATTAAGAAATGCTTGAAAATATAGGTGTATGCTTGTATTTGTTTTCAGTTGATTATTTACTTTAAAATCTGTTGTTTGTGTTGTTATGGGAAGGTACTTAAACTGATATATAAATGCATATAACAGTAGTTAAAGCAACAATAAAAACAAACACATAAGACAACAATATAATATGGAGTTCACCCTGATATCTTGGGCTACATCTCCTTGAGCTCTAATCAACTCGATTAGGCTCTCTGGGATTATGGAAACAGTTCTTTTACAAGTTTCACACTCAACTCCAATGTTTTACACAGGAACATTGGGCTCAGAACACCATCTTATCCCTTGGATCTTGGAGCTCTTTGGCTTTCTAGCTCTGTCTCTTGACTCTGGGTCTGGCTTTGGGTTTAGCTCTTGGCTCTGACTCTGGCTCTAGCACTTTGGCTCGAGCTTTGGTTCTCGCTCTTAGCTCTCACTTCTGGCACTCGCCCTGGCTCTTAGCTCTGGTTGTGGCTCATGGCTCTCTGCTCTGGCTTCTTTAAGCTCTTTCTCTTGGCCTTTACATGCCTCTATGAGTCGCTCGACCACTAAACAACTCCAACAACAATATGCTATTATCAATTGAGCTCTTTGGCTTTTCACTTGACCTCCAAGTGACTCCAAAGACTCTCTATGCGTTCAACTTTTTCTTGCTATTCGCTCTCCTCTCTTCTTCTGTTCTCTCTGCACATTCCCTCTCTTTCTATCTCTGTCAGTCTATGGCTTTAAGCCATCTTTTTCCTAACTGTTCGTTTCTGCTTTCAGCTCTCTCGTTCCCTGCCTCTATCTGTTTGAATCCCTTCTTTCGGCTGTTACATTCACTGCATCACCTCATAGGGAAACAACCACCTATTCCGTAACAAATAAGTGTCAGGTTCACCGGAAACACTCGATTGTTTGAAACGGCCGTTATTTCCTTTTAATCCAAGAATGCCCACGAAACACGTATCTCTGCCAACTCATCGTCCCCGTCGGACTTCAAATCTTTATGCGTTGTATCTTATTTCTTCTTGTCAAATCCGGTCTCCCATCGGGTTCAATCCCGTCGTTAGATCTGGGGCCTCCAGATCCTACTGTTATCACTCTTATCACGCAGCTGACTTGCTCGAACATTAGCCCACAATGAGAGAGGTTTTCTCTCTCAGTTGTCGGACATGCGTCATTCAACGTATGGAATCGCTGGGTCGTTTGACAAACCCGCTTACCGCCCGAAATGCCTCCGATATTCTGTCGGTTTTGGAGCGCAAGACCTGCCTGTTGTTTCAGTGCTTTTCCCACGATTTTCTATGTTTTCCACGTGACCTAGTGCCGGGCCTTTTTCCTTCTTGAGGGGTTTTTCCCAGCGATTGCGCTAATCGCGCATCAGAAACAACCTCTGTTTCTGGGTTTGAGCTTCCCAACTGCTATTTCTTTGCCATGCACAGTCTCCATGGGCCAACGGTCAAGTGCTTTGACTGAAGTTCCTCGTTGCTCCGTGCTGGCTGCAAAATTACCATTATTCAGAGGTTATTTCTAATAGCTTTGACATCCACAAGACTTTAAACTTCGGCATGAGTTTTTTTATAGATTTTGGGTAACTTTAAGAGAGTTCAAGGATCCAATTTCGGATCATTCGGTTGGGATAATGGTTATCCTTATGGTCGCACCCATAAAACCATTTAATTTGGATAGTGTTTATCCTTACTTGCACGTGGAAAAGTCACGCTAAGAAAGTCTCGTTAATCTCATCTTCTCCTTGCGTGAAGGTTACGTGTACACGGTGTCTGCTCAATCATCTTGATCGATTGGTAGTTTATTCAAGTCTCACATTTCAGAGAAGTCTCAGACATTTCTTCTGACCCCTTCGTGTAAATTACACTGAGATGCAAACACACCTACTTCTTATTCAGTAAGACTGACAACTTAATCCACTTACCTTACCTTAGTTGGAAGGTTTCTCACTTGGCAGAGCTAGTGGAAGATAAGCATATCTTTATTCCCCTTAGCACGAAAGTTATTTTTGCTCCTTCTTTTATGTTAAAAGAAAATAGATACAAAATTTCAAGAGGAGGAAGTGGAAGTGAGGGAAGGTTGGTGACAGAGCTTCAAGCAGAGTGTAGACTGCAGAAGAGCTTTCAATTTGCCAATTTTAATGCACGCACTGTTTTTTTTTTTAATTCCTTTATTTCAGTGCTCTGGTGGGTCTTTAATGGCTGCTAAGGAGAATGAGGAGAACTGTAGCCATACATAAGAGAAGAAGAAGAGGAGTTTGATAATGAAGCTAAGAGGGGCGGGGTATGATAAGCAATCCTCCCTGGGTGTGGTGCCTTGGATGTCGAACTGTGTGGTTGGTTTTTGATGATATTCCATAATAGGTAATAAGGATTTGGAGCTTTGGCATCGAGCCCAACAATAGATACTGAGAAGAGTTCCCCATGGGTAGTTAAACCAACGAAGACCAACCAACTATAATTGGCATGCAAAGGAGGGCAACATAATTTAAAATTTGGACTAGTCAAATTCGTGCAGTAAGTTGACTGAGAAAGGTCGGGCTGTCCTATCAACCTGCAAATGGAAGAAGGTTTTGGCAATGAGGTAACCTGTATGAACATAGCCATTGTTCCCCCAGCAAGGTGATGGGAATGTGGACACCAAAATGGTGTGACAAACGTGTTGACCGCATTCTATAGGATGTATCAACTTTTCATTCATCTGCGGAGAAATTTTTCGTGGTCAAGATATGTCTTATCGAAAAAGACAATCAAAATAATGGAAGGGCCAACAAAAAGGTTTCTATGGTCCAATGACAGTTACTCGCTTTGAAATCCAGAAGAATTCAAAGGCTATCAACTGAATGGCTTATTCCCCTATTTCTAGTAGAGTTGAGGCATAATGTTGTGTGCTCGGTACGCCCTAGGTAGAATCTCCAGAATTCTTAACCCTTTTTAAATTTTCGCTTCTCTAAAGTCCCACAACGATACTATTTCCAGATTGTTCTGCATAATTATTATTAAGTTGTCATTACGTAAACACAAGATTAAATGATGTGTGGGCACTTTGTTTAACGTCTAGAATTGGTGATAGATGACGGATGTACAAAATGTGTATAAACGAACTACACAGACGTGTGAGTATAATTATATGAGATATTTTTTTAATGCATAAAGCATCCCATAAGAATATGAATACCTTCTGAGTTGCTTGATTTACATTAAGCTTTGAAGGTTGTATGGTTATCCTTCTCGTTTTCATATGATGAGTGTTGTGGATGAACGAGGATAATGTCCCAAACTCATGATGTGATTACATACATGGATGACTTAAATTTTCACTATTCATGTGCTTACCTACATGAATGGCTCATTTGTGTGCTTACATGCATATATGGCTCATTATGTGCTTACGAAGAGCTGCATTTATATGCATGTAAATTTGTGTGCTTACATGCATGGATGGCTCAAAGTTAAAATTGGTTTAATCTTAGATGGTTATAGTCGAGCTTAATGAATGAACAAATTTGTAATATTTGTAAAGTATGGTTATTGTATTGAAAGTTTGGATGATGGATTTTAGTGGTCATATAAATATGAATGCAAGTGTTGAAAGGAGTAATGGTGGCTAAAGAAAGTTTGAATCCTATGTTTAAACTACATACTGTCATCATATTACTTTGCTCATATTAAAATTAAATTATGAGTTGTATGATTGCTATGCATAGTCTATCCAAGGACATAACTTAATAAAATACAAACTAATGCCAGTAAAAATAGTCCATTCAAGGACATAGCTTAATGGGATGAAGGTTATACTCCTAGAGATCTTAAGAAAGGATGAATATGAAGGGAAGAAATGTTGAACTCTTATGAGGTAAATGGCAAACAAAAATAGATAAAATGTCAAGTGTCCTTTCCATAGATCATGACCAATACAGGGAAAGATCAAAATAAAAATATATAGATGGAATCTATATAAATCACATGAAAGAAATTCATTAATTAAATTGTTTCCATTCTAGAACAAACTCTGAAGGTTCTCCTTATTTGTATCTATTCATGAAGTTTTCCCATGAAATATCGTTAAGCTCATGAAAGTCAGGTCTTTGTACGTGGTATCAGACTATGCATTTTTATTATTTATACTTGTCTTTCAATTTAATATTTTTGGTGTTGATTGGTGCACCTACATGTAATGATGCAATCCATTTTGGGATGTGGTTTTGCCACTGGTTGAACCATTTAATTCACCTTATTGGGAAAATGCTCCAAATTGAAGGGAACTAAGTTGTATCAGGTCATTAGTTTGATATTCAATAGCAACATGCATATTTAATAAGTTGGAACCTATAAGTTTCTTTTTGAATAAAGCAATATCCCAATAATAGTAACTGAGATATGCATGTTGGAGAAGACATCATAAATTAATAATTTATGACTCTAATAAGAAGGTCAATGAGACTCACACCCAAAAGTACATCTAGTGTAAATACTTGATAGGAGTGAAAAAACATCTCCTAGTGCCTCCCAATTAATAGCAGAAAGATAATATTAAATACAAGCCCAATGCACATTCTAAAGTTCACTCAAATTCCAATGTGTCAATTATTGTAACTCAAAGTATGCAACCTCAAACCCCACAACCTGGAGGTGCATATCAATCCAAATATAGATGGGTTTCTCACAAATAGGGACCTTTCAAAATCTGCAACAAGAAAAAGATGCTTCCAATAGAATGATTGTAGATCTTACGAATGTACTTCTTGTGGAAATTGATAAGATTGAAATGATATGTATACTATATATAAACAAAGTATGACAAACAGATTAGATATGGTGGTGTTGGATGCACTTGAAGTAGAAATAGAGCAATTCAGAGCAACCTAATGACTAACAAGAATTGTACACTAGATTTGGAACATGACTTGTCTGAATTAATTAACAAATTTTTGGTAAAACAAAAGGCTTCACATTAATACAGCTTATGATGGTCTAAGGATCTTATGCTAGTAGTAAAATAATGCATGCATCAAGTAAGGGTGACACATAAAAGGTTCTAGGTGATGAAGAGAGAGAATAACAAACCATGCAACAACTTGTTGCTAAATTAATAGGATGCTTCAACCATATTGGATGGTTAAGTGGTACTGGTAATCGCGATTGTTGTGCACAAAGACAATTGGGTTCGATAAAATGCTATTTAGCAATCTATTCAAATTAATCGTACAATCTGGGATGCATATTTTGTACCACTATTTCCTATCAAACATATGGGAGAAATCTACCTATCAGATTGCATTGATAGTATAATTATTGCATAAACTACTCTGGAAATTATTTTAAGGAATTTAATAATTGATTTGGTTTCCAAGAAATGAATTATATTCTACTAGGTCATGATCTAATGTTAAGGTGGGGTATCAACATGTTAATGACCTAGGTTCACACCCTGGTACACATAGTACCCTTAAGAGATTGGGGAGTGTGAGAACATTGTAACCTTCATTTATGACTCATGTATAGGAGGTGTATGTACTTGCATACTGATTTTTCAATTGGTTTTGGATATACATTGAATTATTCATGGCCAACAAGGTGTTGGGAGTAGTGGTAAAAAGAGCAAACAAGAAATCATATGGCATAACTAGATTATGTGTGGTGTACTTTTGAGTACCAAACAATTATTTTCTTGGCTAAAGACAAGGTTAAGATTGTTATTAAACTTCAAATATAACATTGAAGTCCATACTAGACTAACTATCATAGTCAATAGCCTGCTTTATGATTGGGTGAAGGTCATATTCCGGTGTTATTAAGACCTTGTCTGGTGACAGAGTCAATCCCAAAACCCAAATTTATTGGTATTGTAAAGTTGTATTATGCATGATTACCTCTATGTTATTATTTTCTCTTATTGTTGAAATTTTCCTACAACCACAAGATATATGAACAGGATTAGCTCAATAAAAGCACTTAAATGCTTTGACATGAATTTATTCAGTTATGCTCTGGTTGCAGAAGTTGAACATGTCCATTAATTCTCTATTCTCCAATTGACAAACCGAGCATGGTTTGATTGGACTTACCTAAAAGTAGTGTGAATAAATAATTGAAGGAATTTTTGGCATAATACTAACATTGTTGAAAACATGTGGATGAGGTACATGTCGTGCATGTGATGCTATGGACATTTGGTATTGTGTACATGTTGTACAGATGGTACTGTGTACATGTGGTACATATGGTACTGGTGTGGATGCATGTATTGCATGATGTTATATGTGACGTATATCGTTGTATGTGTGTGATGCACACTATGTGTATGTACACATGGTTGAGGAGAAGGCACTGGGTGATTGCCTGGTGTGGCAACCAATCTAGAGTGCGTACAGAAGAAAGACAAAGGTGGAAGCTAAGGATTGATTAAAGGATAAGTATCAATATTTTATTTCAGTTTTACTATGCATGTGATTTATGATTCTGGTCTATGATGATTACATGTGATCTATGAATGGGTTATGATGGTTACATGTGATTTATGATTTTGGTGGTTATGTTTTGAGCTAACCTGATGTGATATTTTTATACATGTTGATTGGTCAAATGTGTTAGTTTGACTTGTTGTGACTAATGTAGGGAGACTGTAGGAAGCAAATGTTTGGCAAGAACACAAATGCATTGGAAGAACATGCATTTCTTCTTATTATTTAAATACAATGAAATTGAAAATAAGGAATCATAGTTAAATGGTGGGCAACATTAACCCATAGCTACTCAAATAGTAGTACTGTTATATCAAGTTATGATATTAACTGTGGTAAACAAAATTGAGTTTTTTAAGACATCTAAAGTCTCTCACAAAATTGATTGAAACAAATGTTACAGGTAGAAGTTGAAGGAGATTTACTGGAAGAACTCCTTTGTAACCTATATATCAGAAGATCTGATTTAGGTGGCAAGGCCATGGGAACCTGTAATTTCAAAAACAACTACCTGAGAACGAGGAAATAAATTGTAAGATGCAATAATACACTGAGGACGGTGTAAATTTAAGGGGGGAGTATGTAACAACCCTTTGTTGTATGTAACACTTTGTGTTATCATGTTGGACCTAAGCTAAGACTAAGTTGTAATAGAAAAGCTAGGTCTGAGGTGTAAAAATGAGAGTAAATATTTTATTACCAAATAAATAAAGATAATGTAAAACGCTTGGAAAATGAGACACCAAGAGATGAGATTCTTGCCAAATGAAATCCCATTGGTAAATGGGAATGGATAATTCTTTCATGATAAGACTTCTTGATCCAAATTTAAGCAGGAACACAACAAATTACAGATATAACCATAAATACAAAGATGCAATAGAAATAACACTTCCTTTCATTAATATCAAATAATGAAATATGCTTACAAATAGAATGGAAATGAGACTAGCTCAAGCGATGGTAGCTTATCTCTGAGAAGAGATGTGGCGGCTACATGCCTC
This sequence comes from Pinus tabuliformis, assembly GCA_031772625.1. Lineage (NCBI taxonomy): Eukaryota > Viridiplantae > Streptophyta > Pinopsida > Pinales > Pinaceae > Pinus > Pinus tabuliformis. Next base: position 880,293,863 of record CM062808.1, on the reverse strand, counting down.
TGAACTGAGTTACAATGAGGCTCAAGGGCATTTTTATTATTGAACAATAAGATAAAACCCTAAACAACCAAAACCCTAACCCGAGGAGATGTAACACCAAGAGTTTATGGGCCCCGTTGGGGTTAGTTGGGCAGCCAACTTCCTAGGGTCGTAACTTGGTCATATTATCTCTATTTGATGCACATGATACCTCATTGGAAATATATCTTTGAGGACTACAAATAAAAACATGATTGTTTCGAGGAAAAAAAAACGTCGTTTAGGGCTTCAAAACGACTCCAGAAGTTTAGGACCCAAAAAACATTCAAAAATAGTAAATTGTGCTACAATTAAGGAAACTGAAAAAATGAAAGAAACAATGGTGGGGGTCCAAGTGGAATAGGCAGGTGGCCACAAATATCCACCTGGATCATTCCTCCCCACTTAAGAAGCAATGGTCTCCATTTTATTGAGTTCCTCCATGAGATGAGGAAACTTTTGCTGAACTTGGTCCCTAGTGAGCCATTTTCCTTGGCGCAGGAGTTGCTTGACTTTGACAACTCAATACAGTTGGATCTTTTGCTGGTGAGTGTTTTTGATCTGTGTGTCCATGATCTAATTAGTTGCATCTTGTTCCATGTAGTTTGGATTTAACTCTGTTGGTGTGAGCTGTTTTGCAATGTCGAATGTGTCCAGTAATGGTGGAAAGTATGGTTGAAGGTGATCCACATTGAACACTAGGTGAAGGCCAAGGAATGGGGGAATGATGAGCTAAAAAAATTATCTCCACAATCTTGGTGATGGTGTATAACCCATATCGAAGCGGGCAAATCTTGCATTGGCGCCCAGTGAGGCGCTCCTTCTGCAAATGTAGCCAAACTTTGTTGTCTACCTGGAACTTGTGTGGCACTCGACGTTGATCATGCGCTGCTTGTACTTAGCATTGGCTTTGTCCAATATGTCATGGACCTATTGGTGAATGTGTTGAATGTGCTCCATGAAGCTATTTGCCTTGTCGGCTTCGGACTGGACATGAGCCGAATTTGCCTGAGTCACTGCAGATGGTATGGCCACATCAATGGGACATAGTAGCTGGAATCCCAAGCCCACTTGAAAAGGGATGTGTCCAGTCGAGTTGTGGAGAGCCCAGTTGTAGCTGTGTTGGACATAGGGGAGGCTCTCATCCCATGTGCGTGGATGCTTTGAGTTGTACACGTGCAATGTGTACAATCATCCTATTGACTACCTTTGTTTGGCCATCAGTTTAGGGATGGAAAGTTGTGGGCCTAGTGAGCTTGGTGTCCAGCATCGACTAGAGACTAGACCAAAATGTACTGAGGAACCTATTGTCCCGATCTGAGATGATAAACTGTGGGATACCAAAGTGTACCCACACTCGTTCAAAGAAGAGTTTAGCAGTGTCTTCCGCTGTGATACTCTTCTTGTAGGGCGCCATAATGGCCATCTTCGAGAATCTATTGACGACCACAAAAATGCAGTCATTGCCATGCTTAGTAGAAGGAAGGCCTGACATGTAATCCATGGAGATGGATTCCCAAGGTCGACTAGGGGTAGGCAGCAGAGTATAGAGACCTTGCTTCTTGATTGTGGATTTGGAAATGGTGCAGGCAGTACAGGATCTGATGTACTTCCCGACATCCTGTCGAAGATTCAGCCAATGGAAATACTTCTGCAATACTGCCACCGTTTTTTCGACCCCGAAATTACCAGCGGCCTCACTGTAGTGCGCTTCCCAAATCATCTTGGCACGCTCACTTGAAGGAACATAAAGGTGTCCCAGGTGGCATAACATAGCATCCTCGAGGTGAAAATCTAGAACTTGTTGACCCTCCAATAGCGTATGGTATGTGTGGCTGAATTCTAGGTCGCTTTTGTAGAGAAGTGGCCAATCAGAAGTTTCGTGCCCACAAGAGTTGAGCACGGTGGTTAACGCCATGATCGGTGGTCAGCTGAGGCAGTCTACAACATTATTTGTGCTTCCCTTCTTGTACTTGATATTCAAATTGAATTATTGCAGGTATGTGGACCACTTCTGATGGTGATCATTCTGCAATTTCCTTGCGTCTATATGAACTGCAAGGGTCAGTGGTCTGTGTGGATGATTGTTTCCTTCCCCAAAATGTAATGCTTCCTGCACAATGGAATACATATCTTTCTCATAAGTGGGATACTTTCAAACCGTGTCTGAAAGTGTCTCACTTTGATATGCCACTGGATGCCCATGTTGAGTAAGGACTGCCCCAATAGCATAGTTAGAGACATCTGTCTCGATCTCAAATGGTTGTTGCAAGCATGGTAATGTGAGCATTGGTGAAGAGCAGAGGTGATGTTTCAACTCTATGAATGCCTTCTGTTGAGATTCAGACCAAAAGAATTTTGCTTTCGCTCCTGCTTTGGCGACTTGACTCAAGGACCAAGTGATATGAGAGAACCCCAACACGAACCTACGGTAGAAATTGGCAAGACCCAGAAAATTACAGAGCTCTGTTAGAGTGGTTGGGGCTAGCCAATCTCGAATGACTTGGATCTTGGCTCGATCCACATGCACCCCTCGTTCATCAATAATGTATCCTAAATACTGAACTTGGGTCATGCCAAAAGTGAATTTCTCCAAATTGGCACATAACTTGTGTTGCCGCAGTGTTTGGAGAACATGTCAGATGTGGTGGAGGTGCTCTTCCCAACTCTGGCTGAAGATCAGGATGTCATCCAAGTATACCACTACAAATGAGTTGGTGAATGGCCGCAAGATGTCATGCATCAACCTCATGAAGGTTGCAGGAGCATTCGTCAACCCGAAAGGCATAACCAACCATTCGAAAAGGCCCTCCTTGGAGGAAGGCAGTCTTGCACACATCAGAGGGTTCCATTAGTACCTGTTGATATCCAGACTTCAAGTCGATCTTGCTGAAATATTTTCCCCCTTGAGTTGGTCTAGAAGGTCATCAATCTATGGAATCGGGTACCTATTCCAGACAGTGATCTTGTTCAATGCCCGATAGTCAATACAGAGTCTCCAAGTCCCATCCTTCTTCTGTACCAACACGATCAGGCTCCCACAGGGCGATGAACTCAATCGAATGTGACCTTTCTGCAACAGCTCCTAAATTTGCCTCTTGATTTCATTGTTCTCCAGAATGGAGCACCGATAGATTGGTCCATTGGGTAACGACGCACCTGGGGTCAAATCGATGGAGTGATTGACCTGACAGTGCAAAGGCACCCCTGTGGGGGAGGTGAAGATGTCCTCGTACTCCTCCACGACTGTGTCCATCTGTTGTTGTCGTGCAGAGGGGCCTTGTCTGGAGGTTGTGGCCACCATCTTCTTCTTTCCTTGAGGGTGTATCATCAAGGAAACAAATTTCCCGGTTTTTGAAATGAGCTTACTGCATTGTTTTGCAGTAACCAGAGAGATGGCAGTAGGCGGTGCTACCTCCGGTATCCTGTACAACTTATTTCCCAATGTAACAATAACAACGCAAGGCCTTGACTCATACATAGCATGTCGCTTCCACAAGTATGGTTGGCTTAATAATACATCACAAACATCAAGGGGAGCAACGTCACATAATACCTCATCCGTGAAGGGCTTGATGCTGTATGGAAGGTGACATTGTTGGCTCACGTGCAGATCCCATCCTTGGTGAAGTCACCCGATGGTGTACAGTTGTGGGTGTGCTGTGGTTGGTAAGCCCAACCGACCTCCACTACAATGAGGTTCTTTTTGCTCCCACTGTTGAAAATAAACTGTAGTGGGGAACCCTTTACCCATATATGGGAGTGGAAGAGACGCTCCTCCTCCTTTGGATCTTCGAGTTCCTCCTTCTAGATCTTTGTAGTAGAGACGATGGCATTGGGCTCCGCATCAATAATCTGCTTCCCTCTGTCATTCCCCTTGTCGAGTTCTAACTCAGAGTTGGAACATGCATCTAATTCTGAAGCCTTCAGCTCAGCCACCAGTGACTGCTTGGCCCGACACTCACTTGTGTTGTGGGTGGAACTCTTATGGAACTCACACCACTTTCTCGTGTCCTTCTTCAGCTTCGCAGTGTTGTCCTTTGCTTGTGGCCTTGGTGGGTTTTCCTAGGTCGTCCCGCCTTGGATTTTTCCTTTGCTATGCGATTTGGGGGCACCTTTCCCTTGCTTCAGATTCATAGATCCAAAGTCTTGCTTCTTCTGTTTAAACTTCTGCTCGATCTTGACGACGTATCGGTACGCCATGCCGAGCGAGGAGATGTCCAGGAACTCCATCTCATCCTGGATGTATCTATGTAGGAAGCCGTGGTACTTGAGTACCAAATGTTTCTCAGAATCCTTGATACCCAACTTCGTGCGAAGGGTATGAACAACATTGGTGAACTCCGACACATCTTGGTCCCTTCCTCGCCACAGTGTGGTCCACTTTATGTATTTGTCCTCGTAGCTCCTGACAGGGTAGTACTGCTCCTTCATGGCATCCCAGAATGAATTCCAAGTGGGAGTGGCTGAAAATAGTGAGGTCTTCCTTTCATCCTTCTGCTCACAATAGGTTTCCCACCAGTCCTTGACTTAGGGGGCAGCTTTGAGAAGAGAAAAAGTAATCTTTTCTCGGCTGGAAAAATCATGAACAGAAAAATATCCTTTTAGCAGATTCAACCATTTATCTACAACGTTTGCATCTATTTGGCCCTCAAATATGGGAATGTCAAATTTTACTTGTACCTTAAAAGGTGTGGAGCCTCTAGAGTGGTTGTTGGATGTGGATGCGTCGCCGATGGGCAACCGTTGAAGGATATGGGCAAAGTTATCCATCATCGTGTTCCTTTGTTTCTTGAGGGCCTCCACGAGCAATATTTTGATAGGATCTCCTGCTCTCTCGCCTTTCTTTTCTTCCCCCATGGGAGGCCATCAAGATTTACGAGGCTGGTCTTGCAAAGGTTCGACTAGTTCGAGCCCTAACTCCTTATATCCCGACCTTGTTGGGGACATGCAAAGAAAAACAGAGAAAGAGCAGACCACTATGATACCACTGATCTGAATTTAAGCAGGAACGTGACAAATTACAGATATAACCATAAATACAAATATGCAACAAAAATAACACTTCATTTCATTAATATCAAATAATGAAATATGCTTACAAATAGAATGGAAATGAGACTAGCTCGGGCGATGGTAGCTTATCTCTGAGAAAAGATGTGGTGACTACATGCCTCTGAACTCAGTTATAATGAGGCTCAAGGGCCTTTTTATTATTGAACAATAAGAGAAAATCCTAAACAACCAAAACCCTAACCCGAGAGATGTAACACCAAGAGTTTATGGGCCCCGTTGGGGTTAGTTGGGTAGCCAACTTCCGGGGTCGTAACTTGGTCATATTATCTCCGTTTGACGCGCAAGATACCTCGTTGGAAATATCTCTCTGAGGACTACAACTGAAAACATGATTTTGATGAAATCAGGCAGGCAATTATTGCCAAAAAAACATCGTTTAGGGCTTAAAATGCCTCCGGAAGTTCAGGACCCGAAAAATTGCCAAAATAGTAAACTGTGCTATAATTAAGGACACTGAAAAACTAAAAGAAACAATGGTGGGGGTCCAAGTGGAATAGGCGAGTGGCCACCAATATCCACCTGGATCACTTCTGTATTAAATTCTAGATAAGCTTAATGGAATGGGAGATAAATATCCATTAAGTTGCTTAGCTGGAGAAAGATGCTAAGTTTAAGAAAAACATAAAAGCCTTGTAGGAGAGAAAGACAAACTTTTATGGGAAAATACATAAAATCCTTGCAGGAGATAAAGGCAAGATTTCATGGGAAAAGACATAAAAGCCTTACAGGAGAGAAAGGAAAGCTTTTATGGGAAAAGCCTTGTAGGAGAGAAAGGTGACCTTTTATGGGAAAAGCCTAGGCAAGTGGATAAAAAGATCCACAAAAGTGGGATGCCACTAAAGGAAACCATATCATGAAAGAGGGCATTAAATACCCATTGAAGAGATCAACAAGAGGCAATTGATCAATGGGCAATAACTCTCAGCTCGAGGGTGAACTGGAGGAAGTCAGTTCTAGGTTGGGTGGTGGTGCTCAATTTTCTAAGTGAAATTCTCTCAGAAAATTTGGTTGGATTTAATTGCATAGGATGTTTTGTATGTTGGCTCCTTACTCTTTATGTTGTCGAATCTTTAAGAATATGAGTATAATTGCATGTGATATCCTAGGTTATAAGATGATTGAATACTTATGCATGTGGCAAATCTTGAATATAAATTTAATCGAAGTTAAATTTAGTGTTTGGAACATAGTAGGTGGTTGTTAGTATTGTGTCAAGGAAGTACATGCCATATTGCTTTCACTCTTAGATAATAAATAAATATGAAAAATGCTTTTAGGGCCTTACCTTCATATGCATTCTTACGTATTTGGATCTCTAAGAATAAAATGATATTTCAAGGCATTAAACTAAGCCAACAAAAGTTGCTCATAAAATCAATAGTGCATGTGAAGGAATTTGGAATTTACCAAAAGAAAAGACCACTAGAATTTTAAAAGAACTCATTATTAATTATGATAAGCCTTAGATCTTCTTTGATGGAGCTTGTTAGGGATCTCTAAGAAAGCTTAGGGTTGAAGTTCTACTTTTTATTAATCAATCTCATCACTTGAAACTAAAGTTGTTTGTTAGGAAAGGTATAAATGATCATGCTAAATTCTAGGTAATGTGGCTTCTTTTGAGGATAACAACATAAAAAAGTTTTAAAAAGTTGTAAATCTTTAAAGAATCTAAGTTAATAGTGGACTAGGCAAATGAAAAATCCAGAGTTAAAAACTTATTAGAATCTATTATAAACCAAGTCTGGGAGGTGAAGGGGAGCTTGGAAAACATTTCAATTTCTCATGTTTAATAAAAATTCAACACAATTACAAATCAAATATCTAAAGAAGCTCTTTTATTGTAGGAGGCTTACTTTTTTGGGTAAGAGTTTAGAGGAGGAATCCAAACTTTAATTTTTGATATACCTTCATCATGATGTATGTTTATAAAACTTATCTTTTTTATTTGATACAATTAATACTTGTTTTTGATATTATATTTGTTTGAAACCTAAGGGCAAAAAATAGGACAAATAATCTTTATTTTAAAGGCTACTTTTAACAAGCTTGAGAATGATGTAATACGTGGATGATAGAAGTAGAACCAACTACATGATAGTCATGAGATTTATTATTTTTTTGGGCCTAAATTGATAGTCTAATGTATATTATGAATTTATACTTGAAATTTCAAATAATAAGTTTTTTTCATGGAAAAAATATCATATAAATCAATGGTTTTATGTTCATCATACAATTGAGCATATGTGTCACTTAAGAATAATGCTAATAAAACTCAATATATAATATATTGAGGAATGTAAGACTTTAAGCTCCTGTAGTTGTTATTTTGTGTAGTATTTAACGAATTATCCACAGTATCATATTCATCATGTCGACATTTCAAACCCCAAAAGGGATCCATCATCAGGAACCATGTTATGAATAACAATAAAAAGAATTGGGACAAAGGGAATGCATGAGAGATGATTTAATAACTAATTGTATATCTATACATATTTGAGCTAAACATGAATCCAATTGTGAAATCACTCATTAATAATACTGTATACACAAATGTAAAATTAACAATGATTTTGATATGCGTGGAAAGTGTCATGGTTGTGAGTAGTATTTGAAATTATAAGCTACTCTAGTGAATTGAGAATATTTGGGACTTTGGTAGAGCCTAGTAACCATCGCAGTGGAAATATTATGGTTTATAAATTCTTGACTCTCACAACTCACTCACAACCTTTATTTGTGGATACAATTTTTTAGTATTTATTTAACACAGATTTCAACATTAATATTACTAAAATCCTTCTACCATTACATTTTAAAATTAATATTACTAAAATCTTTCTAACATTACATTATTTTAAACATTAAGTATTTAAGTTTCTTCTTTAGATACATCAATTTCAAAATAGAGCTATTATGTTCATTTTACATTGTACTGATTCTAACATCAACATTAATATAGTTATTCTTACCATGCATCAATTTAAGTATTTAAGTTCCTTCTTTAGTTGCATTTATTTTAATATAAATTTAAAGCATTTCTTTAAGTTCCTTCTTTAGTTGCATTTATTTTAATATAAATTTAAAGCATTTCTTCCTACATTATATTGACTTCAAAATTTGGTTATTAATTCATTTGTTCTAATGCATTGATTTTTACACTGATTTCAAAATTTAGTTATTGATTTATTTGCTCTAATGCATTGATTTTTATATTGATTTCAAAATTTGGTTATTAATTTATTTGCTTGTCATTGATTTTTATAACAAGTGATAATGTTCCTTCTTACCATGTAATATTTTCTTTTATGTTATGGGGTACACATATTGAACATCATGTCTCATAACAATGCTAAAATTCAAGAACAAAAAAGGTGGTGTGAGAACATGCTAGGATATATAGAGAAAATGAATCACATAAGTAAAAAGAAAACCCAGAAAAACACGATTATGAATGAAATAACTTAGAAATAGTGAATGAGTTGGAATGTAGAACATCAAAACAAAGGAGTGAATGAAGAAGGAAAAATGTGAAGAAAAAGTGTAGCAACAAAAAATATAGATATATAGAGCTATGGAAGATTTATTGGGCAGACCCTAGGAAAATTTAGCTTGGTTGGAGTTGTTAATGATGCCCTTGAAATTGGTTCTCTTCTCGAGAACTTCTCTAGCTTCTTTTGGATTAGGGTGGTGTTGTGACATTCAACATATCCACAATAATGAACTTTGTAGTTCCCATAATTGTGAGAGTCATGACTAAGTTACAAGGTTTACATTTGATCGGTTTACAGGAGTGGATGTGACATGCAAAATACATCCTTATTGATAAGATGAGTTTTGTATGAAAAACATTAGTAGCACAAATTAATGCTTGACTTTGTTAGACTTTTCCTGAAAATTCATCTGTTCCTTTTGGAAGGGGATCGATTATATTGGATCGTGTGTTGGAACAATTTTTTATTGAGAATACAGTTTTGGCACAATCTCCTATGATTGTAACCAACATAAATCCACATTAACCTTGAATCTGCAAAACATTGGGTGGGATAAAACCTCTTAATGTGCAAATATTTCCGGAAATATTTGCACTTTAAAAATGTTTACACTTTAAGAAATTTATTTTTTCTCAACACTTATAAATCTAGGGTTAACATGTATTCATTTTCACAAATACCATGTTCTTGAATAATATATCGACGTAAAACCATTTTAACTTTAGTTCTAACTAAATCAAATCTCTTAAAATGTGATTTTTTTGATAATTTAAAATAGATTTAGGCTACTTATAACTTCACTCAAATTCCATAGAACTCATTACTCATAACTTATAGAGATATATTGCACATGAGTGCATGATGTAGCGGTCGGGGCAATCGGTTTGCACACACCCCGGCCGCGTTCGAATCCTGTGGAGCTGCGCGGATGTTGCAGCGTATTCGGTTCCGTGGCGTATATTCCGGTGATAGCGAATATTCCGAAGTATGTTTGGCTTCGATGTGACTGTTATCAGCATTGTCTGATACGTATTCATTGTAATAAAAAAAGGGCCCTATAAAGCTTCTGCTTGGGAACTAGCCCCTCCCTTCAATATAAAAAACTTATAGAGATATAGATATATTAAAAAAAAGTCATTATAATCTCTCTTTTTTAATTGACTTAGTAAGTAAGAATGAAATATTCCCATTGATTACAAAAAAACCCTAATTGACAATTGCTATTTATAAATAGCACATAAATCGTGAACATTTCACAAAAATAAAAATTTCTTCAATCAACCATTTGAAATTAATACAATTGATTCAAACATTATTATTATTTATTATAAGTACCATATATATTTTTGAAGTCGACACATGTTAATCTAATTCTCTTTTTTAATTGACTTAGTAAGTGAGAATGAAATATTCTCACTGATTACAAACAACCCTAATTAACAATTGCTATTTATATATCGCCCATAAATCATGAACATTTCACAAAGATAAAAATTTCTCGAATCAACCATTTGAAATTGATGCAATTAATTCAAACATTATTATTATTTATTATAAATACCATATATATTTTGAAATCGACACATGCTAATGTAATTCTAGGTCACTATCTAGTTAATGCTTTATTGACGCACATTCCAGAAACAAGAAACTCCATGATAATTTAACTTTCGGAAAGCATACACACCTTGCCCTTCCACCAATAAATTTATTAAAACATAATTTATTAATGGTAAATAAATACCATGGGCTAAGAGCTACTCACGCATGAAACCAAAAAAATTAGAATTTAGACAATACCTCCCACAAAAACCGCTTTTCCATCACGTGAAACTATGAGCTAAAAGAATGTGATTGAATGTTTGACCAAAATCCAAAGAGAACAGGCCTTTTCCCAACTAAACACAAATCTTCCACTATCACATTATATACACCAGATGTCACAACTCCATACAAAAGCAAATGCGCAATCCAATACCTAGCTGCCGTTTTTCCGCCTTTTATAATAATACACGTGTCTGTTTCCAAGTGGCTAAGCTGCTCGGGCCCACGTTTTTTATCATTGTCTGATTGGATTGAGTTAGAAATTGTTACTAGACAGGTTTAACCAGACATGGACGCGTATCTTCCCATCCTCGGGTCGCAGCGTACATTTTGACGGAAATCTAACCGTGTGGATTCCCACAAGATGCGGGAAGTTTAACGGCCCCTGGATTCAGAACCAAGGCGGCTGGAGGACTTCAGAGAATTCGAACTCGAGACCAAAAGCCCAAGACCGGGGTCGGCTGAGTGTTATTCCCTTCGTCTTCCGGTTCTTGGAGTTTGATATCGAGTTCAGCTCTCCTTCGGTGCAAATTTCAGTGGCCGCAGAGACTTGATTTGGTAGGTATATTAAATCTAGGTATTGTGTGCAAAATGTTTATGTTGCATTTTTTTTGATAGCTTGTTTCTTTGTTTTTTTTCCCCTCACCTCAACGTAAATTTTCCGTCGAGCGCCTCTGAAAACGAAGTATTTGCATCTTTTTAGGCCGAATGCTTGATCCTCAGAACTTTGCACGAATATCGTTTATTCTATTTGAAGGATTTTGCTGTAATATGTGCAGTTTCTTTAATTGAAATCATTATTTTTGTATCGATTAAGCTAGATTCTCCAGTTTTTATGTAAATTATTTAAGCAAAAAGCAAGTCTTTCATATAACTGACGCTTGATCGATTTTGATATGTTATGACCCGTTTTTAAATTTAGTTAAAGTTATTTTATTTATAACTTTTTTTGTTTATCCTATTTCTTCGCGCGAGATGCTCTAAAAGTATAATTACCGGCATACATTTAAGTTGAAGTCTTGATTATTGCAGGGCATTCGAGATGAAATCATTTTCTAGCACTTGACAGTTTGTTTTTACAGGTCTATTTTGATTACGTTTTGTTCGAAAATGACCGCCAACGTCGCGGCCTCCCCCCTGGCTTCCCTCCATTCGAATCTTGACGCCTCTAGCCGTCTTTCGAGTTTTAACTCAACGGCCATTTCGTGTCGGACTGAGTTGTCTCCGAAGCTTAGCTTTTCTGCATCGTTTCCATCAATCGATGGATTTTGCAGCGCGGTGAAAGTCTGTAATTTTCAACGGAAAAGTGCTGTTATCAGAAGCGAGAACGTTAATGTAGCCGTGGTGGAGAAATCTGAAAATGTTCAGAATAAGAGCGGCGAGCCAGAGTTTACTTGTGTGATGAAATTTGGCGGTTCTTCTGTGGCGTCAGCTGAGAGAATGAAGGAAGTTGCAGATCTCGTTCTCAGCTTCGATCAAGAAAGACCCCTTGTGGTTTTATCTGCAATGGGGAAGAGCACTAATAACCTCCTCCAGGTACTATATAATCATACGGACGCATAAATCTTAACATTTTTCTCTGTTTTCTTTCATAGTATACCGATCCTAAACTAACATCAGCTATTAGTTTAGTGTCATGCTCAAATAATCACCTTCTGTCTATTTTGTTGCAAATTTTTGCTGATATTATACAGGCACAGTTTAGGGTTCTAACCCTCTGTTATTCTCAGGGAAGACAAAGTTTTAGTGTATCTGGTTAATCATTTCGCCGTATATATGTACTACTTAATCCATCCGAAGAGTTCATATTAGTTTAGCACAGTACTGTTTGAGGTTAAATGTGCTTCCGGTGTGTATCCAATCCACTGTTTCCTCCTCCATCCCTGATTACATTGCCCTATGCATCGGTGCCTGTGTACTGACCGTGTCGTTTGCAGTTATGTTCTAACATCTGCATTGATGAATTAGAATAAGCAAATTGATTTTTTCTAGAGCTAAGCACATGCATCTGCTAAGAATTCAGTGAACCACGATTTACTCCTATTTTTGCTACAAAATATTGGTTTAGATGCTATTAAATCTTGTAAATTGTAGTTTTGCCTGAAGAGCTTCACAAGGTACACCCGGAAACATTCCAACATATTTCATGATTTAATTTATAGAAACATAACTTACCCTGGATGACCATTTATGCAGTACGGCTCCTTGTCAGTTAGGGCTCAGAAATTGTTTACATTTTTTAACATTTACGGATTTGCCCTTATTAACAACAAAAGCGCTGGATATAAAAATTAGTGTGGCTACTATTTTCACGATGTATTACAATTATCCCTTTAAACCAAACAGTGCCTATAAAGCAATTGCTATTTGAATTAATCAGGGTAGTTACATATATACAATGGCCATGCCGGATTCCCGAGAAAAATCTAGCCACTTGATGATTCCAACCACATGACGATGACCATTACCAATACAGATAGTTGGAGGCCGAAAAGAAATAAACATCATCTAGACTACAAAATGAATAAGACTAGTAGAGTATAAAAGACTGAAATAATTTATACCGTCTACAAAAGACAACTTGGTACAAGTGGAAATGAAAACATCAAATAGGCTTTTAAGTAGCAGAGCATAATGTTGAATCTTGTCATAGGTAGTCTATAAAAAGTTTGAAACGATGGTCAACTGTACTATCCCTGTTCTTGGAGACTCCAATGGCAGTTATCTTTGAGCAGCACTCTTTAGAAAGTCATCTTTGGGTAGTGCCCTTATAAAAGTTATCTTTTATCTCTGTTACTTTTAAGCACTCCTTTAATTCCTCTCTAGGAGTTGAATACGAGTGCTGTCATGTTGACTCCATAATTGCTAGATGGTTCGTTGCAAATTGAACTTTTGGGATGAGCTGTCGCTTAATTTCTGCTAGTTTCTTTCCAAGTGCAGATTCTTATAAGGATTCTTCGGACTTGGATCTTTTTGAGCCAGTATTTTCAAGGACATGAAAAATTTTCAGGTCTGCTGCTGAAGTTTTCTCAATGATTTTCTTCGTTTTGTTTAGAGCTTTAGGGGTTTTGGGCTATACTTTACTTGTTGAGAAAAGGCAACTGATTGTTTTTGCTATCGTAAGCACATATTTGCCAAATGTCCGGCCAAGGAGTTGATCTTACAATTGAAAGGGATATTTTCATATTCATTTTGTTGCTCCGATGAGTAATCCAACAACTTCAATTTAATTGAACCTTGTAACACTTTGCTCAAGTCTAGATCTTGTATCTATAGACTATTAGTCTATTTCTGATATGAAAGTACTTTTCGTTATTATTTTCAATAGCATCAATTAAGAGTCCAAATAGTGCTCCACCTAGAAAAGACAGGTTCATACCAGAACTCTAGGACTAGGGTAGAGAGCCTAACCCCCATTGGGACAAAAGAATGTGATTCTTTAAAGGGATTGAAACCTAAGGTCTATAGTTATAGTTTCATAAATAAATTAGCTCATCCCTTCATCCATGGACCTCCTTTGAACACTTCAGTCTTTTTTCTTAAGGGTTTTACAAGGAAATGGGGAAATATCCTCTTGGGAATAGACAATTTTGTGTCTCTTGGTTAAATTTGCTCTATTTGGCTATTACATTAGTCAATGGCCCAATGGCCCAATGTCCATGACATGACATATTAGTGCCCACCTAGACATATTCTTGATAGAAATTTCAAAATGGTCCAATTTTAACACAATCATGATTCATAGGTGCTTCACTTAGTTTTAAAACCCCATTGTTCTTTGATTTTGGTGTAATCAATGTTCCACATGTGTAATTGACAACATAAATGAAAAAATCTCTGATTAATTAGTCAGTGGCCCAATGGCCCAATGTCCATGACATGACATATTAGTGCCGACTTAGACATATTCTTGATAGAAATTTCAAAAGGGTCCAAGTTTAACACAATCATGATTCATAGGTGCTTCACTTAGTTTGAAAACCCCATTGTTCTTTGATTTTGGTGTAATCAATGTTCCACATGTGTAGTTGACAACATAAATGAAAAAATTTCTGATTAATTGAATTAATTCGGATTAATTGAGATCACAAGTCCCAAAGGATTAATCTCCCCCAATTAATCATGATTTTTTTCCCTAAAACAAATTTTTGTGATTAATTGAAATAACCACAATTTTTTGGGACATAATTGTTGAAGTTAGAGAGAAAGTGGTCCAGCTAGATTTGGAGGTGTGCTAAATCTGGCAGGGGACCCACCAAAACTCCACTAACAGCCAGATTTTATTTTTCTCTAATGTTTGACTTAGGAAACACTTAAATTTTCCTAAGTGGGTGGTAAATCAATCTCAGCCCTTGGATCTTTTGATTCTCAGCCATTGAGATCAATTGTGGGGCCCAGGTCAATTTGGGAGGAAAAAAGGGTAGCATGGGGTCAGTGCACATTAGATTGTTTTGGTGAAGGCTTTAGAAAATTAGGGCAGCGCAGCTACAACAAAGGCAGACTTCAGCAGCACGAAAATAACAGAGAAAAAGGGCGTAACAGCTGTGGGAGAGCAGCACAAGTGCCCAGCACTCAGCACTTGTGCAAACCAGGCATGCAGAGGAGGCCGTATGACCTGTATGGACTGCTACAATGCAGCCTGCACAGGAGGGCCACGAGTTGGGTCGATATCCAGCGTGGATGAGTAGATTGCAGGGAAGAAAATTAATTTTTTCTATCATAAGAAAGGTCTTCCTTCCAGATGTAATTTTTCCTTCTAAAAGTTTTCTATTTGCTGAGGCCGCCCTAATAGAAGCCACTAGACAAGCAGGTTTTCTCGTGTTGGGTTTCCTGGGTAAATTTTGTGTCTTTATGGTGATGTGATTGTGTTTTTATTTCTGGGTTTCTTGTTAAATTTCTGTTACATGTTCAGTTAGAAAAAACTCAACATATTTGTGGAAGAAGTTAAATTTCAGTTTCAGTTATTTACTTGTAATTTCTAGAAATTAGTTAGTTGGGTTTTTAGAGAAACTAACATGATATCAGAGCAAGGCTCTATATAAAGACCAGTCACCAGGGAAAGAGTGGAAGAGGGAGTAGCGCTAGGGTTTAAGGTGCAGTTCAGAAATTTTCCAGCCACCAAAAAACGCGTTTAGATAATTAGACCAGCACCAGGGCTTGAGCAGAAGTTGACTACGAAGATGGCTTATCAGGGTTTGAGAACAGAACATAGTTTGGAGGGAGCCTCCAATTTCTTTTAATGGAGAGAAAGGATGCTTGTGGTGTTGGAGGACCAAGGGGTCAAGGAGTTTGCAGAAAATCTCATGGCTCAGCCACAAGACCCTTACTTAGCAGTTAGCTCAACATAACAAGAGGGATTCTAGGGCACATAGAGTAATTCTTGAGGGGGTCAAAGACAATATTATTCCTCTCATTGCAGGCAAGAAAACAACGCATGAGATGTGGACAACAATCTTAAATCTGTATCAGGGTTATAGTGAAGTAAGGAAGCTGGTGTTAAAGGACAAACTCAAGGCAATTCGCATGCCCAAGGGAGAGTCCATTGCATCCTACTTGACCAAGTTCACCCAGGTCCAGAACGAGTTAGCTGGGGTGAATGAGACCAGGGTTGCAAGGGAGCGCCCCCCCCCTCACGCCCCCACCCCCAATTCGCGCTTCAGGCGGGAGCGACTCGGGAGCTAGTTGGGAGCGCGTTCTCGACAAAAAAAAATGCTCCCTTGTTTTTCGGGAGCATTTAGTCTTTTTTTGCAGTAATATTCCAAATGCAAATTTTTTTCAAAGAAACAAATAAGTTTTGAGTGGGGCAACCTAATGATCAAGCCTATGGCCCTAGTATTGATATGCGATTCATGGTAATGTTAAATTCTTTAAGTAAAAGTGATCCTTTTACTTAAATTTTTAACATTACCATGAAATAACTCAGGATGTTTGAGAGTGGTTCCGACCTCATTGGATTTCATATGGAGAAAGTAGAATTTTAGATTTCGTTCAAAATCCAGCAGACTTATTAGTTTTTCAGGATTGGGGGGATTGCAATGTTTCAATTGGATTTTGTCATGTATTAGGGTATGGAAGTTGTATTTAATCAAGAGCACCAATCCCCCTGTGTACCTTGATGTTAGTGACGTTGGTTATCGAACTCCTCTATCATGCCCTCCTAAAAATGTACGCATCACTCAAACAAAATCTTGACTTGACTATGCTTTTTCTATCTTATGTTAATGCTTAGAGGGTGATATTAATGACAAAGATCCCTATACAGATCCAGAGGTAATGACAAAGATACCTCTGGATATTAATGCTTAGAGGGTGATATTAATGACAAAGATCCTGATTTTCCAACAAGACTAAAAAATAGACATTTCTCATGGCGGCAAGAGGCCCAAGCATTAGCAGTGGATAATAGATTTACTTGTCTTTTCTAGTTTCTAGTAGTTTTTATAACTATCGACTCTTTCATATTTATTATGATATTTTTTGTAAACAATCATGACAATTTAAGTTTGAAGTTTGAAGTTGGCAATTATGAATGATGCTTCGTGAAAGTTGAAAGTTGTTTCTTTTCATTTCATCTTAGATATTATTTGTTGTAATGATTACACTTAGCTTACAAGTACAACTTTGGTGATCAATGATGATGAATGTTATATATTGATTTTGAAAGCTTGAAACTTTAAGATTGATGAATCATGAGACCCAATATGTTGTATGTTACTATGTTACTAACTTGTGGACGTGGTTGATGAAGATTATAACTTCTAGATGATTGTTGTCATATGGTTCAATCTATGTTTTTTTTAATGTTTTTTATATCTAATTCATCATTCTAAAGATTTTGTTGACATATATGCATCAAAATATAAAAAATATAAAAAGATATATATTATATAAAAAACGCTCCCGGAATTGCTCCCAAACTGGGAGCTTCTGAAAATGTCGCTCTCGCTCCCAAGTAACCTTGAATGAGACTGTTTCAGACAATGACCTAGTGAGCCTTGCATTATCAGGGCTTCACAAGTCATGGGATAACTTCCATGACGCAGTCACAGGGAGAGAAAAGCTTCTAGACTGGGAGTGGCTATGGAGTGATTGCATGCAGGAAGAAATCAAAAGGCAGACAAGGTCAGGGACTCACGTCAAGCAGGAGGACGAAGAGAACTTTGCCCTAGCTGGCAAAGGGGGCAAAGGCAAAGGCAAGAAACATGCAAGACTAGTTGAGTCCAGCTCCAAAGGACCAAAGGGGAAGAAAGACCTGTCCAAAATAAAGTGTTTCCAGTGTCATCAATTTGGACACTATGCTACTAAATGTCCACAGAGAAAGAAAGGGTCCAAGAAGGACCAAGTAGCAGTTGTTGCTGAAATAGATGAGTTCAATTCCAGATTTGAGAAGGAATTTTCTCTCATTGCATGCATGGCAAGTTCAGTGTCCAACAATGTATGGTTCATAGACAATGGGGCTTCACGTCATATGACCAAGTGTAAATATTTTTTCAGCCAACTTACTGAAAAGGACTAGAGAATCACCATAGAGCTTGGTGATGATGGCAAGTACTCAACCATGGGTGTGGGCACTGTCAAATTTGAGAGGGAGTCAGGCAGTCCCCTCTTTCTCAAGGATGTCCTCTATGTACCAAGGCTGAAGAAACACCTTGTTTCAGTTTCAACACTTGAAGACAAGGGGTATGATGTCATTTTTAGCAAAGGAAAAGCCTTTTTGAAACCCTCTAACTCAGCAGGGGAGGCCAAGCAAATTGGAGTAAGGGTGAAGAGGCTCTACAAATTGCAGTTTGACACAACAGCTGCATTGATCAACAAGGTTGGAAGTGAGCAAAGCGAGGATGTCGGGGAACTTTGGCATAAAAGGATGCGACACTTGCATCATGGGGCTTTGAAGATATTGCAAGAGATTGCCACAGGACTGCTGAAATGTAGCGTGGACCAGCATGGGGTGTGCAAGGGTTGCACACTTGGAAAGTACGCAAAGACTTCCTTCCCTAGTCGAGATAATAGAGCAACAACCATACTAGACCAAGTACACTTAGATGTATGTGGCCCTTTCTCTTCTCCTTCTCTCATGGGTTATAGATATTATGTCATTTTTATTGATGATTATTCTAGAAAAACCTAGATATTTTTCATGAAGAAAAAGGAGGAAGTCTTCTCAAATTTCTAGAATTCAAGGCCATAGTTGAAAACCAGTCAGGCACGAAGATTGAGGCCTTGAGAAGTGATAATAGGTGGTGAGTATATCTCAAATTCCTTCAATAACCTTTGTCCAAGGAAGGAATTAAGAGAGAGCTCACAACTCCCCATAATCCTCAATAGAATGGGGTAGTTGAATGGAAGAATCACAATATTTATTATTGGAGCAGACGAAGCTATGTTGCATGACCAGGGGCTGCCTATGTTTCTATGGGCATAGACATGCAACACAACAATGTTCCTACAAAATAGGAGTCCACGCAAAGATCTGGGATGCGTTACACCAGAGGAGGCATTCACAGGCAAAAAGTTTGATTTATCTCACTTTCGCATCTTTGGCAGTTTGTTGTATTGCCATGTGCCCAATCATAGCAGGAAGAAGCTGGAGCCCTGTTGTGGCCACAACCACCACCCTATTAAAATTTTCCCTAGTAGCAATTTTGAATGGGTCCCCTAGAGGTTGATCTTGCACTCCTCTGAATGATCTATTTTATCCCAAGGATTTTGACTCTTTGCCAAGCCAAATCTTCAATGTCTAAATGGTTAAGGCCCCCTTAATAAATCTCTGTTGCATAGTTCATTCGTAACCCAGCCTAGCCCTTTATTTAGTCCCTTCATCAGGGGTTTCAATCCTCATAAGTATTCATGGTACATTTATGCCCGCACATATAATCGCCCCTACCTTTACTATGGCTGTTCGTGCACTTAACACGCAAAACCTTCTATCGCATCTTTATCCCCCTTTTAACTCTTCACAAAACACGTTTAACATACCCGTTTATCACTTATTGCACGTTGCCTTGGTCAAGGGCAAAGGCTTGTTTATCATGAATAATTGCGATGCGATTAAGTCCTCAATCGAATTGCATATCACAATCGGCAAGACCCAAGGGTTATTCATAACGCAACCACAATGCATCGGATCTGCTGGGGTCATTAACCATAGCGTATATAATTTCGGGTCCAGAGCCCCCACCGCATATCGCATATTGGCGGAGCTCGGGATCATATACAAAATGAAATGTGATATGGCGGACCTGCCGCGTTATTAAATACAACCTATATATATATATATATATATATATATATATATATATATATAGATACCAGATTTAGCCGAATCGCATATCGCAATCGGCGGGGTCCTAGGCCTGCGCACATTGCGATATGCGATTTGGCGGACCCACCGATCTTATTAAACAAAATATATATGTTATCGGGTCCACCTCCCCCATCGCTAAATCGCTATCGGCGAGGTCTAGCGCTTATGCATAAGGTCCAATTCGATGAAGTGGACCCGCCGATAACTATGTATCCGGGCTTATAAATTTTGAAATCCGGCCTTGTGGTCAAATGCGGTCTTTTCCGTGTATTCCTGTGTTTTCTATAAGATGTCATGATCCAGGTTCTCAAAGGAAATCTGGTAGGGGTGATATGGCACATGATTGCCCGTTGAGATGTGCGATTGCGACTCGGTTGCAGCACGACGTTGGCTAAGCCAGGGGCCGATTCTTTCATGCTCGCTCCTTTTGATTTCATTGCGCCTTATCATTTAAAGTTTCAATGATGACGAGCGCTGTTCTAGGGCCCTTTTATCATGTTTTCTTAATCACAGCTAATATGAATTATCTTTGCAGGCGAATTCGAGTGGATCCAATAGCAGATCAAGGCGATGTATGTCAAGACGACACCTCTGCACCCCCAGTGTCTACACTGCAAAAGCATAGTCTGCAGAAAGGGGGATGAACCGCCACAATGCATAATGAAGGCACGCTCTATGTCAAAAGGGAAGCACAACGCTGATCCACCAAGATGTCACTCCCTCCAGATAAACCTCAAGGCATGCCAGATGTGGGATGATGAGCGCGACATCTTCAGTTTCCTTCAAGAAATGACATGGAATAATAGCCATCCCACACAAGTGCAACGAAATGATACGCAGTCATTCTCTGTCCCTCCCCTGGGAAGTAGAACGCTCCAGCAAAGATGACTTCGACGTGTCAACAGCCTCACCGACTGTTCTCCTCTGTATGTTCGGATTTGTGTAATGAAAAGAAAGGAGGTGAAAAGTTAGTGGGGGAGAGTCATTTTGAGCTGTATAAGTATTACCTCCGGATAGGAGAGTGGGGCTTTTGGTTGGGAGAGAACAACTTTGATTTATTATGAATAAAGAAAGACTGTTTGGTTCAATGAGGAGCCTGTGTTTCAGATTGACTTTCCTCCTCTCTTATGTGTTTTGATCAGAATGTTGTTGCTGGCATAAGTGCAATGTATATTTGTTTTATTTGTGCATATTGATGACTTCCATTTCATGGTTATGCCTGGTTATTTGAATATGATTTAATATCAGGGTTAAATCATGAAAGGTTGCTGACTCAAAACTTTGTTAGAGATCAGTTGCAAGCTTCTCTTCCATAAAATGGAATGTGTATTCTTGTATGAATGATTGGATTGTAATTAAGTATTAATGCAGCTTTGTTCTTACATGAATCAGTAATTGATTCATTTAGACTTGGAATTCATATATGATGTTTAACCTCTCTTTGTCAAGCTCCTGTAGGATAGATTAGGATAATTAGGATTTAATACATAGTGGTTAACTGTTTTATTTGGTTGATTTAATTGAAGTCTTCTTCCCAGAAGCAATCTTTCAACACCTATTACAGTTCATGGGGTCCCTTAAAACCGTTGGAACTAGCCATCCCAAACGAAAGCAGACCTAATTGGGGTCTGTGAGCGGGTTAGTTCCCCTTTGTTGGTATAGCGAAAATTCGCCATATCAATAAGCCCATAGCTGAAAAGGGTATTTTCGTGGGCTACAACGAGATTTCTCAGACGTACAAGGTCTACTTTCCAGCACTGAGAAAAACAATGATTAGACGTGATGTGAAATTTGAGGAGGCAAGGGCTCTTAGGAAGTCCTTGGAGCGTGAGCAGTGTGTAGAGCAGGAGGAGGAGCAACAGGCTCCCAAGTAGGAAGCTCAACCAGCGTCTAAGTTGCAGTCTTAGTTAGTAGGTGGACGTGCCGCACAAAAGGGTGACAAGGAGACAGTGCAGGATGAGGAGAAAGATGAGAGAGTGGATGCAGCCACTCAACCAGTGTCTCCTAGTATAGTGAGAAGGAGGATCAAGTGGATTGATAAGCTGATTCAAGAGGCCTAGGAGAGGGTTGGGGCACCCAGCTCTAGCTTCAGGCAGAGCAAACAACCACAAAGGTACTCTGGCTACATGACACTTATTACAAAGCGAGTTGACTCAGAGCCTTCTAGCTTCAGAGAGGCTGAGTCACGACAGTTTGGAGAGATGCTATGGCTGAGGAGTATAACTCCATTATGCAGAATGGTGTTTGGGAAGTTGTGCCAAGACCAAAGCACAAGACAGTGATTGGATCTAGATGGGTCTATAGGATTAAGCATGGAGCAGATGGGAGCGTAGAGAAGTACAAGGCCAAATTTGTGGCGAAAATCTTCTCCTAGGTAGAGGGTATAGACTATGATGAAACGTTTTCTTCAGTTGCCCACTACTCATCCATTTGGACTATTATTGCCTTGGCAGCGCAGATGGGGTGGAAAATCCACCAGATGGACGTTAAAACAACCTTTCTCAATGGAGAAGTTGAGGAGGAAATTTACATTGAACAACCGGAGGGGGTATGAGACACACAACAAGGAGTCGCACGTGTGTAGGCTCAAGCGATCTCTCTATGGGCTCAAGCAGGCCCCAAGAGCGTGGTATTTGCACATAGACAACTATCTTCTTGGACTAGGCTTCAACAAGAGTGAAGCTGACCCTAACTTGTACTTTATTGTGGTTGGGGGGCAGCCTCTCATTCTTGTACTGTACGTTGATGATCTCATCTTGACAGGGGACGAGAAGCTCATCAAAGAATGCAAGACTGATCTTGCATCAGAGTTTGACATGAAGGATGTAGGACTGATGCACTACTTCCTTGGATTGGAGGTTTGGCAGGATGATGGGCAAATTTTCTTGGGACAAGGCAAGTATGCTCTGGAAATTCTCAAGAAATTCATGATGCAGGATTGTAGGCCTATGGCCACTCCTTTAGTGACAAATTGGAGGAAGATAGATGCCAACAGGGCAAAACGTGTGGATGCTACACTCTACAGGCAGTTGATAGGGTCGTTGATGTATCTGGTGAACACATGACCAGATATTTTCTATGCAGTAAACCAACTCAATCAGTTTATGGTAGAACCCACAAGAGTGCATTGGGTAGTTGCTAAGCATGTATTGAGGTATCTCAGGGGCACAATTGACTTTGGGTTGTTGTACAGGAGAGTAGATGAAGTGAAGCTGACAGGGTTTGTAGATGCAGATTGGGCAGGGAGTCCAATAGACAGAAAGAGCACTTCAGGTTGCGCATTCAGTGTGGGATCAACAATTGGTTCATTGTTCAACAGGAAGTAAAGATCAATAACACTAAGCTCAGTAGAGGGTGAATATGTGTATGCTAGTATGGCAGCTTGTGAGGCCATTTGGCTGAGAAAGTTACTTGTAGGACTCTTCAGTCAGAGTTTGGAACCAACAATCATTCACTGTGATAATCAGAGCTGCATCAAGCTCTTTGATAATCTAGTGTTTCATGACAGGTCCAAGCACATTGAAATATGTTAATTTTAGATAACAATGGTATGTTTTATGCTTAAGCACAATTTACTTCAATGTTCCTTTAGCAACCCAATGACAATTTCTAGGTATCACATTAACCTATAAACATTGACAGTAAATGCAGATAGAACATAAAATCATATGCAGAAGACAAGCCAAGACAAGAGGACAAAAGATGTGGCGGATGCCAGGGACAGATCCTAATGTGGGGAAAGTTGGAAACCCTTTGATCAAATCTTCTTATTATTCTTCAATAGTTCAGCAGAGAGAGAGAGAGAGAGAGAGAGAGAGAGAGAGAGAGAGAGTACAAATATCATTAATACAAGCCCAAAATAGATTTGCCAAATCAAGAGTCAATGTAGCCCTAACCAGAAAGTCAACGGTGGTCAAAGATGCCCCAAATCATCCTCTAATCTGCTCGGTCAACAACAGATAAGTGCGGCCTCCAAAGAGGGTCAAAGTCAACCCAAAACAACTCGATCAAACCAGAAAGTCAACGCTGCAGTCAACACGGTCAAATTGTCCCGAATCACCTTGAATTTCGTGCCAAAGAATGCGGCCTGAAAAGATCAAAATTTTGCCCCCAAAACAAAAGTCAACGCATGGTCAAAGTGTCCAAGTCAGCGCTCTCCTAATCTCAGAACTCCAAAACCAGTCCAGAAATTTGCCTTCCTTCCACACGTGCGAAGAAGAGAGAGCCTCCAAGTGTACGAACCAATCAAGAGAGGAGAGAGAAGATGATGTGATGAGATGAGTGATGTCCAAATGAGAGAAGGGTCACTCCTATTTATACAATTTGTTGAGGGTGAGGAGACCCATCCATTGGGCTTCATGAGCCTACATTTGACTAAGGCTGACCTTGACAATTTGTCCATGAGAGAATAAATTCAAAATTCCATTTCTGCTTGTCAGAATGAGATGATCTTTATATCAAAATTGTACCTCTCGAAAAGCGGAATCCAATGCAATAATCATCTCTGTCATATGAGCTGTCCTAAGGTGGAAGTTGGCCCTAGTTGCCAATTTTAACACTCCCTCTCAACTAGGGAGAATTCCACCTGTCAATCTATCATCATGCCAACCTGTCATCTTGTACCATCCCGTCATCACAATCCTGCTCTGTTCTGCTCTACTGAACCATGAAGTAATAATGAAGAAGTGATTGAGAGTGAGTCATAAGATCATACCACTCTCCACTGACAAAAGTTAGTCATTCATCCCAGGTCAAGTTGTTGAACACCATGCGTCCTAGTCATCAGGAGTACGACAGTACACGATGCGTCCATCGGTAGTGCGATGGTCCCTAATCATCTTTTCTCAACTCATTGGCCAGAAGGTATTTCCCATGAGTCCCAGACTCCATGGGTAGGATGTGTGCTGGGGCATCGATAGGAGAAGGTGAACCACACATCCTGCTCATATGCCATGGCCCATAGGAGAAGGTGAACCATGCATCCTGCTCATATGCCATAGGAGAAGGTGAACCACTCATCCTATGCATATGTCAATCATAGGGGAAGGTGAACCACTCACCCTACATATATGTGTTCGCAATTGTAGGGGAAGATGAAACACTCACCCTACACACATGTCAACCATAATGGGCTATCATAGGGGAAGGTGAACCACTTACCCTGTATCTAGAGCACCAATATGGGAATGTGAACCACTTACCCTATGGTCGCTCATAGCTCCAAGAAGTACCCCAAGCTCCCAGGAGCTCCCAAAGCTCTGTTTCCAACTCATATGGGGCCCTCATAGGAGGGTCATTCCATGACTCCAAGTCGCTCTCGGAAGGTTAAGAATTTGACCTTCCCCAAAGGCTTCGTGAGAATGTCTGCAACTTGCCCATCTGTCTTGATGTGTTGAAGCCTAATTGCTCCCTGTTGTACCATATCCTGGATAAAGTGGTACCTGATATCAATGTGCTTGGAGCGGTCGTGGAACACAGGATTCTCTGATAGACGAATGCCACTTTGGTTGTCAGTGGTATCTAGCACATGCTCAAATAGCTCACTAAGGAGCTTCCTTAACCAAATAGCTTCACAACATGCCATACGCACAACAATGTGTTCGGCCTCGACGGTGCTTAGTGCAATCGATTTCTGCTTCCTACTCATCCAAGATATAGGAGCAAACCCCAAAGAGAAGCAACACCAGACGTGCTCTTATGATCCACCACACTGCTAGCCCAATCAACATTTGTATATCCATGTAGCCTCGAATTCCCGACAGTGTATCTCAATCCATAACGGATTGTGCCACAGAGATATCTCAAGAGATTCTTGGCAACAATCCAATGAATGTGATGATGCTTGACCATAAATTGACTCAACGTGTTCACAGCGAAGCATATGTCAGGACGAGAGTTGACCAAAAACATCAGGCCCCCCACAAGTTGTTGATACTTGGTATTGTTCACTAATTCGGGCCCAACAACACTTCCACATAGCTTCTTAAAATTGAGTTCCATCGGAGTAGTCACGAACTTGCAGTCCACCATCCCACATCTCTCAAGTAGCTTCACAATATATTTTCCTCGAGAAAGGAAAATCTCACCTAGCTTTTGCCAAACCTACAACCCTAGGAAATAATGCATCAGTCCTAGGTCCTTCATCTCGAACTTGGAAGCCAAATCCCTCTTGCATTGATGGATGAGAGGGTCATCACTTGTCAGAAAGAGATCATCCACATAAAGGACCAAAATGAGAGGTTTGTCCTTTTCAACCTTGAAGAATAGGTTCGGGTTAGCATCGCTTCTCGTAAATCCGAGCTTCATTAGATAACTATCGATCCTCTCGTACCAAGCCCTAGGAGCTTGCTTCAACCCATAGAGGGCTTTGTTCAACTTGCATACATGTGTCTCACAATCTTGAACCTTGAACCCCTTGCGTTGTTCCACATACACTTCCTCCTTAAGTGAAACATGCAAGAAGGCAATTTTGACATCCATCTGGTGTAGGTTCCATCCTTGCAAGGCAATAAGGGCTATAATTGAATGGATTGTGGTATATCGGGCAACTGGTGCAAATATCTCATCATAGTCTATTCCTTCCTTTTGAGAGAAGCCTTGAGCTACAAATTTGGCCTTGAATTTCTCAGCACTTCCATCAGCTTTGTGTTTGATCTTTTAGAGCCATTTCGAAGTGACCACTGACTTGTCCTTGGGTCTAGGAACCACATCCCAGACATCATTCTTCATGATCGATTCATACTCCTTGTTCGTCGCATCCTTTCAAACTTGTTGCTTCACAGCTTCTTCGAATGTACAAGGTCTTAGATTGTAAAATGGTGCTCATGGTAGCTAAGCACCCTTGTTACCTATTCGACTTCTTGCTTTCACGAAATGCCCCCCTTGGTGCAATATGTTTCTCAGCATCTTCAAGAATATCTTTGAGCCGCAAAGGCCTTTTCTTTGAAGTAGAGGTCTCACTAGGAGGTGTATCAACAAGATCCATCAAACCTTCAACATTAGGCATCGATTCATCAGACAAAGGTTGATCCTGCTTTTTTGTATCAACATCATCATTTCCCTTCCTAGGAATAGGAAGATCTCGATTCTTTCCAAGAGCAAAATCTTCATCGAAAGTGACATCATGACTTAATTCCACTTCCCTTTGACCAGGCACATAGATTCTATATGCCTTCGAAGTTTCACTGTAGCCCACAAACGTTCCTTTCTTCCCAGATGCATCTAGTTTGTTTCTTTTTTCTTTCGGCACATGAAAGTATACAGACAACCAAAAATTCTAAAATGAGAAACATCTGGTTTCTTACTAGTGAATACTTCTTCGGGTGTCTTGAAGTCCAAAGTTTGATGTGGCCATCTGTTTTGGACATACATAGCGGTGTTGGCAGCTTCTCCCCATGAGAACTTCTGTTATGCTCTTGACATGCGAGAAATCCAAAATACTAGTAATACAAAGTAATATAGCCTAGAACATAGAATTATCACATGAAATGAGAAAAACTGCAAAGTATCTTATTATTTAGAAACGCATTCAATGTTCACTTGCCTCTTCGAGGGGGAAACCTCCAACAATGCAGAGCTCGATTACAATAAGACTCGATGATCTTTCCCTTACTAACTAAGACTATTTATAGCTAAATGACATCCAAAACCCTAACTACTAGTGGTCCCTTGCATAACACGGGTTAACCACTTTATTTATTAACTATGGCCTGTTTACAACTAACTGTGGTCCCTTTTCTCTAATGCGGGTCAACGACTTACAATTATTAATACGGGCTTTATTGACTCTCTAACTAAATATGACTTTGACTTGACCCATTGGGCTTATTACATAAATAAAGGGGTTAGGGTTGGACCCTAACATGCCCTCCCCCATCAAAAGCAACCTTGTCCTCAAGGTTGAAGCTGCAGAAATTGCTGAAGAATAGTGGTTGGTTCCCAGGTCGCATCTTCTGGAGAGGTGTCTTTCCACTTGATGAGGACTTCCTTGATCGTGTGGTCGCAGAGATGTCTTTCACGAGTATCGAGGGCCTGTTCTGGTTGGAGCTAAAGTGAGCCTTCCTCATCCAATTCGGGTAGACTTGTTTGAACTCTGCAATTGTTCCCCACCACTTTCTTGAGGCATGATACATGGAAGACCAGATGGATTTTTGAAGTAGGTGGCAAGGCTAGTTTGTAGGCGACTACTCCTATGTGCTGAAGTATTTGATAAGGTCCATAGAATTTTGGTGCTAGTTTCTGGCAACCCTTTTCTTTGAGAGATGTTTGCTTATATGGTTGGAGTCGCAGGAATACCTGATCCCCTTCTTGAAATGCGCGCTCAGAACGATGTTGGTATGCCTGTTGCTTCATTCGGTTCTGAGCTTGATGTAGATTATCTTTGAGATGAGCTATCATGGCAACATGATTCTGTAGGAGTTGATCAACTACCTGTACTTTAGAACATCTAGGGATATAAGAAATAGGTGAAGGTGGGAGTTGGCCATACACTGCCTCATATGGAGTCATCTTGGTGGCTTCATGATAGTTAGTATTATACCACCATTCAGCTAAAGGTAGCCATTGTACCCATTGATGCTTTTTTTTTGAAGTGAAGCACCTTAGATATGTCTCCAAACATTTGTTGACTGCTTCTGTTTGACCATCGGTTTGGGGATGGTAGGCGGTACTTAGTTGGAGTTGCGCGTCTTGTAGCTTGAAAAGATTTTGCCAAAAT
Source organism: Pinus tabuliformis (assembly GCA_031772625.1). Classification (NCBI taxonomy): domain Eukaryota; kingdom Viridiplantae; phylum Streptophyta; class Pinopsida; order Pinales; family Pinaceae; genus Pinus; species Pinus tabuliformis. The sequence goes on along the minus strand of CM062808.1, from coordinate 880,265,428 downwards.
TTGTTGGTGAAAGTGGGGTCACGATCAGACATAATGGGGTCACGGTCAGTTTGAAGATCTGGTCCAAGAAAACTTGAGCCACCAAAGTGGGGGTAAATGGGTGTGGTAGAGCGCAAAAATGAGCATATTTAGAAAGTCTATCCATAACCACCATGATGACTGATTTGTTTCCTAACTTTGGGAGACCAGTGATGAAATCCATTAAAACATTTGTCTAGACAGAGGCATGGAGTGGCAATGGTTGTAAGGTTCCCAGTAACTTGACTATTTCCCCTTTGTTGCGTCAGCTACAAAAGTAAGAATGTCGTTTTTCATGCTAGTCCAGAAGAAAGAACGACGTGCGTGGGCATAAGTCTTCTGAAAACCTGAATGTCCTGCAATTGGTAACGAGAGCAACTCGTCCAAGATGCAGTTTTTGAGGATGTATGCCGGTGATATAACTACTCGATCCTTGTAGAGAAGAATCTCATCCTTCCAAGAGTAGTCGACTGAGGAATTAGGATCTTCTCTCAAGTTATTAATGATTTGGGAAAGAGAGGGGTGGGAGAACCATTCCTTGTGAGCCTCTTCAATCCAATCTGGTATGGTTAGAGAGATTGATCGCAGGGTGCTGTCATCCTCAAATTGGCACGATAAAGCATCATCCACTACATTGTCACACCCTTTCTTATAAATTATCTCATAATCATATCCCCACACTTTGGCAAGCCATTTATTTTGTTGTGGTGATGATAGACACTGCTCCAGAAAATATTTGAGGCTTTGATGGTTCGTGCCAATTTGGAAACAACGCCCCAACAAATATGGCTGCCAAGTGACTACTGCATGTAAGATGACCATCATTTCTTTCTCATAAGTAGATTGACCCAGATTTTTGCCACTGAGTTGTTGGCTGGTGAAAGCCAATGGTCTACCTTCCTACATTAATACAACGCCAATACTGGTACCAGAAGCATCACATTCAATCACAAAAGATTTGGTGAAGTTTGGTAGGGCCAATACAAGAGTGGAGCACATGGCCTGTTTGAGAGCTAAGAAGGCCTATTGAGCTGCATCAGTCCAGAGAAATGAATTTTTCTTGAGAAGATTAGTGAGGGGTCTAGCAATGCGACCATAATTGTGGACAAATTTGTGATAGTAGCTAGTGAGACCCAAGAATCCCCCCAAACTCTTCAAGGTTTTTGGTTGGGGCCAATCTTGCATTGCCTGAATCTTTTTCGGATCAACCCTCACTCCTTCACAACCCACAATGTGTCCCAAATACTCGACTTCTTCCATGCCAAAAGAGAACTTGGATAATTTGACAAATAATTTGTGATCTTGGAGAGTTGCAATATCTGGTCTACATGCTGAAGATGTTTGTCCTAGTTTATGTTGTAGATGAGAATGTCATCAAAGAAGACCAAGACAAATTTTCGGAGATATGGTTTTAGTAGGTGGTTCATGAGGCTTTGAAAAGTAGATGGAGCATTACAGAGACCAAATGGCATGACCAAGAATTCATAATGGCCTTCATGAGTTCGGAAGGCAGTCTTGGGAATGTCTACTTCCTTCATGCGTATTTGGTGATAGCCCGAGCGGAGGTCTAGCTTGGTAAAGAATTGAGCACCATGCAGTTCATCAAGAAGATCATCAACAACCAGAATAGGAAATTTGTCCTTGATAGTGAGCTTGTTGAGGGCCCGAAAGTCCGGACACATGCGCCATTCTCCATCTTTCTTTAGAACCATGACCACTGGAGATGAATAAGGGTTGATGTTGGGACAAATAACATTGACTTCAAGGAGTTCCTTGATGATTTTTTCAATTTCATTCTTTTGGGCAAAAGGATATTGATATGGGCGAACATTAGGCGGTTGGGCCCCCGGGACCAAAGGGATGCTATGATCATGTTCACCCCTAGAGGGTGGAAGCTCTTTAGGTTTGTCAAAGACCTGCTGGTGGCGATCTAAGACCTGTTGTATCTCAGGATGAATACGAAGAGTAGTGGATTCAATGGCCTGGATGGCATTAAATTGGGCGACTACTCCATGATGGCCCCTTTTTAAAAGCTTCTCCATTCGATGCGAGTTGATGATAGTAGGAGACTTAATGTATGAATGTGGTCATTCTGCTTAAAGCTCATATATAACTCCTGGAAATCCATTGTGATATGGCCTAGTTTGCGAAGCCATTCAACACCCAGGACAATGTCATAACCACCCATTTCAATAGCAAACATGTGGGTCTTTAGGTGGTAGTCTCCCATCTAAAGCTTAATATTTTCACAACGGCCTTCACATTTCATGGTCCCCCCATCAACAATAAGGACTAGAAATTAGATACTGCATGCACAAAGTAAGGAACAACTTTTACAACTCTCTTATGGATAAAGTTATGAGTGCTGCCACTATCAATCAATACCACTACCGGGCGATGTTTAATAAAGCCTCAGATTTTGAGAGTCTGAGGCAAAGAAATGCCAGCCAAGGCATGTAGTGAGATAATGGGCTCATCTGGCGTAGTTGTGAGATCATTGTCGATTTGGGTTTCACCGACTTCATCCTCGGGAACCTCAAGGGATGGAGCTTCTTCTGCTGAGCTGTTATCAGTAGCATCAATTTGAAAGAATTTTGGTTCCTTGCATTTATGTCCAGGGGAGTACTTGTTATCACAGTAGTAACACATTCCTTGTTTTCGTCTTTTGGCCATTTCTGTTGGTGACACCTTTTGAACTTTAAGTGTTTGGGTGGGGCCCTGAGCTTGGGTGGCCTAGTTTGCGAAGCCATTCAACACCCAGGACAATGTCATAACCACCCATTTCAATAGCAAACATGTGGGTCTTTAGGTGGTAGTCTCCCATCTAAAGCTTAATATTTTCACAACGGCCTTCACATTTCATGGTCCCCCCATCAACAATAAGGACTAGAAATTAGATACTGCATGCACAAAGTAATGAACAACTTTTACAACTCTCTTATGGATAAAGTTATGAGTGCTGCCACTATCAATCAATACCACTACTGGTCGATGTTTAATAAAGCCTCAGATTTTGAGAGTCTGAGGCAAAGAAATGCCAGCCAAGGCATGTAGTGAGATAATCGGCTCATCTGGCGTAGTTGTGAGATCATTGTCGATTTGGGTTTCCCCGACTTCATCCTCGGGAACCTCAAGGGATGGAGCTTCCTCTGCTGAGCTGTTATCAGTAGCATCAATTTGAAAGAATTTTGGTTCCTTGCATTTATGTCCAGGGGAGTACTTGTCATCACAGTAGTAACACAATCCTTGTTTTCGTCTTTTGGCCATTTCTGTTGGTGACACCTTTTGAACCTTAAGTGTTTGGGTGGGGCCCTGAGCTTGGGTGGGATGCGCCTTGACGACGAAATTTGGACAATGGAATTGGGCATTTAAGGCGATTTCCACATCTAAGGCCTTGCTTTATTCATCCAACCAAGTAGTTGGGTGGTGCATTCGGACATGGGCTTGGATGGCTTCTTTTAGGCCACTGATGAAACACTCCAAGTAGAAGTCATCTCCTAGACCGTCAGTTCTAATGTTCAATTGCTCAAAGGCTGCAATGTAGTCCTTTACTGTACTTGTTTGCTGGAGCTTAGTGAGACGACCCAAAAAATTAGATTCCCAGTCAAAGCAATCACATATGGCTTTTGAGATCATGTGCCAAGTTACTCTCCTTTGGATAACATTTCTTATGCCACTGCCACCATTGCCATTTCTCTTGGTTAGAGCCATCAAATTTGTACATGTCTAGCTTGGGTGTCCGATGGTTGGAATGGTGGTGATTTCCATGGAAGTGAATGTGATGGCTAGATTCTCCTTCTATGTGTGCATCAACACTAGGCTCCTCCCGATGAGACTTTGTTATAAGTTCTATTAGTCGTGAGAGATGTTTGTTAATATTGTCCATATTGCCCTGGAATTCTTCGAACCTTTTTTCAAGGTGTTCGACCCTCTCAGAAGCCATAACTTGAGATCTGGTACCTAGCATTCACCACCTCGGTCAATTACTTAAGAGTAGTCTTCTTGGAAAGAGGGTGAGCTCAAGAGTCTAATGGCGTGGGTCACTTGAAGTCACGTCGGAATTTTTTTGGGACCGCCAGAAAATTGGGGGCTTACAAGTGAATGGTACCACTGTGACCAGCTCGTCGTCTTGAAGTTTATGGGCTAAGTCTCCTGCAAGCGTCTTGGGATGGTCTCAAACTTTTATTTTTCTACTTTGAAAGGAGTTTTACTCCTTGCTGATCAATACTGCAGTGGTCGAATTCTAGAAAGCTTGATACTGCCCAATGTCATGTGAAAATCGGGCCTATACTGTAGTAACAAAAAAATGTGTTGCGACAATCTGATCTGGACTATGGCAGCCAAAACCCTCACTGCACAAACAATTTGATCTGCACTGTGAAAACCCCAACTGTTGAATCTGAGTTGTACGACGGCGACAAAACCCCAACTGCTGGATCTGATCTGGAAGATAAGGTAGAGGGCAATCTTCAGATAACAGAGGGAACTATGGTCACAAAAGAGTGTCAGGTGCTACAAATCGCAATATACAGAAGGGTCCAACAATAGTACTCGACCCAATCTTTTAGGGCGCTAACTAAGGAGGATCGACCGTACCCTTAGCCGTACTACCCGACTACCCTATTGTACGTGCGAGTAATCTCCCCAAGTGTTGTTCTCAGTGTATTGTAGTAGCAAGACGACTGGCGACTTATCTAAGGTGAGGTTTCAGGCGAGCTTAGGGGGCTTCCGATATACCCGAGGGTATGTGGAAGTGCAGTCCGTGTGTGGTTTTGTCTAATGCGCTACTACTCGAAAGGGTACCCACAGGGGTTACAAGGGAGTCCAACAAGCGTGACCACCTCCTGTAGTTCTTGCGTGCATGCCTTACCAAATTTGCAGGTTTATGCGCTCAACGGCAGATCCCATGGTTTAAAGACGCCGAACATGTCTCTAGCCCAAAAAAGATTCTGTGAAAATTGGAGGTACAATTGGCCTTGGAAAGTGCTCTGATACCACTTGTTATGCTCTTGACCTGCGAGAAATCCATAATACCAGAAATATGAAGAAATATAGCCTAGAACACAAAATTATCACATGAAATGAGAAAAATTTCAAAGTATTTTATTATTTAGAAACAAATTCAATGTTCACTTGCCTCTTCGAGGAGGTAACCTCCAACAGAGCAGAGAGCTCAATTACAATAAGACTCCATGATCTTTCCCTTACTAACTAAGACTATTTATAGTTAAATGACATCCAAAACCCTAACTGCTAGTGGACCCTTGCATAACACGGGTTAACCACTTTATTTATTAACTATGGCCCTTTTACAACTAACTGTGGTCCCTTTTCTCTAATGCGGGTCAACCACTTACAATTATTAATACAGTCTTTATTGACTCTCTAACTAAATATGACTCTGACTCGGCCCATTGGGCTTATTACATAAATAAAGGGGTTAGGTTTGGACCCTAACAACTTCAGAATACCTTGATCATGAAGAATAGCACAGGTGGCTTCTATGATAGTACGATTCTTCCTTTCGGCAACACCATTTTGTTCAGGAGTATATGCGGTAGTGGTCTCCCTCTTAATGGCAACTCTACAATAGTCTTTTTATTCATTGACTCATATTCGGTACCATTATTGATCCTCAATATTTTGATCTTTTTCCCTGTTTGATTCTCGACCAAGGCTTTGAAAGAGCGAACCATTTGAACACTTCATCCTTCTTCTTTAAGAAATAGATCCATGTTTTGCAAGAAAAGTCATCCACAAAAATTGCATAGTACAAATATCCACCCAAAGATATCATGGGCAACATACCTAATAGATTAGAATGGACCAATTGAAGAATATCGGTAGTTTGACTTTGACTTGAGAGGAATGGTCCCCTTGTATGTTTTCTAGCTTCACATCCTTGACAAACACCTTCACGATCTATAAGTTGAATTCGAGCATACCTGTGATCATCTTCCTTACATTAGGTAAGGCTTTGAAATGAAGGTGTGCAAATTTTTGGTGCCATAATTCAGATTGAAGAGAAGTATCACAATTCATTGCTCCCAACGAACTTCCTCCAACCTGATAAAGACCTTCAACCCTGAATCCAAGAGTGAATGCATCTCTCGGGTTCCTTTGCCAAACACGAACCTTCCCATCAATGAATGTCACCTTGAAGCTTTTATCTTCCATCGCAAAAATAGAGACCATGATCTTTTTCAGATCAGGTACATACAATACTTCTTGTAAATGAAGGGTTTGACCTTGATTTAAGTGAAGAGTAACATTCCCAATTCCTTTCACTGGATAAGTGGCATTATCCCCAACAATAATCTCCATATTCGTCTTCTTTTCAACTAAGTCTGAGAGGGCTTCCTTGTACCCAGTGAAGTGCCTTGAGGCACCACTACCAATCAACCAATGGTCCAATGTATTTAGAGGAGAGGCTGTGGAGAGGGTAGAAATAAGATAAAATTCGTTTTGCTTTACAACATTAACTTCATCATACCTGGAGTTTCTCGACTTCTTGGGAGGACGACCACTTCCATTTCGAGCAGCGAGAGCATTCCTCTTTCCTTTGTTATTGAACCTGTTGTTCCTTTGATTGCCATTGCCCTTGAAGTTGTTGTTATTGTTGTCATCATCTCTTGGAGTATCCTTCTTGTGAGGACACTCTCTAGCGAAGTGGCCAAACCTGTTACAATTGAAGCATCTTCCTTTTCTTCCTTCTTTAAATCCCGGCTTGAACCCTTATCCTTGATTCCTTGGACCAACATTGTTCCTTCTCTTAGAATGAGTGGAGAAGGCGGTAGGATTGTTTCCATTTGAGGGCTTGTCTCTTTCCATCATCCTTATTTCTTCTTGAGTGCATCTGGCCAATAGTTCATCAAATCCTAGAATCCTGTCATTGTTGAGGATGGTAGTGTTGAACACTTCTCATTCTCTTGTAAGGCCCCCAAGTGCAATAAGAGAGAGCTTCTGGTCACCAGTGACTTCACCAATAGATAGGAGATCATTCTTGATCTCGGTAATCCTCATGAAGTAGGATTGGATGGATTCTCCTCTATCCATCTTATATCTTTCAACTTATTCTTGAGAAAGGGAATTTGATTTGCATTATGTACTTTGAACATCCCAACTAGCTTTTCATACATCTCCTTAGATGTTTCCAAGTTAGAAATATAGGTAACCAAAGGCTTATGAATGGAATCAACAATAATCTTCTTAGCTTTTACCTCACCTTTCTTGTACTTGGTTTGTGCAGTAGGCTAGCAGCAGATGCATTTGAAGGGGGCTCTGCTATTCTTCCTTTGACATAGTCCATGGCATCATTCTCTTCCAAAGTCATCTTCCATTGATGATAGTCGGACTTGTCCTTAAGCTTGTCCTCGGATTTGAAGAAAGATGTAGTCGTCATTGGGACTAGTTCCAAGTCCTGGTCCAACAACTTCCCTTAGTGATTGCTTTTCCTCACTCTTGCTTGGGTTTTGTCTTCACTTGAGCTCTGATACCATGTTAATTTTAGATAACAATGGTATGTTCTATGCTTAAGCACAATTTACTTCAATGTTCCTTTAGCAGCCCAATGAAAATTTATTACCAATCACATTAACTTATAAACATTGACAGTAAATGTAGATGGAACATAAATCATATGCAGAAGACAAGCCAAGACAAGAGGACACAAGATGTGGCGGATGCCAGGGACAAACCCCAATGTGGGGAAACCATTGATCAAATCTTCTTATTATTCTTCAATAGTTCAACAGAGAGAGAGAGTACAAATATCATTAATACAAGCCCAAAATAGATTTGCCAAATCAATAGTCAAATCAGCAGTCAATGTAGCCCTAACCAGAAAGTCAACAGTGGTCAAAGCTGCCCCAAATCATCCTCTAATCAACTCAGTCAACAATAGAAAAGTGCGGCCTCCAAAGAGGGTCAAAGTCAACCGAAAATAACTTGGTCAACCCAGGCAAACCTTGCTGTAATTTCTGCGGTAAAACCAAAAAGTCAACGCTGTAGTCAATACAGTGAAATTGTCCCCAATCACCTTGAATTTTGTGAAGAATGTGCCCTGAAAAGATCGAAATTTTGCCCCCAAAACAGAAGTCAACACATGGTCAAAGTGCCCAAGTCAACGTTGCCCTAACCTCAGAAATTTCGGCCTCCAAAACCAGTCCAGAAATCTGTCTTCCACACGTGCGAAGACGAGAGAGCCTCCAAGTGTACAAACCAATCAAGAGAGGAGAGAGAAGATGATGTGATGAGATGAGTGATGTCCAAATGAGAGAGCCAAAGCATTGAATTCACCACCACCGAAGATTTGGTTCCGGGAGCAAGGAAGGGATTCATTATTGACCATGGTTTTCATGCGTGAATCAATGTAACACTTCAATTTTTCCCAAATGCATTCAAGGGTTTGTAGAGTGCATACTACACGTCTCTTGTTATTGTTTTTTCATGGATTGTAGATCAATTTTAGAACTTCATAGTTTTTTTCTAGACGACTTTTTTAAAATTTTTTGATTGACTTTTGTGTTTAATGTAATTTTTTCCCTAGGTTTGAAGTTTGAAGTTGAGAATTCCCTTGCTAATATGTTGGAAACTTTTGACCCATTTGGGTAAGATGTTGAAGTCAAGGATGCCAAAAGCTTTGGACCCATTTTGGTAGTATGGTGAACTTGAGGATGATGGGATAACTAGAATGAAACTGCGTTGTAAGCTATGTGAAGCAAATATGAATGGAGGAATTTGTTGTCTCATAAAAGCCCTAATCCACAAGGCACAACCCAAAAGAACTACAAGGACGATCACCACTATCACTTAAGGGGGTGTCCCTAGTAGGATTATTAAAACTAAGCAATGAGGCACAATGTGAAGTGGGAGTAGCATTAGTAAAACAATGGTTTTTGTATTTTAGGATATAAAAGAGGTGATGGGAGGAAATAGAGATGAATGCAAAATCCAACAAGGACGAGTCAAGGGGAATCTAAAGAGGTTTATGGGGATAAGAAGAAACACCTCTTCAAAATGGCCTATTTTCTCAATCGACTAGAATGAGGAGACTAGGGCCAGTGACTCATTTTTCTCCTATCTAATCAAGATGTAGGATTTCGTTGAAATTCTGCAACTGCTTCAATGAACAATTCTGAAAGCTAGTTTCTATTCATAAAGACACAAAATTTCTCTACTTATTTGTAGCGGAATAGGAACATAAATAAACACAGTCACTCAATAATCAAGACACAAAAATTTCTAGGGAACCCAACTGGGAAAACCCTTTGCTTGTTTGAGAATTTTATTGATAGAAGAATGAGCAATAGATCTCTTACAATACAATATTGTCTCAACAGAAAACACAATGGTTCTCCCTGCCTGAACTAGGCTTGAAACACTGCAAGTAGCCTGATCCTGCCTCCCTATTTCTATGCGCATAGGCTGCTCCTATTATTTAGGGGATTCTCCCTAAATCCTTGCACAAATCCCAAGGGAAATTCCTCCTCAAATCTGCACACAAGCCTCTCTTGCACGCTCTTTTTCTCACAGTTTCATACACACAAACTTGTGCTCTCTATTTCTTTGTCTCACCAACTCGTGCTAACAAAACAATGATGTACAATGGTGCCCTAGTCCTCCTTATAAGCTTTTCAAATAGGCTAAATTTGGCAAGTTTTATTTTAGGAAGTGGACTTGTGATTAATGAGTTAACTGAGTCAAACTAACTCATGTAACTCGTCTAGTCTCAATTTAGAACTGTGATTCAATCACTCGTCCTTTTCCCAAATCTAACTCGTACTAGAAGACAACAAACTGAGCCTTCCACTTCTGCGCATTAGTCAAACTACTTCATGAACTGTCATAACTTATAGGAATTTGTCCTAAATTTTAGAAAGTCATCCTAACTTTTAGGAACTCGTGCATGCTAAGGAAAACTGCTTCATGGTCTCTTTGGCTAAGGCACAAGTCAAAGAAGGACCTTTCTCGCTATTATTTTCAACACAAGATGAAAATAAAGACCAAAGCCCTACAAAGAAGGGCTCCTAGATGGAGCGCCTTCACTAGCAAACTCAACTATAGCTTAATAATAATGATTAATACCCTTGCTAGGGTTCCTAAAGGATAGACAAAACAAAGAATTAAATACTTACTAAACTAACAAAGGAAATAGGAGAGGAGTTACCCCAAAATGATTTCCTTCCAATTGGTAGAATTTACTATCCAATGTCTTGATATTGCTAAATTGGTAGAAGACTTGAAAATACATAAATCAATCTTTATGCACGAAATATCAACCAAGCGAGAAGAGCTTCAAGAATTGAAACCAAATAGTTATGCATCCCACAAAGAAAGAGCCCTTTTGTATCACATATGCTCCAAGAAAGATATGTCAATTAAGCTCTAAGGAGGGGAAGCTCCAAATATCCAACCATAATTACAAACAAGGTAGGGTTAGTCTATCTCAACTTCCTTTAGAATAAGATAATAATTTCTCATGTGAAAACCCTAGGGCTAATCTAGGGAGGAGTAAAGTATTATTTCCTCCAACTAATTTTTCAACAATACATAATTATGAAGTGATCAAATCCACATGTACACGTTTCCAACAAACATAAGCCCAAGAGACTAGGACGTCACCATCAAAGAAAGAAGAAGATGACTCAAAGCATCCAAAGGCTTCCGAGTGTGTAGATTCACAACCAAATCCTCAAAGTAGGAAATGAAAACCTCCTACATCTCTAAGGTGGATGTGTAACTCTCTAAGGTGAAACGTCTCAACAAGCAATAAACAGAAGCTCCCAAGTGTGGATGACCTCAAATAGATGCATAAAACATGGGCGTTGTAGCCTCAAGATCCAAGGCACTCTTCACCATGATCATCTACCAATAATGAACTCCCCAAATAACCAAAATGCTCAAGCTGAAAAATGGGGCTTCCCTCAAACAAGTGGTGAAAATGCCTCGAAAATTTTCTTGTAGTAGATTTTAGAAGCATCATAAGTGTGTCAGTTATTGTTGGCATTTATATTATGACCGCATTTTGAAAATCCTATTGTTACTTTGCATCTAACGACACTAATCTAGTAGAAATCTTGGTTCTTTGTTAAAAGATAACTGCTCTTGAAGTTAGGATGCCCTCAAAATATGCAATGAAGCTTGGATCTAGGATTTGGAACCTCCTAGATCTTCTTTAATGTGGAATATTTTTAACAATGAATGCAAGCAACCTTTTTTCAAGATTGATGTCTCCTCAAAATAGGGCATGAAACTATGAAGAACCTCATTAAGAGATGTGGCATCTCCCAAGGTGAGGCATCTCATCAACAAGCATGATAAATTGTGTGAAGTAACCTCCAGTCAATCAAATCAATCAAGCAAATCCATGATACAAGGCCTCAACATGTGGAATGTGAGTAATTCTCTACCATCTCCATGAAAAGAAGGGGCAACCCCTTTTAATCCACCAATATTGCTTGACATGTATGCACAATAATTCTCAAATTGGCATGTGTAGAACAATAAAACACGAATAGTGGATCCAAGTAACAATAAGTCAAAATATTCCATAAATTCATACGCCAAGTCATCAAGAGCCCCACTAGCTCATGAAGAATAAAAGTAACCTCATCAAAACGTGCATGAAGTGAAGATAAGTGTACATGTACCTCCAAATGTGGCCTAGGAAGGGGAGTGCACAAGGTGATGTCATGCTCCATGCTACAAGTAATCCGTCCGCATGTGAATATCATCCATAAGAGCTATGATGTTGGAGAAAAGGAGACATAACTATGCCCATATTCATCCATCCAAGTAACAAACCATGTCTAAGCAAGTGAGTGTGTGTCAAGTGCTTTATGTTGTGATGAAGCAACCAAATGATCAAGTTACTGCAATGTCCCCTTAGCTTGAAACTGCTAGGCCATTCCAGCAAGAGTAAACATCCTCATATCCAATCTAGTAAGGAGTGGAGACCAAGACATTACATGATCAAGTATAATGCTATCTTTCTATGATAAACAAATATACCAAGCAGTACATCATAAAACCTCTAACACATCATCATCCATGTCATCAACAATCCACAAAACCAAGTGAAAACACTAACCATCCAAAGCTCATTTGAGGAAAATTACAAGGATAGTTCACTAGTACAGGTCTCATGAAAAATAATGAGATGATGAATAAAATGGTTTACTGCTTGAAACACCTTTGTTAAGAATCCCACTGCATGATGTTGTAGGTTTGCTAGAACATTTGTAATCACCTATGCTATTTATGAGGCTCTTCATGAGTTGGATGAAAGAACATCGAGACAATGGCTCAAAAACTTGAAATTTTTTCTAGAGGAGTTGCTAGATCCTCCAGAACCATAGGTGTATCTAGGACTAGGGATAGTAAGAGAGACTCTAGTATTGATTTTTGTAGCATCATATGTGTTCTAGCCACAAAAATTTGTGGAGAGGTTAGAATACATGTATTCTCCAAAACCTAGAAATCGTTTCTAGAAATTCCACCTAGAGACGACTTAATTAAAATAATTAACTTTTTAAAGTGATTCCTAAGTCGAAACTTAGGAAATTTGGTTAATTAAAGGGTATTAATTAAGTCATGGTGTGAATCTTCTAGAAGAAGACGTGGATCTATTTCTAGTTAATCTTAGCCATCGATTATGTTTTAATCTTGGCCATTGAAGCCTCAACGAGAGATTATAAGAAGAAATTTGATGGGGGTTGGAGAACACACCGAGAGATCGAATTCTCAGGGTAGCAACGTTGAGTTGCCGGTGAGAGATCCAATGATTTCTTTGCAGTGAGGGGTAGGGATAGTAAACCAGAGGAGCATTTTCCAGTTCAGGTGAGTGCAAGGCAGAGAAGGCATCGAGAGCCATAGAGAGGTAGCGCTGTGCTTCAGAGGGAGTTTGCGATATTGCTGGGGAGCAGTTGAGATCCAATGCTAGAAGCTGGGGTGTGAGTCCAGAAGGCCAGGGAGTCGATTTTTCAGTGGGCGGAAGATCAGAAGGAGAGGGTGACGCAATCCCTTGAGCTGTGACGTAGTGACTGTGTGAGTCTATGTAGAGATAGTGTAGGGCAGCTCATCCAAAGCCCGGATTAGTGTTGGATCACCAGTGACAGTGTGAGATTTTTCTCACTATCAATATTTTTCTGTATCGAATAGCCTTTTTGGGGCATCTAATGACTTGTACTGAGATTACTACTGCTTAATAATCAAACCCTCTGCTGCTGCATTGGTTTTCCCAAGATGGTTTTTTTTTTGTTTTTTGTTTTTTGTTTTTGGGGACTTTAGTCAAAAAATAACTGTGTATATGTGTGTGTGCATCTATTCTTCCAGTTTTTTTATTTCTTCCGCAATATTTATTTTGTGAAGGCTACAATGTATGTATTTCGATATTTGTTGTAGAAAACTGCAAGTAAATTATTTAAAGTAATTTAACAAATAGGAGAAATATCATCAGTTGCTATAGTAGGAATCGAGGTCACCGATTTTTCACATCTAGGGGTTCAATTTCCATGAAGGGGACAACGGTCACAACTTATCCCGGAGTTAACAAATGGAGAAGGAAGAAGCTTATTGGTTATGGTGAGGTATATTTTTGGAGCCTTTGATCCTTGCTAGGACTAATCTGTTCTACTAGGGTATGTTTGATGTTGCCACTATTGTTGGATCAAGGTACAAAGGCACCTACCTATGAGGAATTACGAGTGTCACTCCTTGAAATGGAAAATTCAATGGAAGCCACTAGATGTGTAGTGATGTTTGATGGTTGGATGGATAGGAAGTGTGGGACCCTTCTTAATTTCTTGGTAAATTGTCTAAAGGCATTAATGTTTTGAAATGTGTAGATGCATTGACAAATGTAAACAAGGTAACTTTGTCATGCGAACTACTAGATGAATTTGTTAGAGAGGTAGGTGTGTAGCCATGGGGTGCAAGCAGCCATCGATAACGCTGCAAGTTGCTAATGAAGAGGTACCCCACATTGTGTTGGACTTCATGTGTTGCTTGTTAGACCTCATATTGTATGAGATTCCACTTTGTGATTTTCATCACATTGATGGAGATTTGTTGTTGGTTCCATGATGTGTTTGGATTGACTTGGAGGGATTCATCTTCATGGAGCCCCTTCTTTTCATGCCATTAGAGTTTATGAATACTTCAATACGCTATTGTTGGCAATTCGGTCACAATTTTCAATGACTTTGTCACAGATGTTCCAATTTGTTTACAAGGTTCATAGGACAAGATCGAGTTTCTTTAGTTTGAATCACAACTTCAACAAGGGGGATTATAATGAAGGAATGGACATTTTTGAATTGGTTCTTGTTCAGAACAATTCTTTGTTTGAGGTTGATTCCCATCATCAACCAACACATGATTAGATCGATGATGCCATTTCAAGAGCACATTCAAATGAAGATGAAGAAATCTTACTTGCAGTTGCCAAGCCCATCATCAGAACTTGGGCATAAGTCATCAACAACAAGCACAAAATCGATCTTAATTGGAAAAGGAAGTGGCCTTTCACATTTGCAGACTATTCTAAACCAATCTAGTTTTAGAATGTTGGGTTTCTTTAGGACATTTCATCTTCACCCGCTCCACCTCCACACCAGATTATGAAAATGCCAACATTGTTATTGAATTGGCTCCATGAAAGATCAATGTTTTGATCTTCACCCTTGTGAGCATTGTGGAAAACATACTCATCATTCAAATAGGTGTTCCAGTCACAAGACTCCTGCAAGAGCGAATATTCACCTTGGATGGATTGCTTCTTGGCAATGTTCATTAACCAAGAAGATATATCAATCATAACATAGAATTCATTCTTGAGTATTGACACGTCTTGCAGTGGAGAGATTTGCATCTTCTCACCTTGTATTTGACAGGGTGGGGGATTGATGGTCAACTACTAGTTTTGGGGTTGTTGAGATACAACTTGAATTAGAGCTGGCAGCTAGAGCCAGAGTCAGTGAAAGCTAGAGTCAGAGCTAGAGATAGACTCATGTTCCACGAGCATGATTTAGTTAGTGAAAGCTAGAGTCAGAGCTAGAGATAGACTCATGTTCCACGAGCATGATTTGGTTTGTGGTCCTCCTTAAACCGCTACTTAATAGAAGACTTACTACTTTTGCTAGATTACAGTTTGTGGTCATCTTCAAATCATCAACTCTGTCGTTTGTGGTTATCTTTAAACCATCATTAGAGAGCACTTCTATTTAGTAGAAGACATCAACTTCTAGCCAGAATCGGAATTGTTCTAGCATTTGCTTCGAGCCAAGTTCTAGAGTTGGTGGTCAACCTTAAAGAACCACTAGTAGAAGACTTCCAACTTTCGCTACCCATTTGGTTTTTGGTCTTTCTTAAACTACCATATTCAAAGAGCACATCTAGCTATTGGCTGCAATCCACCTTCATATTTCAGCTCTCTTCTTGAACTCACATACACCCCTTTGAATCAAGGGGGAAATGTTGGACACCTTATTCGTTAGGGTTGGTGTGAAGGAATATGAATTGTCATTGGGAGTCCCAAGGAACCTTGGAAGGATAATCCAATGGTCACAAGAACTTGTATTTATATGTATGATTGATTAATAATATGCGACACATGTTTCATCTATCTATGATTTTTCTGTGTTTCTAATAACACACACACACACACATACAAAAGCAACTCCTACCACTAATCTACAAGAAAAAAAATAGAGCTAGCCAATGGTAACAAAAAACAAACATATAAAACCTACATCAAACATAAAATGACGAGGATCATTTGCCAATCAAATAAAGGCTAACCTTAATATGGATTCCCCACATTGAGTTTGTTGCACTCCTATATATGACCTAACTAATGAATATAGATAGGTAGGGCACTTGAATAAGAATAGGCATTATTTTTTTAACATATGAGGTGTAGAAACAACACACATTAAACTTGGCTAGCATAGATGTAAAAGGTAGCACATGACTGAGGAGTAGCCACACATTTTTTTTCTTTGTTGTTTGGTAGCCCCAATATAATGAACCTTGCTTAATCAATCCACAAGGTGGATACCAACAATACTAAAGTTCATCTATTTGTTCTTGAAACTATAGCCTTTGGAAAGAAGTGGAAAAGCAAAAATACTAAAGTTCATGTAATTGTTCTTGAAACTATAACCTTTGGGAATAATGACAAATCATATAATTTTTCGCTATAGATAAAGTGTTAGGTTATCCATGATCAATCCAACCACTAATTGCCATGAGAGAAGTAAAGTGCATTCCACAATCCAACATCGAAGAAATTGTAACGTCTGCCCCATTTGTTTGTCACATGCCAAGTCACAAGTTTCGTGGAATTTGAATGCTTAGGTTCAAAGTTGGTGAAACTCAACCTAAAAGTCAAATTTGATGAGGTTCACCCTATGAAGTTTGTTGGTGACATAAGCGGAACGTAGTGATTTGATGCCCACTCGTTGCTATGAGATCTAACTACATATGGGTGGCTCTATTCCTTTCCCCCGACGACAGTGTTATATAGTTATATACAAACAAACTATCAATTAGGCAAAGGATAGAGTCCGGGAAGCACCACTCACATTGAATCGATCATTATTAATTCATTCAATTATTTAGACAAAGGGCAAGGTATATAGCTTGTTCTACCCTTTGCGTTGCTACTTCGTTGGTCAGGAACCTAACATGTTATAATAAAAATCATTGGGGTTCAACATCAAGTAAACAATGCTGGGTAAGCAAACTAACAAATGAGTTGAGTGGGAAAGTGAGGGATAAATAAGAAAGCTTGATCTTGCAAAACCATTCTTTTATTCAGTGTGTGGTTTTGAACCTGTTTTTCTTGATACATAGATAACCGATAGGTTTCAAGGCAAGGCAAGTGACCTTCCTGAAGCATGTGTGGGGCGGGAACTCAATCACCTGAAGGGATTACGATAGATTGTTCAATTTGGGGTAGTTCACTTAGCTCAATCGACGCACAGGAATAGTTTCGGGACAATATTTGTTGTGGTATTATATAATATAATTTATAAATTATATTAATATTATATATATATATATATATATATTATAGCATTTATTAAATTTTTGAATATATTTTATTATCATAATACATATTATATATTAAATTATTGTTTATTATATGTGGATTAGATAAGAATATATATGATATTTTAATATATTATAAAATATAATTTATATGATGAAAATATGTATAGAGACAAACCTAATGGTGAACCTTCTCTGAACTTTACCAAGAAATTTGAATTTGAATCAAATTTCATCATTGTTGAACCCGAACTTGGACCCAAACCATGTGACATTGGTCACATGTAACATTATCCCATTCGTTTGCCCATAATGCTTATCTTAGTATATGTTTGCTGTATATTGGGTACAACTTAAGTGGGCCTAATGGTTACGAACATATGCTTCCTTGTAAGGCGTCACGTGTTCAAATCCAAAAGGGGGGTAGAGCATGTACACCTTTGTAGACTTTAGTAGTCATATCCCTGCGTGGAGGCAGGTCCCTTTTCCCACAAACAAGGGGGTCTCATAAACCAATTTGGTGTTTGACTTGGTCATGACCTTAAAATTAGATTATTATTATTATTATTATAAAATATTATATAAAACAAAAAATAAGTAATTATAAATTTAATATCAAACTAAATAATAGTCAAAATGCATAGATCCATCTTCACTTGAGATCTTTTAAGCACTAAATAAGGATTAGAGTGTGTATATCAAGCATTCTAATATATATATATATATACCAAAGCACACTAGCGTAAATCCATCTTAATTTGAGATCGGTTCGAAGATACTAGATCTTCAAAAAAGATAATGAGAGAAATTTCAAAAATTACATCTAGTCTGCTACCACGACCATACATAATGCACACTATATATATCTACCAAAGCACACTAGCGTAGATCCATCTTAACTCGAGATCGGTTCGAAGATACTAGATCTTCAAAAAAGATCATGAGAGGAATTTCAAAAATTACATCTAGTCTGCTATCACGATCATACATAATGCAAAAATTACTACTACTATGGGCTCAATGAAATTGGCCACATAACAAAATGCATTTACAATATGCAAACATAACTCATGGAGGAGGGTTGATGGACATCTTATCTGAGGGGACATTAAGGGCATTGCTAGTTGTGCTTCGATTCTCATTTGAATTTCTTTGACACTGCAAGTCTGCAAGTTGGCGACGAATCCCATGAAGCTCATCTTCAAGTTGGTTTACCTTGGACTGGAGATTTTGTACTTCTTCAGTCAAGAAGAGGATATTGGTGGACTGTTTATGAACTTGCTAATGAAGTTTATAGTTCTCATCATGACTGTTGACAAACCTACTAATGAAGTTTGTAGTTCTCATCATCACTGTTGACGGGGGTGGTGAGGGCAAAGGTTACAGGGGCTGGAGTAGCCAAAGGTAGAGGAGGGAATATCTTCGCTCTCCATAAGGAGCCAGAGCCCAGAGCTGCAAAGAGAGCCAAACCTGCTTGGAAGTGGAGGAGAGGATTGGAGAAGGGAGGCGCCTTGCACTATGCGGCCCGGGGTGGCACGACACCAAGAATGAGATCCACAGGGAGAGAGGGAGGAAGCAAACTGACTTAAGAGGGAATTCATAATAGAAATGAAGACATCAATTAAGAAATATCTTTGGAGGAAGTGCACGATTAGAGACTCAAGGGATAATGTCGGAGGAGAAGTCCCTTGCAAATGACCACCTCTATCCATTTGGAACGACTGCAATACCCAAGCGGGGTGGTAGAGAAGTCTTAAGGTTGAAATTGGAAACAATTGCACTTGCAACTAAAACTTCCAGATTGACATCTAGTGAAATGTGTATATGCCTTACCGCGTCCAAAAGTGAATTATGCCAATTATTTGCAGGATTGAAGGAGGGACCAGAGCAAGAAAAGGGCAAGGAAATGCCTTGTCTGTGCCGTTGAAAAGAAGAGGGCCGAATGATTTTCCCACCACCTAGTAGGAGGCTCCCAAGCTTGGAGGAGCTCTAAGCAACAAAGGGAATGGAGGAGAAAAGTACCCATCAATCAATATATAGGTCGTTTCTACGCACATTGGTATATTCATGAACCAACCCCTACACCATTAACATGATATCACCCACCATGAATGCAACTCGAAGTTCAGTGAGATCCCACGCTTTAGGGAGCGATGCCGATGTGGGATTTATAAATTCTACCCATCCATTATCCATCAAGCTTGGTACAATGGCGGAGGAGGAAGTGCAGAGGAGTCCGGATTCAGTGGACGCCGCATGCATTAAGTAAATGAGTGCATGGCCTTCAACCCCACAAGCTGCCACCTCATACTTTGTGATGAGAGCATGATGCCATATGTGAGTCACTGGATTGCTTACAAAGGAGGGAAGCATCAAGGGCAGAGGAGGGGGGTATATATGATACTTCATAGTATAATACTCATACTGTTTTATTCCATCTATCCAAATAAGAAGAGTGGGGCTAGTAACATACTTAGAAGTTTTCATGGGATAACTTTCTAGCCCAGCGAGCCCATTAACTTCACATTGACCTGCTTCATGCGACAGACTTGATTTGCTTGAATATCTGCTTCTTTGTTTTGGCTACGTAAGATGTGAAAATAAGCCTTTGCAAGAATGACTCAAGGATGCTGTTAATTCTTTGAAGGAGAAGGGAAAGAAGGTTATTCTTCGAGAGAGAACCCATTTGAAGGTGTTGGATAGTGACGAGGGAATCCCCCATGATAACTGTTGAAGAGACATCACGATCTTTGGCCAATTGAAGACCAAGATGAAGCCCATACATATTTGCAAGATTATTCATATTTTGACCAAGCCCCCAAGCATACTTCCTGTGCTCCATGGGGATTTAAGAGAATCCCTCCCCCTCCTGCCATGCCACTTAACTCTAGATCTTTTAAACACTTTAGGGATTTGCATTTTGTTTTTTGGGATCCTTCTCAGTGCTTAATAGATAAAAAGTTAAGGTAGATCTATGTTTGTTGTACACAGTCACTCTATTTACCAAATTTGATTCTGGAATCTTGAGATTTGTCAAATTATGTGGGTAGCTTAGTAAATTCATTGAAGTTCGATGCATAAATTCTTTAAAATTCAACAATTATATATATATATATATATATATATAAAGCACACTAGCATAAGTCAATCTTAACTCGAGATCTTTTAAGTACTTAATAGATTTGAATTTTGTTTTTTGGGTTCCCCTTCCCAGTGCTTGGTTGTTCGCTAAGTCACTTTGTTTACCAAATTTGATTCTCGAAGCTTGACATTTATCAAATTATTTGGGTAGCTTAGTAACATTCATTAAGTTCGATGCATAACTTCTTTTAAATTTGTTTAATTTCAGATTTCAGTGGTTAAACTGATCAACCAAAACTTATCTCAAATTTTATCACATTGTTTTATTGTTATCGAACACAAAAATGAACTAGGTGACTTACATTGTACTTGTCAATATATGCTATTTTCTCTTGAATCTTGCTTGCAGTAATATCAATGATTGTTGTATGAGCTGATCACTGCTTCAAGGGAATAGAATGTGATATTTTTAAAACATTCCAATCCGGCTTAAGGTCATCAAATATAGTAAATCTCTGAGACCTCAGTTATATCATTTTTCTTTTATGCTAGCTTGGTAATAGTGGGCATTGCTAGACCGAAACCTTAGTTGCATGTTACAAAGGTATGAGAGCTACAGGATCTAAAAGGGTACGAGAAATTACAAGGGACCAATTATTGGTGCAAGAAAGCCCTTGTTTCAAGGGATAATTCTGTAAGTAACCTTATAGAGTTCACAAGGAAATTAATCTTTGCCGAGGTATTTTTCGTCTGGGATCTACATCAGGATGACGTACAACATATCTAATGAAAGAGATTCTGATTATAAATATTCTTTGTGTGCTTCTGTGTGCTTTCTGTTTCTATTTTGGCTTTTTGGGTGGCATAACACGTAGCTGATTTGATAGTTGTTATATGCTTTGAATCTTGCTTAGAGGGCAAGGCTAAAAAATTACTCCCTTGAAAGCCCATTCATCGTTCTTGGCCAATGAAGGTGTAATATTCCTAATGGAAATATTAAGTGATAACATAAGCAAAATCATGAACATGCAACTAAAATACCAGCACACAAACAAATTATCAGAGTACACCAAGTTTTGCACCAAAAAGCTGAGCCATTTTATTACTTGAGCAGAATGGAGCACAAATAAGTAGGAATAAAGGAACTTGGGCTTGCTACAACAAGCAAGGCAAAACCTGGGTGATAACAATGATGCCCAAGTGCTGGAAAATCTCCTCTCCCAATTCTGCACTAGCCTAGAAATTCGCTGCTGCTGCTGCTGTAGGTGAATTGTTGTTTCTGCCCTCGAAACAGCTCCAAAAATTCTGAAATTTTAGCTATGGGCTCCCCAAGCCAACTCTAGCAAAACCCAGGAAGCTCTCAGACAAAATCCAACTAGCTCAGCAGGCCCTAAAAGTACGAATTGCTCAGTCCTCCAGCTCTGTGTCCAACAAGAAGTCACTTCTGGGAAAATAGTGGAAATCCTCCCACCAACAACTGAGAAATTATATGTAAATAGCCCTTGGAAATAGTCAATCTCTCCAGCAGAATCCCAAGCGTACACCAGCTCCCAAAGCTCCCACGAATTCCCAGTCTCTCAAGCTCTTTGCAGGCCCCAGAAATGCTCAATTACGCCCTAAAGTTCCTTACCAAACTGGCCTGCAAATCACCACAATCCTCCAGCAAAACACCCAGCGATATGACCCTCAAAATCCTGGAAACTGATTTGCACTGGAGCTGCCTCTCCCAAGAAGTGCGAATTCTTCTTCTGCACGCAGTCTTCTCACAGAATTCGCTGAATACACCTGCAAATAGTCCCAGAGCAGCTCTCAAACTGTAAGGCTAGACTCTTCTAGGATGGTACTTGGAGTCCATCGAAGGAAGAGGTGAGATTCCTGCCCGGAAATCTCTTGTGCTCAGCAGCACGAGTTGACTTGGCTGAACAACACAAGCAAATTAGAGTTCAAATCTGAAAATGGCAAAAAGTCCCAAAATGGAGGCCTTCCCTTCTATTTATAATTGCTGCTTTTCCTCTCTCGTTGTGGGCGCCACAATTCGACCCCTTCTCTCTCCTTCCTCCCTCCAATTCGAATTTCCCCGAGGGAGTTCGAATTCTCTCTTGGTGTGCTCCCCACATCCCACTTTGCAAATAATTTTCTTTTGTTCTAATGTTTGAAGCCTCCCCTTCACACAAAATAAAATTTGATGCCCCTCTTACCCACTTTTCCTAAGTTTGTGTCCAAAATTGTCATTCACCAAAATTGCAAAATTACATAACTCACTTGGCAAACTTTTTAATTAGAGGGAATATTACAGAAGGAAAGCATGGATTTGAGTTCCCTTTGCTTTCCTTACCTTGTCTACTTTGGCATGATGCCTTATCTTAGAAGATATTTTGTAGGGCTTCATCTTAGGGTTAGGATTGAATCAACATGTTTGATTTGCTAATTTTCCTAGCCACTGCTTTATTAACACGTCTGCCAATGATTGCAATTTGTAATTTTTCTGTGTGTTTGGAATCAAGTTTCATAACCTTTAAATATTTTGGAAGCAACGAGGGGCTTTCCAAATGTGAAACATTCAGCAAATAATGAGATCCTGCTTTGCATGGCTTTTTTACACCCCATGAACTAATTGGTGAGACAAGAGCATGGTCTTAGCAACCACTCGCATCCAAGGTTGCTTGGGAGCGGGAGCGGGGAGCGACATTTTCAAAAGCTCCTGGATCGGGAGTGAATCAGGGGTGAATTTTATATAATATATATTTTTATATATTTTGATGCATATATGTCAACAAAAGCATGAAGAATGATGAATTAGTTATAAAAAGCATAAAAACATGGATTAAACCATATAACATCAATCATCTAGTAGTTACAATCTTCATCAACCACAGGTCCACAAGTTACAAGTTTTCATTTATATAGCATGTAAGGGTGCACATAACCAAAATAGCATCGAGTGCAATCCATCTTTGAACCGAAAATACATCAACAAACAAGTTCTAGATGGCCTCTAACATCCAAAAAAATCATGCTACAACAAATACCTACATATCGTCAAAATCATTGCCTATCTTGGGATCCTTATCATTAATATCACCCTCTAAGCATTAACATAAGATAGAAAAAACGTAGCATGTCAAGTCAAGATTTTGTTTGAGTGATGGGTACATTTTTAGTAGGGTCACTAATGTCACTAACATCAAGGTACATAGAGGGATTGGTGCTCTTGATTAAATATGAGTTTCATACCCTAGTATATGACAAAATCCAATGGAAACATTGCAATCCCCCCTATCCTGAAATCCTGAAAAACTGATAAGTCTGCTGGGTTTTGAGTGAGATTTAAAATTCTACTTTCTCCATAGGAAATCTAATGAGGTTGGAACCACTCTCTGACATCCTGAGTCATTTCATGGTAATGTTAAAAAATTAAGTAAAAGGATGAAAATGAAAGATGAAGGAGAATGTCATCATTTTTTACCTACCATTACATTACCATGAATTGCATATCAATACTAGGGCCATAGGTTTGATCATTAAGCTGCCCCACTTGAAAATTCTTGTTCCTTTGAAAAAAATGCATCTGTAATTTGTTTGCAAAAAAAATTGTGAAAAAAGCTAGGGAGTGAATTTTTTTTAGGGAGTGCGCTCCCAGGGTCGATCCCGATGCGCTCCCGAAGGGAGTGCGCTTCGGGAACAGATTGAAAGGGGGGGAGGGGGTCGCTCCCCCGCAACCCTGCTCACATCCAGTATATTCTGGGTCTGTCTACATGGCTCTCTACAGGTGATCTAGTGCACTTTCCAAAATTAGACCAGTCATACGGCAACAGCTTACAATGTTAATCTTTCTATAAATATTAGGGCCTTATAATCCCAAGTGTACATTCAACTTGTATGATTAGAAGCATAAATACTGGTCAGACCAAGTATTTTGTTGTGAAAATGCAGTAAAATCCACACCAGCTGCTGAGTGGGGCTAGTTCCCTAATCTGTTGTGTAATACTGGCAAAGCTAGGCAAGAGAAGGATGATGGTGCTCGTCTTACCCTCGTCCTGGGAAAATTTAATAACAAAAGGGCTCTGTATTTTGGCCAAATAAATGAAAGAGTAGCATGCAATATAAAACTAGTTACCTTAATTTCTTATAAGAAAATAATATCAACGAAGTCTGAAGAACTTTTAATCCTTCTAACCATGTCTTAACTCTTTTTTGCATGGGTTGGTCCCCAATCATTCCAGGAAACAACTTTCATAGGCATGATCCGGAGAGGGTTTCCACTTGCAAGTCCTGTCTTTCCTTATTCTCCAGAACCTTGAAATGGTTGGTGGATTTTGGATTGCCACTTTTAATGAAGAAATCATTCATAGTAATTGCTATACATTTGGGCGTTGAGGCTCTTGTGTGGACTCCTTGTGGGAGTTCTAATAAAGTGACAATGACCATGCACGCCTATGATGAGGCCTCATGTAGACCTATGACTCTAGATGTATCTTTAATAGTCTCAGGCAATATTTGAAGTTGTTCTCTTGGTTACTTTTCCTCCTTGATTTGTATTGAGTTTGGTGTTGCTGGGGTTGCATTGGCGTTGTGGCTTGTGGTTACTTTGTGGTGTTATTGTCTAGTGGATATCACATGACATAGGCACTTGAGGAGCTGTAGGAGGCTAGGTTCGCATCTCAGCATCTCTAACATAAAGAAAACAACCTATTAGTTTATGGTCTAGAGTCTGGTTCAGAAGATGTTGCTGTGGCTGGCGGAATTTCTTACTCCCTATGGGGATGTCAATAAACTCTCTAGGGTTTTGAGAGAGATTGGCTTGAACACAACTTCTCCTATTGGGCGTGGGCTTTTAAATATATGGTGCGATTAATGATGGATGACCTTGCCTCTAGGTCTAAGTTACCAGGATTCAGATATGGATTTGGATACGGATCTGGATCCGCTAGATTTTTGAAAATCCAAGATCTGGATATGGCAAGGATACATTAAGTACACAAAATATAATAATATTTTTTAATTAAAAAAAACACTTTTAAGTTTTATAGTTCAAAAATCAAATCCAATTATAAATCACAACATTTAGAATTGAAATCATTAAATATATTATAAATATGAAGACTGAAACACTGAAATGATGCATCCTCCCTCATACAAAAAGGATGATATCATAAATGATAATAGTAAGTACAAAAATGAGTCGTCCGTTGTGAATCGTTGTCTGTTACTGTCTGAAATTGAGTAGGGTGCGGCTGATAAACTCGTGGAATAATGCAAGCAGGGACCACTTCATCATATTAACCACCAAACGAAACATAAAATCTAAAAATCGCATTGCAATTAGGTAGAAATCTGCGGCAGGGTCGGATTTCCTTGCAAGATTCGTTTCCCTTTTGCGGGATTCGTTTCCTTAACATGGGATCTGTTTCCACCATGTAGGATCTGTTTCTAGCAAATCGTGATATGCCACGTGGCTGTTTGGATCAATCCGGATCCGGATCAGATCTGCGGATCCTGGACCCTCCTGTGCCAGATTTGGTAACTTAGACCTTTACTTATTACCTGATTGCAATGAGTTGGATCCTAAAATTCCAATAGGAAAATGCCCTGGTATGGCTTCAAATAACACACACATTTAAGCCATGAGGTTTTCTGGTATCTTGCATCCAAGCCTGAATAATATTTTCTAATGTGACCAACCCTCAAAATGGCCAGGCAAGGTATACTGATTCAGATTCACACAAAATGAATTATATTTTCATCAACATCAATAAAAATCGGATCTGGCTCAGGTTCATTCTATCATTTTAAATCTTTGGATTAATTTCACTGTCTCTTCATTCCCTCTCTTGACCTGCAACATGACATACAATAGGTCGCTGCATGTGAGCCATTTAAGCCCCACTGCTCTAAGGTATGAAGCTTGCAACCAATGTTGTCAGGAAGGATGCTAGAAGTAAATTCTAGTTTAATTCAATTGAGAAGTAATTCTCATTAATTTTCAGTCCTTGAGGCTGACTCCAAAGAGAAACCATATTCGAACAAGCACATCAAGGAGTTGCAGAAGGTCACTTTATGGCTAATACATCAGCAAGAAAGGTTCTACTATCGCCAGGGTAACGTCTAAATTTCTTTTTGGATTTT
The DNA here is from genome assembly GCA_031772625.1 of Pinus tabuliformis. NCBI lineage: Eukaryota > Viridiplantae > Streptophyta > Pinopsida > Pinales > Pinaceae > Pinus > Pinus tabuliformis. The sequence goes on along the minus strand of CM062808.1, from coordinate 880,239,148 downwards.
ACTATGTTGTAAGAAATTTTTGAGCTCCCTGGATTGTGACCCTCTTAAACACCAGAAAATGTGGAGATGCTTACCAAATCTGCTGCAAATGAGGTGAAACATTTCACCTGGTATTCCACAATTTGAAAATGCAAGGGGAAATGCTATGTGACATTTTTGGCACATTTCATCTCCTAAAAACATGTTTTGTCTAGGGAAGTGAACACTAGTACCCACCCAAACAATGAACTTGCTATTAAACCTTTTAATGATGCTTAGACACTGATTTGACTTTTTTTGTGTAAATCAGCATTTGTATTAAGACAATATATATATATATATAGTACAAAAAGGTCTGCCCGTGCAGACTTAAGATCAACATCCTTGCCCGATTCCAGCCAATCCAAACTTACTAGACTGTTAAAAATCCCCAAGGCACACCACGCAGGGCAGCACTGAGAGGCTGGGGACGACAAAAACAGAATTCCAACTGAGAGAATGTCAAAACAGAGACCTATCCAACTCGAGTTCCTCCAATACTAGCAAGGAAAACTAAGAAAAAGACTGTTAAACAGAAAGACAGAGTGCTGAAACATGACATATAGACTCGCTGAGCCGAAACAGAAAAGAACTGACCCAAGACCCATGAAAATATACAGAGACTCTTCAAGCTTCCCATTACAGCTCCAGAACAATATAATCCTTGGTGGAGGAATCCTGGCCAGCCGAAGTTGTGGCTCTGCCAGCTTGAGGTGGCCGCTTCCCCTGACTAGTGCCCACGGTTTCCTCTGCCCCTTCCCCCACGGCAGCGGCTTCCTTGCAAATGGAATGCCTCAGAAGGCTAATCAACACTGTTAATTTCTTGGTGATGGTACCAAATTGTTGCTCCAAAGCACTGATTTTGAAGTCCAGAGCTTCCAAAACCGCTGTGTGATCCGCAGAGATTACAGAAATAGCCTGGTTAGCCTGACGAGCCTGATTGAGATACTCCCCTTGCATGCTGATTGCTTTTGCTAACATTGTTTTCATACGCCACATCTCCGCCTGAGTGTGGACATACTGCGTTGCTCGTGTTGACGTTGTGCCAGGATCCTGAACCCACTCCATATCCTTTTCCATATCATTATCCTCCAGATTTTCTTCCTCTTCAGCAACAATAGCTTCCAACTCCTCTATTTTGCGTTTTTCCTTCTGCGAGGTCCTCGTTTCGTATGCCTCCCGAGCCTGCTGCAGGTCTTTGTTGGCCGAAGCATTCCTGCTGCCTTCACGCGTCATCCTCCTGTGACTAAGAACAGACAGAAACCACCTTCTGAGAGCACAATTGAGACGATGTAGGTAACCTTCGGAGATCAGAGCAATGCTCTTGTAGTTGGGGACTGTAATTATAGAGGGATGAGCCCCTGAGTCGCTTGAGGCTTCCCATCTCGTCACCTCATGCTCGCACGACCCTTCATGATTATTTCTGCTACGAGGATCACAATATTGTTGATGGGCCAGATCCTTGTTATTAAATTCGCCCCGCTTGAACCTTTCCGGTGAGTGCCATGTGGCAATTATTTTAATTTTATGCTGGCAGAGTTCATACTTCTTGTTCATGGAGCTCCTAAGATCTGCCCCGTCCTGCTTGTGCATTAAATGCCTCTGCCATTCGTGTACTACTTTCGCCTGTCGACCCTTTTTCCTTACTTCCCTTCGATTGGATGGCGTCATTCTCCACTACCGGTGAAGATCTTCGTACCCCTAGCCTTATCTTTCGTTAAAAATGTCCTGCCTCGAAAGCAGTGTGCAACTGCTTCTCAGCTCCATGCAGGTGATGTCCTGCCAACAGCTGTCCAAGACGACCGTGGGATTATCTATGCCATGGTTTGCCAAGTGATCCGCTACGGTGTTAGCTTTGCGTCTAACTGCCTGAAAGATTAAGCCGTTCAGCCAAGAGAGATGTTCGGCAATGTTCTCTGTCACCTTGGCCAACCTCCAGTGCTGAGTGACCTTACTCACTTTGGTTCCCGAATACAGTTTTCTCGCTGCTGTAACAGCCAGCTGAGAGTCCCCTTCTACCACAGCTGCACCCGCTTTTAGATGCCTGAGAATTCTCAAGCCCTGTTCCAATGCTGCGAACTCCATTTCATTGTTAGTCCCTTCCCCCAGAGCTCGACTGTAGATGTACTGTATACTACCTTCACTATCCCTGAGAACCCCTCCGATGCCAGCAGGTCCCGGATTACCCCTTGAGGCTCCATCGAAATTGAGCTTGAGGAAACCTAAAGGCGGCCGCTTCCAGGTGTTCATACTAGTGTTCAACTCCTGCCGACAAATCGAGGAGGAAGCAAAGTTTCCCTTGTCAAGGTTAAAAGCTTTCAGAATTTGTAAGTCTGCATTTGAAATGTTTGTGTCTTGTTCTATCCTTCCTTTGGCGAGAACCGTCTGCTTGACATTTTGGAGAATTGTCTCTATTAAGTGGTTTAAATTTCTCATTTCATTTAGGAATACTCTTCGATTCCTCTCTTTCCAAATTGACCAAGCAATGAACCCTGGTAGGAGTTTCCAAATGGTGTTAACCAGGTGATTATTGGAGAAATTACTCCTCCAGTCCTCGATGGTTTCTTGAATAGAATTCATGACCCTGTCCGTCTTTTGAAGTATGGTTTCCGCCCATTTCCATAAACTGTTTGCCCAGTCACAGGTGTTGAAGAGGTGATTCATGGTTTCCTCTTCCTTTCCACACATGGGGCATCGTGAAGGGCCTGAGAACCCTTTTTTCCGGAGATTCTCCCAAGTAAGTGTTCTTCTGCGCATTAGGAGCCAAAGGAAAGTTTTGATTTTTGGCCAGAGCTGGGAATCCCAAACTTTGTTGCACCATTTGACCTTTTCTTCCTGCTCCAAGTTTTCTAAGTGAGTTCTGGCTTCTCTGAGCGTGAAGTTACCTCCTTCTAGCTTCCCCCATCGTAATTGGTCCCTATCTCCTGCTGTCCGTATCCTTCGCTTGTCCAGTTGTGTTCTCAGGTTCCTCATACTGTTATATTCCTCGGTTATGTCCTCTGTTTCATTGAATATCCAAGTTCTCCACCCCCGGTCCCTTTCATTAGGCTTCCAATAATGATTCACTGTAGTTCGCCCTAGCTCCTGGTTATTTCTTTTGCAATCTGCGAACTCAGGCCTTTCCAACTTGGGGAGTTGTTGCCATGCATCCTCCCAAAAAAGGGCGGTTTTCCCATCCCGAATTTCCCAAAAGCTATGTTCCTGGATAATTTGCCGGTTGTTTCTTGCTAGGTTCCAGATGGGTGAGCCTTCTGGGTTTTCTTGCATTCTGATTAGGTTCTGGGAACTATAATTAGGAGCGTACTTTTCCTTCCAATGTTTGGCCCAAGGTAAATTAGGTTCTTTCAGCCACTTCCACCATAACTTAGCACCACAGGCTCGGTTAATCGTGGAAGGATCTTGTAAATTCAACCCTCCCAGGTGTTTAGGTTTGCAAAGTTTGTTCCACGCTATCAGTGACCATTTTCTCTTCTCTGAGTTTCCCGACCAGAGAAATGTCCTTTGGACGACCCTTATCTTTTGCAGAACTCCTTTGGGAGCTGGAATAATGGAGAGCATATATTGAGGTATGGCCTGGAGGACTGCTTTGGTTAAAACCAGTCTTCCTGCAAAATTAAGGGCCCTATGGGTCCAATGATGACATCTTTTCTCCAGACTGGCCAGGATCTTTTCCCAGTGAATTTTTTGCCAAGGTTTGTCAGTCAACGGTGCTCCTAGATATTTTGAGGGGAGGCTGCTTCTTCGGAAGCCTAGAATTGAGGATAGATTTTTTTGCACAGCTAAATGAGTATTGAAAAAGAAGATAGAAGATTTCGATAGATTTAGCTCCATACCTGATGCTTGGCTAAAGAGATTGAGAATCCTTTTGAAGCCCAAGGCTTCTTTGACTGTGGGAGTGCCATGCAGCATCGTGTCATCAACAAATTGTTGGTGGGTAGTTGCTGGAATAGAGGGCAGGGGCTGCAGTCCTTTAATGACTCCTTCCTCCTTAGCTTTGTGGATAAGTCTGCTTAACCCTTCCATCAAGATCACGAAGAGGAAGGGGGATAACGGATCACCTTGTCTAAGACCTCGCGAAGGAGAGAATTGTGCAGAAGGGGCTCCATTCACCAGAATAGAAAATCTGGGAGATTTGACCAAAGCTAGAATCCAGACTATCCAATGTTCAGCAAAGCCAAAGGCTTTCAGAATTGTTTCCAGATAATGCCAGTTGACTTTGTCGTACGCCTTTGACAGATCTAGTTGCATCAACATACCTGCTTTCTTCCGAGTTTGAAGAGTGTGAATCATCTCCTGTGCCAGTAGGACATTGTCCAGAATTTGTCTCCCCTCCACATAGCCAGATTGCTCTTCTGAGATAAGGCCCGGAAGTATGGATTTCATTCTATTAGCTATTACTTTGGAAATGATCTTGTAAACGACATTGCACAGCGCTATCGGCCGAAACTTTGAGGGGATATTAGCTTCTTCCTCTTTAGGAATCAGGGCTAGGAAGGTGGAGTTGAGGGACTTGAGGATTGAGGCAGATCGTCGGGAATCCTCCACTACCTCCCAAACTTCTGTTTTGACTATTTCCCAACAAGCTTTGTAGAAGTTAATGGTAAAACCATCAGGCCCAGGAGCTTTATCATTGGGCATTTCTTTCACGGCCTCTTCCACTTCTTCCATGGAAATTTCCCGAGTTAGAGCTAAGTTCTGCTCCGACGTGATCAGCTTGGGAATTGAGGAGATAAGTTCATCAATGGCCTCCGTTCTGTCAACTTCAGGTTCTTGAGCTATGCTACTGAAGTGTGTAGTAAGCAGGTTAGTGATTTCTTGATGTGTCTGTAACGTGGCTCCCTGATTATCTTTAAGGCTAAGGATTTTATTAGCTCCTCTGTGGTCAATAGCTGATCTGTGGAAGAATTTGGTATTCTGTTCTCCTTCCTTAAGCCACTGGACTCGAGATTTTTGCTTCCACAGAGTTTCCTCCTGTTGGCAACGAAGTTGCCAGTCCTGCATCAGCTTCTTTTCCTTACTCACAGTTTCTGGGTTTATGGTCCCTTTGATCCATCCTTCATGTATCTGCTCTAATTGCTCCTCTAGTTTCTGTTTTTCCTTGAATATGTTCCCAAAAACTGCTTGATTCCAGATTTTGATCTTGTCTTTAATGTACTTCAGCTTACCTTGTAATCTATACATTTTGGTGCCTTTAATGCCCACAGGTTCTTTCCACCATTGTTCAATTTGCTGTATGAAATCGAGATGTTCGAATCTAAAAGGTTTATTTCTTGGAGTGCCCTGTATAGCGGCTGTCAGTGTGATGGGCCAATGGTCTGACCCTCCGCTGGGAAGAATATTAGATTCTACTATGATTCCTTCCAGCAATATATTTTCTGAAACCAGAAATCTGTCTAGACGAGAAGCTATTTGCCTTTCACCTCCCCTTCTGTTGTTCCATGTGAAAACACCACTTCTGGGAAACACATCCACTAGCTTAGCCGTCTTGATGAAGTCTAGGAAAGCTTCAGAGTCTTTGTTGAGTTTCCTTATACCTCCTTTCTTTTCCATGAGGGTGGTTATCATGTTGAAGTCCCCTCCTATGATTGCCTTTGCTTGAGGATACCTTAGCTTCAGGTTGAGCAGAGTTCTCAAAAAAAGAAGCTTGTCCTCTTGCTTTTGTGGACCATAGACATTGGTACACAGATAGGTCTCAGAGTTTCCTACAACTTGAGCTTCTACAACTATGAAAGATCTGGCCGCCTCAGAGGAGAGGACCTTGAGTACTTGTGGATTCCACAGAGTGATTAAGCCCCCCTCCCATCCATTGCTGGCAGTCTCCAAGTATTCCATATGCTTACCTAATCTTTTGCTTATATTGAGTATCGTGCTGCTTGAACATTTAGTTTCCTGTATAAACACTATGTCTGGTTGTTCTTTTTGGACTTTCTTCTTTAAAAGACGCTGTTTTGTTTGGCTATTTAGCCCTCTAGCATTCCAAGAAAGAATTTTCATTTTAAACAAAGTTTAAGAGCTTAGAGAAAAAGCCTCCAGGGCTTTCATTTTACCTGAGTTCAGGAGCATTTGTCCCAGCTCTTGCAGTGCTTCATTATTGGTTCTGCGTCCTCTTTTTTTACGGTGTTTGGAACTTATGGAGGTTTGATGCAGACCCTGTGTTCGGACTCCCAGCCCTTTAGCTATACCCAAGCTTTTGCTTTGCAGTTCCATCTCTGCTCTTTGTCGTGCCATGAGTATATCATTAACTCTTTTTACTTCCTCTTCCGATATGTGTTCCATTCCCTTCTTTTTCCAGTTTTCTACCATGTTTGGTAGATCCACGCCCTCTTGCTCTAGTATATCATTGAGTTCCATATCTTCGCTTCCGATTTCACTTATGAGCATTTCTGAGTCTTCTTCAACTCCTTCTATTGTTTCTGGTACCTGGAGTGCTAAGCTCAGAGGGCTTCCCTCCGGTTCTTTTATGTCAGGCCCTGTTGTAGCTTTAGTTATTTCAGTGGCTTTTTGTACATTGATGTTGTCCTCTGATTCCGTTTCAGTTTCCAGGATTTCAAAAGCATTGCTTATGTTACCTTGTGAGGTGCTTGCCTTAGTTTGGCGTTTCCTATTTGCTCTTTGTCTAGCTTTCGGTCTTGTAAAGATTTCCTTGTTCTTCTCTGCTTTGCCATCCTTGTGATCTCCTGCTGCTTTATTCAGTGGGCATTCTCTTATTAAATGACCATGCTCATGACATTTCCTACAGCGGAATGGGATTTGCTCATAGTCTATGGCTTGGAAATAATCCTCATCCCTATACTCCAGCCATAGGCCCTCATGCAAAGCCCCCGAAACATCCATTTCCACACAGATTCTGGCACAGGAGGTGTACCTTTTTTGCAGAGTCGCTTCTGAGGCTTTGATGAAGGTCCCTAGCTTGTTACCTATTTGTTCAAGAGTTGCATGTCCCCAGTAATCAATTGGTAGGGAAAAAAGGCATATCCACACTGGTACCTGCTTGAAGGTTTCCTTTTCTAGTACAAAGTTGGGTTTCCATGGCCTTATGTAAAGGCCCGCAGAGGCAAAGAAATAAGGCCCTCCATCGAATATTCTGTCCTTATCTTCTAGATTTGAGAAAACAACAGTAAAAAAACCCTTAGCTCCTAGGTGCAATCTAACATCACCTTTGGGTTTCCACTGCTATTTTATCCATTGACATAATGCCCGTTCTGTTGGCCAAAACCCCATGAATCTGCAGATCACTGCATGTTCACTCATGTGATCTCGGTATGCCTGAATCTCCGGGTCTGATATCACAACCCTTAGGGTTTCTGCAGCTTTGGGTTTGCACGGACCCTGGTTCTTCTTTTGGTTAAACGCTGATGTCGTTTCCCTTTGTTCCTCTTTATCTAGATTCAGAGCTTCTTCCTCTGCTTCTGCGTGCTCCTTTCCCTGTTTATTTTCATGAGCGAAATGTGCTTGTGTTGGATTCTCTCTGACTCTGCTTTCTGTTCTTTTGCTGTCATCCTTGCCTTTCAGTTTTTGTTTGTTGTTACCTTCATTGTCTATAGTGCCTTTCCTCCCCTTGCTGGTCAAATCTTCCTTACTTGACCTTTCGTAACCTGCTATCTGCACCCCATCCCGTGCTGTCGGCTTATTCATCATTATTTGTTTGAAAGTTGGGGTCCCTATGGACCCCGCGTTTTCCATTTGTCGGGTCAGAGTTTGTCCTCTTTTGTGGAGCTCTGCCGCTCTGGCCCTGTTCTTCTCCAGGTTTGAAACCTCGATCTGATGAGTCCGTGAGCGTCAAACCCTCGTTTCCACCAGAGCTCACTTCTGCACCTAGACACTGATTTGGCTTTAATAACACTATAAAAAATAAATAAACTTCCCGAAGTTTTATTCCTTATTTCAAGACGATGTGCTCATTTTATAAACATTCTAATTTTTGAAATATTTATATTTTTTGTACTTTTTAATAATGCATTTCCCTGTTTCCAAATTTTGGGGGTCATGCTTTTAGTGCATACTCATTCCCCTGTATCATGCAACTTAGAAATTCTATTATGAATCTGTGGTTGGAAAACCTGCAAATATAACTAATAATACGGGACAATGACTAGCAATAGCTTTTTCCAGTTAGTAGGAGTCAGGACCCAAGATTCTGTGACAGTCATTCTTATGGAGCTAAATGTATTGTAGTTATTTTACAGCTTAATTCTAACACATGGACTAATGGCTGTGACATGTAACAAAGTTCCCTTGGAGGAAGCCTTTATACCTGAAAGGGAAGTTACTTCCTACTACTGGGAGAGACTATTTAATCTGTTTCTCAGTTTCTGATACCATTCTTTCGGGGTCTGAAATAAAGGTCTTTAACTCTTTGAACTGTTCATGTTAATACCTGGATTGGCCAAGATTCTTGCAACCTTACTTGTTTTGGAAAAAATCTGTCTTATATTTCATTAATGCACATCAGAGAATATATCTAATACCCATATATCAGCGGTCCAAGGCATCAACATGTGGATTACCCTTTTCTACATAGTAGAGGAATCATGAGGAGTGCTAGCATATTCGATTTACAGAGTTCAAGAGAGTCAATATATCTTATAATAATCCTATTCAAGCTTAAGGCTTTATTGAGAGATCAGCTTTGAAGGCTGTGAACTCATACACGTATTATGAAGCAGGATGGAATTTTTGGATTGCAACCTTTTCATTTTCTCTATGCTTGGTAATGTTATTAGGCATTAATGACTACAAAAGAGTGAAAGTCCTGACTCCTTACATTATTCGCTTCATAGATTAATGGTTCTTTAAGTTTTTTCAAAAGTAAAAAAAAAGAATATTGATGTACATTGTAGATAAATATCCTGACCTGAGCACTGGCATCTAGGGAGTTAGCCTTCATCCATTTTTGTGGTATTTGAGATGCATTTTATTATGTTGCTTACATCTCATTGGAATTTATCCCGGTTTTTTAATTCATGCTATCCTTTTACAAATACTCAAGGTCACTTGTATTTTTCATTTTCTAGGCTGGGGAGAGAGCAGTCACCTGTGGTATAGCAATGGTTCCTAAAATTAAGGAGTTAGACTTCGTAAAGGAGCTACATTTAAGGTCAGTATTTTTAATTTTATCCTTAGAAATTGCTGGTTTGCTCACAAAGGTGTTTTTATATGATAGGATACAATGAAAATGCATTGCTGATTGAATTTGTGAACTTTGCTTTTTAAATAGAACTGTCAAGGAGCTTGGAATCGATGAGTCAATTATTTCAGGTGAGAGAACTTTATGCATTTATTGATATAGTGGAAACCCAAGCAAGTCCAATATGTTTTGGATTTATTCAATAGAGAATATATCAAAATGTCTGTCATAACTTTGCTTTGTCTAGACAAATGAGCATCAACCTTTCTAAATGAGAATAGGCATCTTAAAAATATCGATGAAAATAAGGGGCTTTCTTTGCTGAATAGATTGTGTCAGCTTGTTGTCTACTATATTTTGTTTGACATTACTATTTTGATACCTTGACGTTTAAATGAAAATTAATTAGTTTAGGACTTTCAGCATAATTAAATTTGGGCTATTATGGTGCCCCAAGTATGAAATGGCTTTGTTAAAAAAGATATTCTCTATGTTACAGCAAAATCTTGCACTTTTTGAGATAGTATGAAAGATCAAGTGCAAAACCCGCTGCACCTCAGAGGGGGCCACCAGCACCTCAACATGGAACAATGAAGCAAATAAACTAAGGGGGCCACTGTCACCTCACCAATTCTCAAATACTTGGAATATGGGTTTTTGCTCAACATGGAACAATGAAGCAAATAAACTAATTTATCATGTGAACATTTATCCCATTGAACACAATAGCAAGATAAAGCAAATAAACTAACTTCAACATGCATCATCCAAGATCCACCATAAGAATCCATGAAAAAAGATCACATCACATCACAATTCCATCTAAGAAAAGTAACTCAACTTATCCATCCACAGCCAAATTGCAAGACAGAAAAATCACAGAAATTTCAGACCTCCTAAGACATTCCTCCCCCAAATCCAGCCATGAGAAAATGAGAGGAAGTGTATCTATATTTATAGAGGAGGCGTTCAACTTCCCTCACATTAAAATAATATTTTTCTAAGCTAAAATCCCTTATTCTAACCTATGGAGGGGCAAAAGGCCCTCTTCAGCAATTGAATATTCTAAATTACATAAAATAAGGGTAATTGTGCCACATGTTCAATGATCAAGGAGCATAAGCCCACAAGAGTGACCCATCTCCAATAAAGGGGGGGCAAAAAGGGGCTTTTGGTGCAGTCTCCAGTGTCCAAAGGCCTTTCAATTGCATATCCTCTTCAAGCAAGCTTGAATCCTGCCATCCAAACCCTCCAAAGTGGGCACACGAATCCATACTTTCATCGTAACATCCAAGGTACACACAAGCTCCAAAAACTCTCCAGAGCAGGCAAGGGGGATTCTGCAGCCCCACTGTAGCTTCCAAATTTTCATATAAAGGGACACATAATCTCTTAAATCACCACAAAGAGTCCTCGATAAGGGCTACTCCTCAAAACAAGATATACAATGAAGACCCCAAGTCACCTTTCATGTGGACATGCGTGGCTACAATGTTGGTATGCTAACCTTCAAGGGCCACCAAACAGCTAACTTCCTTTCATAATCACTGTTCCAAGTCTTCTTCCATAGGAGCACGTGGACAAAAGGAGATAAATCAATAAATACCCCTTAATCATTTTTTAGAACTCTCCAAAGGGTGCCCCAAACTTTGTTAAGGTCGCTAAGTTAAAGCTGCCTGTTATACTTTTTTCAAAACCACCACAAATGCAAGTCGGCTCTAGGGCTCAATTTGACGGTTGGCCCTGTTTACCATGCATTTGAATTCACCCAAGATAGTTGGCCCTAACCTTTAACATAGGTTGGCCTCAACTTCATTCAAGCTCTGGTCATGTGCATACATACATACATACATATATATAAAACAAGTATTATCATGATCTGATTTTTTTAAAGTGATAGTGCTCCTATCATAGCTCTGAGGTCAGACACCCTCAGCCTTTACAATCTGCTGGAACAGATTTTTTATCACCCTCATACTGATGGGAAGTGATCATCAATGCTACAAGTCTTCTTTTCATGAGGCGATGACATATATGTACATCACGGGTACTCAAAACTGTGTGCTTCCTTGCGCTAAATTAGTGGCTGGCCTGCATCCTAGGCATTTTTCACGATTGCAGACCTGTGACAATACTACACTGTGCTACGTTAGTTCATGTTTTGCTTCTTCAGGCCTGACATGACAAATTTCTCCTTAAAGGTGCCACATGAAGCCCTGCAAGGACTGTCAATAGTTCTGCTGTCATACATGCTGATACTGTATTGTTTTCCATCATTTCTTAGCTGTTCACTTGCTCCTGTCATAACTGTCAGACTGTAGTTTTCTTCAAAACTCAGCTATGTGAATTTTTACCAAGTAAAAAGCTGAAATCTGAACTTTAACTTTAACCCACAAATATACTAAGTTTACTAACTATCATGCAGTAGAAATAAGGAACAAATGAAGATAAACACACCAGAAAACAATACACAGCAAATTTACCTAGGAAACCCCAACTGGGGAAAACCTGCAATCTTGGTGTTTTTAATATTTATTATTCTGCTCAGAAAATCTTCAGAAAGAGGATTACAATTGTGAGGCAGCTGGCTAACCCTCTGTGCTAATGATCTGCACACTTCTCACCAACTCGGCCTCTCTTCTGCGCCCTGTATGAACTTGTACGGCCCCTGGAAGAAGTTTGCGAATGGCTGGAAGTGATCTAAGACTGAATTGGCCTCTCTTCTTCCTCTAACTCGCTGATCTGAAATCCTAGTAACTGAACAGAACTCTCTTCTTGTTTGCTGAGCTGAACACAAAGATCTCTAGTGCGTAATAATAAAATTCTGCACCCTTTTCCCTCTTAGAAGTCGACCCGGGCTCACCACTGCCACGAAGGGATGAGATTAAATCTCTTTTGACTGTTGAGATCGCTCTAATTCTTGACTATAGGAAAATTCAAATTTTCCTAAGTCAATGAATAAATAGAAAAAGTAAATCTGCGCCTTGGCCCCACTTGTGGGTCCCTCTGCCAAATTTAGTGCACCTACGAAATCTGGCTGAACCCTTCCTACTCAAACTCCTATTAACACTCCCTCTTAGAGAGGAAGGTGTTCTGAAGTTCACTCAATTTGTCCCTGAAATGGACAAAAAAGCTCCATCTAGGCAAAACTTTGCTCAATATGTCCACTGTCTGCTCTGCTGTCTAAATGTACTGAAGTCTGATCTTGCCCCTCTAAACACAGTCTCTGATATGGTGGTACCTGATCTCGATGTGCTTGGAGCGGTCATGGAACACTGGATTGTCAGAGAGCTTAATGCAACTCTGATTGTCACAGTGTATGACTGTAGGCTTCAACCTCTGACTGAAAATCCCAACAAGCAACTTCCTCAATCAGATGGCCTCTCAGGCTGCCATGCTGGCAGACGTATTCAGCCTCGGTTGAGCTCAGTGCCACTTATCTCTGTTTCTTGCTGAACTGGGAAACAACTGCTGACCTAACACTGAAGGTGCAACTTGAAGTACTCTTCTTGTCTATGGAACCCCCTGCCCAATCTGCATCTGTGAAGCCTTCCAGCTCCATTCCATCAACTTGTTTTTATATCATCCCATAATCCACTTTGCCTATGAGGTACCTAAGGATATGTTTAGCAACAACCCGATGTACTCTAGTAGGTTCTACCATGAACTGACTTTACTGGTTCACTACATAGCAAATGTCTGGTTGTGTGTTCACCAGATACATCAATGACCCTATAAGATGCCCGTAGAGAGTGGCATAAACTCTCTGCTCTGCTAGTGTCTACCTTCCTCCAGTTTGTCACTAGAGGCGCGACCATGGGCTTGCAATCTGGCATGTGGAATCTGTTGAGAATCTCCAGAGCAGTGTTACTTGGGAGCGGGAGCGACATTTTCAAAAGCTCCCGGTTTGGGAGTGAATCCTGGAGCGATTTTTATGTAATATATATATATATATATATATATATTTTTTATATTTTGATACATATATGTCAACAAAAACATGTAGAATGATGAATTAGATATAAAAAACATAAAAAAACATAGATTGATCATTGAACCATCAACCATATATCATCAATCATCTAGAAGTTATAATCTTGATTCTTCATCAACGACGTCCACAAGTTAGTAACATACAACATATTGGGTCTCGTAGTCGTGAATCATGATTCATGATTCATCAATCTTAAAGTTTCAACTTCAAGCTTTCAAAATTGAAAATTCAATATATAACATTTATCATCATTGATCACCAAAGTTGTACTTGTAAGCATTACAAGAAATATATCTAACCTGAAATGAAATGTTATAAAATGAATTATGAAATGAAATGAAACAACTTTCACGAAGCATCATATTCATAATTCAGAATCATTACCAATGAGTTATAATTGCCAAATTCAAACTTCAAACTTAAATTGTCACAGTGATATATTGTTTGCAAAAAATATCATTATGATATGAAAGATTCAAGACTCAACAGTTATGAAAACTAATAGAAACTAGAAAAGACAAGTAAACTGTAAATCTATTATCTACTACTACATGTGGCCCTTGCCACAAGAAGTGTCTAATGTATGAGCAGGTCGTGGTGGTCTTCTAGGAGTCTCCCGCATAGACCGACGACCAGAACCAGAAGCCACATGCTCTCCACATGAGGGTGTAGATGGAGGCGGTGACAACAAAGGAACAAGACTCGGAACTCGAGCACTGCTACTGGATGGTGGAGGTGGCATGGTTGTTGCTTCATCTTCCTCTCTTATAAGTTCCGCTTCCAGTTCTTCAAGATGTATAGTGCCATCCTCCAAATTATCATCCTCTGGGTGGTTGTCCCAAATTTTATATGTTGGATCCTCATAAGCCCGATCACAGTAATGACTCAACAACCTCAAGTTGTAGTGCACATAAACCAAGCTTTCTGCCCGGTTTTCATTGAGTCTGTTTCTTTTCACATTATGTATGAAGCTGTAGGTGCTCCAACACCTCTCTGCAGAAGAAGTATTTACAACCTGTGAGAGAATTTTTTTTGCCAATTTTGGCAAAAGTCCATGGCCGCCATATGATTCCCACCATGTGAGAGCATCAAATTTGTCTCTATCTTCCATTGCATGAAAGGTACCAAACAAACCAGTGCAACTGAAGTATCTGCCTATTTCAAGACGCACACTAGCACATTCCTCCTTGTCAGGTATCAACTTTTCTAATGCTTCCAAATATCCTGTAGATACCTCTTCATCTATATGGGGTTTGGCCCTAAACCCATCCCCTGGTGCCGGTTGGCCCAACCAAGATATAGAGTAGTATTTTGGCGTAAGGATATACGCCAAGCAATGTAGTGGAACATTAAGTTTATCCCACCGGACACACACACAATCGTGAATCAGTTTGTACAAGTTGGGATCATTATTATGAACAATATCTTTTATTTACCCCAACATGGTATCCATCTGCTCATACACCTTGCCAATCACTGGTTTATCAGTATCTGCAAACCGAATCATGTGATAAATGGGCTTGGTGAAATCCAATACTTGCCTCACATGTGCCCAAAACATACCATCAAGAACGGCCTCCTCCACCTGTTCAAAACCTTCCCTGTCAGCTGCATTTGTAGCCCTTTCCTTTAATACTTGCCAGTGTGGACTTGATACCATGCTAGCCAATGACTCTCTTACCTTCAAAAGGTGCCTGAAGGTGAGGTAATAGCTACCAATTCTAGTCCTAGCAATCTTCAACAACTCCAATTTTGAGTGACTACGGAAAAGGCCATGGGTATTGCTATGATTTGTAATAAATTTTATCATTTGTTTGCCTTTCTTGTACAAATCACCAATCCATTTGTATTGTTCGTTTTTGTTCTTAACAATATCATGCATCAAAAGGTTCATTGTGTGAACCAAACACCCAAACCAAAATATGTTGGGGTATTTATCCTCAATAATTGCTCCCGCTGCCCTACAATTAGGAGCATTATCAGTGATGACTTGGATGGCGGTCTTGAATGGCGGACTTGAACTTGTCTGAGTAATCATATGCTGAAAGAAAGATGGCACCACTAACAGACACAACAAGAACATTTATCAATGGCATGCCTTTTACATTTGTCCATCCATCAGATACAATGGACACCCCATGGTCAGTCCAAGAACTTGTCATTCTATTCAAAGAATGTGATATTTTTTCTTTTTCATGATCAAAGTCCAACGGTTCTTGCCTTGTCATACCCAGGGCTCTTGTATCCTTTAGGGGCATCATTTATGGCAGAAACCATTTCGTGCTAATAAGGTGAGCAAAGAACATTGAATGGTATCCCACATGCATAGAGAAACCTGTAAACTTTTGAATCCACATCATTCCTACACTCTTCATCAAGGAAATCTGATATGGTTCTACGCCTTAAACCTGGTGACCCTGTGCCTCCATATCCATTGCCTTGGGAGGATCCTAAAGGAGTTCTTTGTGCATGTGATTGTGAGCTTGGTTCAAAGAAACCCTTTGATTTTTTAGATTTGTATTGGGCTTCCTTCTCTTCCCTTATGTATTTAGCTTTATCTGTTGCTGACACACCTGTACAAGTTTTGATTCCTATTTGTTTATCTCCATCCCATGGCATTTTCCTGCAGAGGTGTTTTTTGGCACGTGTATGAACCTGTGTAATTATTGTTGCAATGGGGGCAATGAAATTTAGTGGTTCCACCCCCTTTCCCTGCTTTAGGCCTGTTAACATATTTCCACAATGGGGTTTGGTCTTGTTTAGCTTTTTGAGCTGACTCATGTTCACTCTCCTCGAGCTCCTCCTCACCAGGTTTTTCATCAAATCCACTATGCCCCCCTTCTTCATCCCCTTCTTCATTTTCAATTTCAACCCTCCTTTTTTTACTCTCCAGCACCATACTAACCAAAAAAGGAACCAAGAAGAAGAAAATGCCAAGAAATATAACCATGATGTTTGAAATTTGAAGTTTTGAATCTGCAAAATTTAAAAAAATGGAATGGGAAATAGAGAAAAATTTATTTATTTATTTAGGAATAATTTAATAAACATTAAAAAAAAATTGCTAGACACTCTATTCAATATTGTAGAGTCTACCTTTTTGTCGTCCAATCTCCCCTTGCAAGCTCTTCAATCTCCCCTTGCTCCTTGCTTTCTCTTGCTCTCTCACTCTCTTGCTCTCTCCTTGCTCCTCACTCTCTCCTTGGTCTCTCTTGGTCTCTCCTTGCTCTCTCTCACTCTCTCCTTGCTCCTCACTCTCACCCTCTCTCAATATCAATCTCACTCTCTCTCACAATGATGAAATGAAACCCTTCCTCCCTCCCTCCCTCCCTACCTCCTTTTATTTCCAAAAAAACCATTTTTTTTTAAACTTCTCTGCCCAATTTTTTTTTTTTTTTGTTGGTTGTACTATGCGGTCTGCTCCTGGTGGATGTTTTCGTCGCTCCGAGAGCGATTTTTATAACCTGAGAGCGGTCAGGAGTGATCGCTCCCTGACCGCTCCCTGAGCGACAAGAGCGACGCTCCCTGCTTCGCTCTGGAAATAGGCAGGGAGCGCAAATCTTTTTTACGGGAGCGCGCTCCCGACCCGCTCCCTAGTCGCTCTCGCCGGGAGCGCGCTCCCAACCCGCTCCCGAGTCGCTCCCGCCCGGAGCACGGATTGGGAGCAGGATCGAGAGGGGGGGGTGCTCCCCCGCAACACTGCTCCAGAGTGTACTTGTCCTATCCTAAGAAAATATGTCTATCTCCCTACTAAACCTCCAACCCAAGGAAATAATGCATGAGCACTATATCCTTCATGTCAAACTCTGTTGCAAGATCCTTCTTGTAGTCACTGATGAGCTTTTCGTCCCTTGCCTGTATGAGATCATCTACGTAAAACACAAGAATGAGTGGTTGGCCCCCATCCATAATATAGTACAGGTTAGGGTTAGCTTCACTCTTGGTGAAGCCCATTCCAAGAAGATAATTGTCAATGCAAGAGGACCACGCTCGCAGGGCTTGCTTGAGCCCATATAGAGCTCTCTTGAGCCTGAACATATGCGTCTCCCTACCATGTGCCTCAAACCCCTTTGGCTGCTCAATGCAAATCTCTTCCTCAACCACATCGTTAAGGAAGACAATCTTCACGTCCATTTGGTGGATCTTCCAACCCATTTGCACCGTAAGTGTTATAATGGTACTAATGGACAAATAGTGGGTCATGGGTGCAAAAGTCTTGTCGTAGTCAATGCCCTCCACCTGAGATAACCCTTTGGCTACGAATCTAGCCTTGCACTTCTCCACGTTCCCGTCAGCACCATGCTTAATCTTGTAGACCCACCTAGATCCAATCATAGATCTACCCTCCGGTCTTGGCACAATCTCCCAGAAGTCGTTCTGCATGATGGAAGAGTACTCCACCATAGCATCACAACAAACCTGCTGAGAGGTTGTCTCCTTGCAGCTAGAAGGCTTTGTGTCTATGGCCTTAGTGATCAATGCCATAAAATGTGAGTATCTCTGTGGCTGTTTGCTTTGCCTGAATATAGAGTTGGGTGCCCCAACCTTGTCCCGAGCCTCTTGAATCAATTGATCAACCCACCTTGGCTTCCTTCTGCCTGTGCTAGGTGTCACTGTTGGATTGGGCCATGCTCGCTCTTCTCTCACCTCTTGCTCTTGCGTTGCCTTCTCAATTGACTACTGTACAACTTGCCGAACAATTGGCTATGACGTGGTTTGAGGAGCTAGTTGAGCCTCTTGCTTAGGAGCCTGGAGCTCTTCCACCTGTGTTCTAGCGTGCTCATGCTCTAATGACTTGCTGAGAGCCCTTTTCTCCTCAAACTTGACATCACACTTGATAGCTGTCTTCATCAATGCTGGCACGTTTGCCCTATATGCCTTGGAAGTCTCACTATATCCCACAAAAATCCTTTTTTTTTCTATAGGCTCCAACTTCCTCCGGCTCTCTGGAGGCACGTGGCAATAAACCAAATTGCCAAAAATCTGGAAGTGAGAAAAGCCTGGCTTCTTGACTCTGGTGTAAGTCGTTGAAGCACCTTATGTGGACTCCTATTCTTTAGATAGACTACAGTGTTGCATGCCTCTGCCTAAAGGAATAATGGCAGTCCCTGATCATGGAACATGGCCTTGGCTGCTCCAACAATACTCCTATTCTTGCACTTTGCCACTCCATTTTGGTGAGGGTTATGGGGTGTGGTGAGCTCCCTCCTTATGCCCTCCTTGGCACATAAACCCTTGAAGGCGTTGGAGATGTACTCCCCTCTGTTATCTGATCTCAGTGCTTTGGCCTTCTATCTTGTTTAGTTCTCCACCAATGCTTTGAACTCTTGGAACTTCGAGAATACCTCGTTTTTCTTCTCCACAAAGAAGATCCATGTCTTCCTCAAATGGTTATCAATGGATGTGACGTAGTATTTGTATCCAATGAATGATGGAGAAGAGAATGGACCACATACATCCGAATGAACCAAGTCCAAGATGCCCTTGGCTCGTTTTTCACTATTGGGAAAGGACGTCTTGGCATGCTTGCCAAGTGTGCCGCCCTTGCACACATCTTGTTGGTCCATGTTGCATTGTGGCAACCTTGTGGCCATCTCCTTGAGGATTTTCAATGCTCCATGGTGTAAATGTCCCATATGCTTGTGCCATAGCTCCCCAAGGTCTCAACCTTGCTCATGGCCTTCTTTGCTATGCAAGGCCACAATTGTCTCAAGCTGTAGCTTGTAAAGGTTTTAACCATCACTCCAATCTGCTTCATAGCTCCAGAATTTAAGGGCTTGAGGTAGGCCTTTCCTCTACTGAAAATGACCTCATAACCCTTGTCCTCTAGGGTTGAAACTGAAACAAGGTTCTTTTTAAGACCTGGAACATAGAGGACATCCTTGAGATGAAGAGGGTTACCAGACTCCCTCTCAAATTTGACAGTACCCACGCCCTTGGTCAAGTACCTGCCATCATCTCCTAGCTCAATGTGAAACTACATGTCCTTTTCCATCAACTGGCTGAAATATTCCTTGTTCCCAGTCATATGGCTGGATGCTCCACTGTCAATGTACCATACGCTGCTGGCTACTGAGCTTGCGATGCAAGCTATGAGTGAGAACTCCTCCTCAAACTTGGAATTGAACTCAGCCACCTCTGCCAAAGCTGCCAATTGGTCCTTCTTGGACCTGTTCTTCCTTTGAGGACACTTGGTGGCATAGTGTCCAAACTGATGACCGGAAGCATTTTATTTTGCTGAGATCCTTCTTCTCTTCCTTATGTTTGGAGTTGGACTCGATCCTTCCCGCACTCTTCTTGCTTTTGGCCTTGCTCCCTTTGCCAGCTGAGGCAAAGTTCTCCTTGTCCTCATGCTTATCATGAGCTCTAGATATAGCTTGCCTTCGTATTTCCTCCTTAACGTAGTCACCCCACAATTGCTCCCAGTCTGAAAGCTTCTCTCTTCCACTCACTGCGTCCTGGAAGGTATCCCATGATTTGTGAAGCCCTAATAGTGCAAGGCTCACCATATATGCTGCAGCTACTGTCTCCCCCACACTAGCCAACTCATCCTTCACCTAGGTGAACCTAGTGAGATAAGAGATTATAGACTCAAATTTGCCCATTCGAATGTTTCTTAGTTTGTCTTTGAGCATAAGTTTTCTGGCCCCACTTGAGCCCTATTAGAGATTCAAAATGGCTGTCCACATTTCTTTGGCAGTCTTCTTGCCGGAAAGATGTTGCACAATATGGTATTTGACTCCTTCAAGAATGATCCTTCTGGCTCTAGCATCATTCGTATTATGCTGAGTCAACTGCATGGGTCAATTGGTGTGGCTGGTGGGTTCTCCTCATACTCCTTCACACCTTGCTCCTCTAGTACCACAATAATCCTCTCCTTCCATGAGAAAAAAATGCTGCTCCTTCCAAACTATGCTTTGGTTTCAAACCTTAGTAAAATATTTTGCTAGTTGAACTCTTCAGGATCCCTAGCATGCTGGTTTGATTGGTAAAAATTGTGCTTTGTGGGTCAAAACCCTAGGTTGCATTGCTAGAAACCATAGTGCAACCCTCCAGATGTACTGCGTCTTCCTTCTGTGTTTTAATATGTTCCCAAGGTCGAAAACATGGGTGCTGGTCTTCACTCAGAGACGTGGCTATGATACAGTGTTATTTTTCTTTAAAATCCAGCTATCCAATCTGTGAATTTTTACTAAGTAAAGAGTTGAAATCCGAACTTTGACTTCAACCCACAAATATATTGAGTTTATTAACTATCATGCAGCGGAAATATGAACAAATGAAGACAAACACACTAGAAAACCATAGACAACAAATTTACCCTAGAAACCCCAATTGGGGAAACCTACAATCTTGGTGTTTTTATTATTCTGCTCAACAAATCTTCAGAAAGAGGATTACAATTGTGAGTGAAAACTTTTTTTCCGTTGGCTAACCCTTTGTGCTAATGATTTGCGCACTTCTCACCAAATCAACCTCTCTTTTGCACCCTGGACAAACTCGTACGACCTGCATGACCCCGTCTGCACATTGAATTCAACACCTGGAAGAAGTTTGCGAATGGTTGGAAGCTAAGTCACTGGACACATCCCTCCCCCCCACGTGTTGCTAATCTTGCATGTTCGACCTGATTCAAGCTTGACACATGTTTGACTCATGTCTTATTCGTAGGACACGAACCCTACTGGTGTCCCAAAATCTGGATACGTTTCTTGTGAAAAAAGTCCTGAAATTGATTTATTGCGTCATTCGTAAGCATTTCAGTCACAATTTTGGAGCTCTCGAAGGTTTTGAAGTGCAACTAAGGGCAATTAAGCAATGTTAGAAGGGATTCCAAGTGATGGGAAATGGATTTGTCGAAGCCCTACTAATGTCATTAATGGTAATGTTAAATTCTTAAAGTAAAAGGATGAAAATGAAATATAAAGGAGAATGTTACTTTTCATCCTTTTACTTAAATTCTTAACATTACCATGAAATGACTCTGGATCTTTGAGAGTGGTTTCAACCTCATTGGATTTCATATGGAGAAAGTAGAATTTTAGATCCCACTCAAAATCTAATAGACTTAACAGTTTTCAGGATTTCAGGATTGGGGGGATTACAACGTTTCCATTGCAGTTTGTCATGTATGAGGGTATGGAACTAGCATTTAATTAAGAGGATCAAGCCCTCTATGTACCTTGATATTGGTGGCATTGATTGTTGAACTCCGCTATCATGACCATAGTAAAAATGTACCAATCACTCAAACAAAATCTTTATTTGACATGTTAAGCTTTTTCTATCTTAGTTTAATGCTTATAGGGTGATGTTGATGATGAGGATCCCAATATAGGTAATGATTTCGATGATATATAATACTAGTTATTTGTTATCACTTGATTTTTTTTTGGACTATACAAGCCGTTTAGGGCCTCTTTGTTGATGTATTTTTGTTTTAGTGTTGGATTACATTTGCACTCAATGCTATTTTGGTTATATGCATTAGTTGTGTATTGAATTTGTATCATCATCTATTGAAGTTTCTAAGTTTACTTAGTTAGAAACCCTCCATGCACTTCATCTGATTTATTCCTACCTACTTGTTATTTTCCTTAACAAGTTACTTACAATGTAAACACTGAAAATAAACACTAGTGCATGTTCACCATATTACAGATCAGCAACTAAAAGAAACAGAAACAAACACACCATATGACACCATTATTTTTGGACTAATGTCCCCGGAAAAACCCAATGTGGGAAAACCAGTGCAGCTATCTGAGGGTTTTCTTATTAAGCAATATCAGAGTACAATCTGTGTGCCGAAACTGGCCTACCCAACAGAGAATTTCCTTGGTAGTAATACCTCTCAGTTTTTGACAAATCTCTTGGCTGAAACCCCGGATAATCCTTCCGGCAGCTACTCAGCACTAATCTGCCTCAAAAACCCCAGTGTCAGCCTCTCTCTGGACCGCGTTAGCCCCTCTTTGGATTGCGTCAGCCCCTCTCTGCCTCACGCTGGCCTTGCGTCACCCCGGATGGGTCTACGTCAGCCCTGGGAGGCCCTGCATCAGCTCTCTGGCCCTCTGCGTCAGCAACACTGGCATCTCTGAGGCGCCGCGCAGCTCTTGGCTGCCTCTGTGTGAGCCATTGCTGGCTCTGCGTCACTTTCCTTGGTTACTGCGCTGCTCTCCTGGCACTATATCTGCCTCTCTGTACTCAAATGCCCCTCAGCTGCATCTCCCGATTACTAATTCTATCTCTCTTAGCAAACCCTGCTCTAGAGAATAGAATCACTGATCACTCTGGTGTGTTCTCTAAGTGACCCTCAAGTCTCCTCTTATACTTTTTCTGTTGACATATCAACGGCCGAGATTAAGTCCCTAATCAACAGCTAAGATTAGATCTGGATTGATCCATGTCTTTTGGACCATTCTAACACAGATTCATATTAATACACATTAATATTTTATTTTCCCTAAGTTTAGACTTAAGGACTCCATTAAAAATATTAATTATTTTAATATCTCCTGATCTGTTTAGAATCTGCCCAAACCCTTTCTGGGTATTGGAGATCTCATGTGCCCCAACCTCTCCACCAAATTTCGTGGCTAGAGCACATATATTGCTACCCAAAATCAACACTCCCTCTTAGCGAGGACTGTGCTCTAACAATACTCCTCAATGAGTATTACTTTGATCATCCAGTATCGGTACCTATGCTGATGCTAGGCTTTCCTACCCAACATCCTCTGCACTGCTGCATCCTGTACTGCTGTGCATGGTTTTGCCACTACCACTGCTGCATCTGTACGACAACTCCCTCTGCATTCGTGCTGCTGCTCGTCCTTTCTCCCAACACTGCATTCGCATTGCACCTCCTCTCATCACATCGTGTTGCCCATCGCTGCACTGCAACTCAGTTACTGAGAAGTAAGTAATTGATCTCCCAATCTGACCTCCCTGTTGGGCTAGAGACACCCACTGATGCTGAAGCTCCCTCTGCCGTTGACAAGTGCTCCCTCTCTGACCTTTGCGTTGCTGCAACAATTCGATGCATCTCGCACTGTTGAACACCTCTCTGTGCCATCCTGCACTGGTGCAACACTCCCGTGCCTCTCACACTGTTGCAGCCCGCTAGCCTCGCGCTGTCCTGGGAATCCATCTGCATCCGTATCTACCCACATCAACCAGTCCTGCTACTCCTCTTTGGGGCTCCTGTAGCAAGGTCTAATCCAAGAGGCTGGGTACCTTGAGGATCCTACCCCTAATCGCCTTTAGTCCGCTTGACTACAGCTCGATGTCTCCCCACTTCTGCTCAAGTGGTGCGTTTGCACTCATGGCATAGTCATCGTCTGTCAAAACTTCCTTCTCTGCCCGTGCTGGCGCTGCCTTAGTCTCGGAAGACTCTCCCTTACTCTTCTCCCTTGGACACTGGGTCGCATAGTGACCCAATTCCCCACAGTGGAAGCACTTGATCTTGGAGAGATATTTCTTCTCTGCTTCTCCTGCTTTCCCTCAAATGCTAGGGTTACATCTTCCTCCTCCTGTTTGAATTTGATCCCCTTGCTGCCGCTGCCCATCTTCGACTGCCGTCTGATCTCTTCCTGGCGAAGAGCTGCCCACATCTTGTCCCAAGGTGGGAGAGTCCCTCTGCCCAGTATACTCTGGACGAACACCTCCCAGTCTTTTGAGATAGCATTCAACGTTGTCCTCACCATCAACTCCTGATCCGGTGTCGCCTCTATAGCAGTCAACTGATCTCGGATCTCATTCAGTCCTCTGAGGAAGTTGTCAATCAGTTCTCCCTTCTTCATCTGATACGACCTCAACTGATTCTCAAGCAGCATTCTTCTATGCACAAAAGTATGTTGGTACAACTTCTTGAGAGCCTCCCACATCTCAATTGCCGTTTCCTTGTTGGTTCTGTGTGGTACTACATGATCCTTGACCCTGTCAAGGATAATGCTCTTGGCCCTTGCCATCGCCTCCTCGTACTTGTCATTATCATTGGGGTCTACTGGGATAGCTATTACCTTTAAGGCAAAGTTCTTGACGTGATTCCTGTCAAGTACGGATAATATTCTGGCCTTCCAGACTGTGAATTTCGATGCTCCATCCAGTCTATCCTAGTCTCTTACTCGATGTAGTGCCATGATGCTCCTCTACTTCCTTCCTGGAAGTTCTCTGTTCGACTCCTCTGAGTCTCTACTTCCCATCTGGAAGTTCTCTTTTGGACTCCCTCTGAGTCCTGATTTCCCTCCTGGAAATCCTTCTGCTATTGTCAAGATGCCCCCTACTCTGATCGTCTTGTGCAACCGCACCACTGATCTGGGTTCCTCGGCTAGAAACCCTTGGTTGCAACTCCTTTGGCCTTGCTCTGTCAGGTACTGTTCTGACTACAATACCTCACCAGCTCCACTCTGCAATATTCCCGCAGCCTTCTAAACCCCAACAACCTGAAGGTGAGAGCTCCTAGGCTCTGCGCAATCCTGGCACCAGCAACCCAACCTCCTCAGCCAACTGCGTCAGCCCTCCCAGCTACTGCGTGGCTCTACGTGAGGCTTCTTTTGCCTTCCTTAGCCTCTGCGCTGCCTCTTCCCGGCTCACCCTTGATGACGCAGGCACTGCGTCACCCTTCCTTGTTGTTGCTTTGCTAGAAACAACTTCTGTCACCTCGGGACAACTGTTTTCTGCTGCTATTGCTCCGCTCGGCTGATGTCCTTTAGTCCTCCTGTGATTTGCAATCACGCTCTGATACCATGTTGAAGTTTCTAAGTTTACTTAGTTAGAAACCCTCCATGCACTTTATTTGATTTATTCCTACCTACTTGTTATTTTCCTTAACAAGTTATTTACAATGTAAATACTGAAAATAAACACTAGTGCATGCTCAACATATTACAGATCAACAACTAAAAGAAACAGAAACAAACACACCATATGACACCATTATTTTTGGACTAATGTCCTTGGAAAAACCCAATGTGGGAAAACTAGTGCAGCGATTTGAGGGTTTTTTTATTAAGCAATATCAGAGTACAATCTGGGTGCCAAAACTAGCCTACCCAACAGAGAATTTCCTTGGCAGTAATACCTCTCAGTTTCTGACAAATCTCCTGGCTGAAACCTCGGATAATCCTTCCGGCAGCTACTCAGCACCAATCTGCCCCAGAAACCCCAGCGTCAGCCTCTCTCTGGTTTGCGTCAGCCCTGGGAGGCCCCGCGTCAACCCTCTGACCTTTTGTGTCAGCAACACTGGCCTCTGTGAGGCTTTGCGCAGCTCTCAACTGCCTTTGTGTGGCCTTGGCTGGCTCTGCGTCACTCTCCTTGGCTACTGCGCTGCTCTCCTGACATTATCTTTGCCTCTCTGTACTCAAATGCCCCTCAACTGCATTTCCCGATCACTAATTCTATCTCTCGTAGCAAACCCCGCTCTAGAGAATAGAATGACTGATCACACTGGTGTGTTCTCCAAGTGACCCTCAAGCCTCCTCTTATACTTTTCGTGTTGACATATCAATGGTCAAGATTATAGGATCAACGACTAAGATTAGATTTGGCTTGATCCATGTCTTTTGGACCATTCTAACACAGATTCATATTAATACACATTAATATTTTATTTTCCCTAAGTTTAGACTTAGGGATTCCATTAAAAATATTGATTATTTTAATATCCCTTGATCTGTTTAGAAACTGCCCAAACCCTTTCTGGGTATTGGAGATCTCATGTGCCCCAACCTCTCCACCAAATTTCATGGCTAGAGCACATCCGATGCTACCCCAAATCAACATCATCATCCAAATGTTTTATATATTTGATATTTTATATGTAATTCACTATTTTTAATTTTTTTTAATATATATTATATATTTTTAATATATAATATATAATTTGTCCTTTGTGTCTTGTTCCAGGGGGTCATCATGTCATGTGTCAGATACTTGTATTTTTATGTCCTATGTGTCCTGTGTCCTTGTGTCAAGCGACTTAGGATGGAAGTGATCTAAGGTTGAATTGACTTCTCTTTCTCCCTCTAACTCGCTGATTTGAAACCCTAGTAACTGAACACAACTCTCATCTTGTTTGCTGAGTTGAACACTAAGATCTCTAGTGTGTAATAATCAATGTTCCACCAAGTTTTCGGGACGAGGAGGCGAGGGAGCGGGGATACGCAGGAGCAGCCTATGCAAAAGCTCCCCACTAATTTTTAGGAAACGTGGGGGGACATCGGGGTCTTAAAAACTTATAAATATAAAATATAAATCAATGAATCATATAACTGAAACAAATTTAAAGTGAAAAGCATGATCATTGATATTGTTATCATATAAATTATAATCATACATCATACATGTAAGTTTGTAACTGTATAGTGTAACTACTAGTCTACTAACTTATTAACAATGCATAATGAAAATAAATTATAAAATTATAAATGTTTAAACTTTTAAAGTCTAAACTTCAAACCATATTGATCTTCCACTTCCAACTATGAACATTGAATACTGAATATTGAAATAAAATTATAAAAGTCAAGTTTGATACATCAAGAGTCAAATTTTTTAATTTTATAGAGTCAAAATAACATAAGAACGTATCAAAAGATAAATGAGTATAATTGCTCAAGGTAATCCGTTCAACGAAGGTGCAGACAAAAGGCTGCTTAGTGATGGCGGCAACATTCCATTCAACGAAGGAGCAGACAAAAATGAAATGTGAAATGAACATAATATAAACCCTTCCTGGTCGGTCAACAAATATTAAAAATTACGATTTTTTTGTTTCATAAAAATATTTGCAAATTTTTTCTAGGGAAACAACCCCTCAAGACCCCCCCTGAAACGACCCCTCAAGACCCATTAAGACCCCTTTCACCTAGGAAACGACCCCAAAAATGGAGGAAACGACCCCTTTCAAGTTTGCTCGCGTACCCTGTTTTTTGGGAGCATGGGGAAACGACCCCTTCTCATCCCCAAGTCCCCGGAGCGTGAGGGAGCTAGGAAACTCGACCCCCAGGTGGGGGTACGCGACCCCGTGGAACACTGGTAATAATCAAGTTTTGCACCCTTTTCCTTCTTAGAAGTCGATTTGGGCCCACCATTGCCATGAAGAGCTGAGATTATATCTCCTTGGGTAATTGAGATCGTTCTAATTCTTGACTATAGGAAAATGTAAATCTTCCTAAGTCAATGAATAAATAGAAAAAGTAAATTTGTGCCTTGGCCCCACTTGTGGGTCTCTGCCAAATTTAGTGTACCTGCTAAATCTTGGTGAACCTTTCTCCTCTAACTTCATTTAACACAAACAATACTTGAAATAGGTGTGTGACTGCTCCTGCAATATGCAGATACTGTTGTCAACGAATCCTTGGAAAAACAATGCCCTTAGGAACCCAACAAAGCTTTAGATGAGGTAGTGGGTGACATTCTACTTAACTTTTATAATTAGATAAATTGAGGCATTAGAGATTTTGGCAAATCAATCATGTTCTTGCAATTCACAATTAGCTGTTTGTGGATGCTATTTCACGTTTGTAGTTGGTGCTGCTTGCTTGGTTATGTTGCTTCCTAATGTTGAAGAATTAGCACTGCAACAACCTTCAAGAGTCATATGTATGTATGTATTTGTTAGGGTATATTCGTAGTTAGTGACATTTTTCTTTCCAAGGAAAACATTTTGGGGATTGCTGGACATTCCACACATTTCATGGTTGGTACTCGGTGGAAATCTGTTAGCACAGACTAGCCAACTTGAGGGAATGACCCTGAGACATCCTATAGGAAGTTCAAGGCACTCAACCATTTGAGCTAACTTGCTGGGCTACATATAGTTAATGACATGTGATCAAGGTAATATCTTTTTTGAAATGTTGCAATGTCTTTTCTTTATGCTTGGGAATCGGTGTAATGTTAGATGTTGTAAATAGGGGTCATGTTGGTAAAACCATAGTATTAAAAACTAACTGGTTAGAACAGGGAACCGATCAAACCGGCTGGTTCATTTGCCAAACCAACTGAACCCTTCAATAACCCTTATTCGCCCTTTTTTTAGACAAACCAAGCATAAACCGACTAGTTTATGACGAAATCAGCTAGTTTTCCCATAAATCGGTTGGTTCTGTCATAAACCGACCGGTTCATTGCCAGGGCAATCACGGACCCACCAAAGGCATTCTTAGAGGCTTGTGAGGTTGTTTGGAGGGAAAATAAGGGTTGTTTCCCTCCAAAAACAATCCCTCCAAGCCAATAAAAGGAAGTCCTCCCTCTCATCTGCCTCACACATCTCATTTAGAGTTTATGTGAGCTTCATTGTGAGCTTGGAGAGTGTTGATTTTTTTGTTGGAGTAGTGGAACAACGAAGAGTTTGAGCTAAGTAGTAGCCACCATGCCTCCAAAAGCCAAGGATACTTCATGGGCTCATTGTGATATGATTGATGGCAAAAGGATTTACAAATATTGCCAAAAATCTATTGAAGGAGGGGGGATTAATAGGTTCACCCAACACTTGGTTGGGATAGGAGGCCATGTAAAGCCATGTGGAGCACCAAATGAAGTAATAGGGCATATTAGGGCAGAATACCTTCAAAAGTTTGAGAATCAAGTCACTGTGCCAGTAGAGAAGTTTGTGACTCAAGCAGTTGCAAAGTTTGGGAGTCGAGACTCAACCAACTGAGTTTGATCATGATGAAAAGTTTCAACTTTCAAGTGATAATGTTGATCACTAATATCATATATGGAGACTTGTAGTAGGCAAGTGGCCCCATAGCTTGTAGGCTTTGTTTTTGGACTGTAAAGGCCATTTAGAGCCTCATTGATTATATATTTTTTGTTGCTGATATGTATTGCACTTGGTGCCATTTTGATATATTCACCTATACATGGTATATATATGAGCAAACTTTGTATATTTTGTGTCTATTGGTTTGGAATCATGGTTTTAAATATTAAAAATAGTTTTTTTTTTCATTAAAAATTAATTATTTGATTTGTTTTTTTAAAACCGGTTGATTGAGATCTAACCAGTCCCGACTTGACCGGTTCCGTTTTGAAACCCGGTTTATTAGGTGGACCAGTCCGGTCACCAGTTCCAGTTTTTAATACTATGGTTAAAACACCATAACCAACCTTGGAAGTTAATTTATTATGTAATCAGGGAAAATCATGCATGTGTATGGGAATATTCAATAAAAAACATACAATCTCCCATTAATCCTTGTAAATTTTTGTTAATATTATTAATCTATGGATAGATTAACTTTTCAATAAGTTACCAATTGGTAAATTTATTTTTTGAAAAAATACCAAAAATTAGACAATTCATGATAATTCACCACTAAAAGATACCCTTAGCTGCAACATTAATATATTGTACATTTAATGCTCTCTAAATATATTTGTGACTATTGTGTATGTACCCATATAAAATCCAATATGGTATCATAACACAACCCAATTGTAGGGCAAACAAATGTTTGACAAGATTAGAGAAAGGGCTTATTTGGTTTTGGCAAAACCGCGAGGAGACAAGAGACGATATATCTCCATTGAGAGAAGAAAGTCAAGTTAAAAGATTAAAAGATTACAAGAATATACATTAAAAATGATGAAAAATATTTGAAAGATATTTTAGAATGTTTTGAAGATGTATCTGAGGAAGGCATAGAATTGAAGTTTCACAAAGCAAAATACCAAACAACATGTCATTGTAGAAGATGAGTGTTTTGATTTTATAGTTAACAAACTTGTAGCAAGGGCAACAATTATTGCGACTATATGCCAGAGACCCATGACTTGCGTGTTGTGAAGAACATGGTCTACTTTTGTAAAGCCCTTGTGAATGGCAAAGAGAAAATGCCGCTTTTGTTGAAGAAATTTAGACTATAACCTATTAGCAGCTAGGAAATTGTTAATTTTCCTTGAAACTTTGCAACTACTTAGATGGATAATTGAAAACAAGGCAACTACAAACTAAAACTAAATTTACTTTCACCAAGTTATAGAGTTTCTTAACAATTGATAAGCAATGGAAAATAATCGAGAGATAAAAACACAATCACACAAATAGACATGCTTGTTTATCCAGGAAATCCAAGTGGGAAGAGCTCTTTCTTTGTTGTGGTATTTTATTGATTGTTCTTAAGCAATTGGATCTCTTAAGCAACATACCAAACAACATGTCATTGTAGAAGATGTGTGTTTTGATTTTACAGTTAACAAACTTGTAGCAAGGGCAACAATTATTGCGACTATATGCCAGAGACCCATGACTTGCGTGTTGTGAAGAACATGGTCTACTTTTGTAAAGCCCTTGTGAATGGCAAAGAGAAAATGCCGCTTTTGCTGAAGAAATTTAGACTATAACCTATTAGCAGCGAGGAAATTGTTAATTTTCCTTGAAACTTTGCAACTACTTAGATGGATAATTGAAAACAAGGCAACTGCAAACTAAAACTAAATTTACTTTCACCAAGTTATAGAGTTTCTTAACAATTGATAAGCAACGGAAAATAATCGAGAGATAAAAACACAATCACACAAATAGACATGCTTGTTTATCCAGGAAATCCAAGTGGGAAGAGCTCTTTCTTTGTTGTGGTATTTTTTTGATTGTTCTTAAGCAATTGGATCTCTTATAAAGCAATCTGTCTTTGAGAAAGCGTTATGCTTTTTATCACTAATCTCAACTGATACAATTGATCTCAGCCTGCCTTGATCACTGCTTGACCTTGACCCTCTAGCATGCAATTTTTCCTTTCTAAATGGCCTTGAATTGCCCTTGTACTCCCTGATCCCTGCACCTTGATCTTTGTGCACCAGAAGCCTCCTAAATTCTTGCACAATTCCTCCTATTTCCTAGCGCAAGCCTAACTCCTATTTTGTAGTGCAAATCCTCCTATTTTCTTGCACACTTGTGGTCGCCGATTTCTTTGGACATAAGTTTCCTCAAGTCCACGCACAATCTCCTAAACCCTTACACACTTGTGATCTCCTATTTCTTGGGACACACGCTCTCAATTCTGCGCACTACACAATCAAAGAAGATCTCACAAACTCTTGTAATTTATGTGCCTTCGTCCTCCTCTTTATAGACCCAATTCGAGCATGCAAGGAGGGCCCAATTCAATTTTAGAAGTCGAGTTCTAATAGCGCGTTAATTCAGAGTGATACTCTTTCTCTCTCCGATCAACACTTGGAGTCTTAACTCGTTCTTCCTTCAATGAAGATTGAAGACTAACTGGCTCTAACTAAACTTGTAATTGCCACCTCATTCTGTAGTCAAACTGAAGAAGACTCCACGTAATTGAAGCTCCAACTCTACGCATGAAATCTTGATGATTATTCCATTAAATTGTAAATAAACTCATCCCAACTGAAGTCTAACTCATGAACTCACACTCATACTGGGAAAAGGACAAATCAAGGTCTTCATTAGCTAAGGCACAAGCGAAAATACCTTTACTTGCTACATTTTCAACAAAAATAGTGCTGAAATTTGGATTTCTCACCTATTAGAAGCCTAGATGCCATACCTATAGTTTAAAAAAATGTGTTGCATATTTTGGAGGTGTGTGCGAGAGTAGGTTCTATATAAAAGACACCAATGCGATTTTAATGGGAAGAGACTAGTGTTTTTGTTTGTTTGTTTGTTTTTCTTTTCAAGTAATATTTCCCAAGGAAATCCCCTGGGCACTTGCCCTCATTCTGAGGGTGGTACCTATCACCTCATTTCAGCAGGAGTACTTATAGCCATTTCTTTTTTTGACAACACCATTGTAAGACCAAAGGGATGTGTGTCAAAAGCCTTGTAGGGCATGTTATGACTATGTATTATGGTATCCTAGACATATTATAGTTGGCCATGCCTGGTCCTTTTAGTCTCCACTCTTAAGTCCCTTTTGTCCTAGATAGGATTGGAAGTCTGAAGATATGTGAAAATTCCTAAGCCGGAATCCCTACTGCAGCAAACTGATGTTACTTCTCCTACTTGTTAATTCATGCAAGTTATTTACTGTGTTCTACGGTAAATATCGAAGCAAATACATCTGCAACCTTCACTTAATTAACATATACACAGAAACAAAATACTGAGCAAGAAAGAAAAATACAACACATAGGACGCAATTATTTTTGGACAAAACGTCCTTGGAAAAAACCAATGCGGGAAAACCAATGCAACAACTCTGAGGGTTTTATTATTATGCAAGAGAAATTCTGAGTACAATTTTAGGATCCTCAACTAGAAATTCGATATAGAGAGAATACTGAACAAAAGACAAGGTGAAATGATCTCACCCTATCACTGGAGAATCAATGACTGATCATGCTTCTCTGGAGGCTTTGTGTGGCCTCTCGCAGAACTGTGTCACCCTTGGCAATTTTTGCATCACCCCTCCTGGGTATTAGGCTACCTCTCCTCTAGATCCTTTGCTGGCTGAGAAATCGACCTTTTTCCTTCCAGACTCACACCCTGGCTTTCGGCAACTACATTTCGACTTCCCTTAGCAGGAACTCGACTTTCCCTCAAGGACTGTGCTGCCTCTGCATCAGCACTGTGTGGGCTAGCGTCAACCTTCCTCTAGACGTCTTTCTATTCTCCCTCTGCCTTGTACTCCCCAGAATTCCTTCTCCTGGATTCTCACTGCACCTCTGCTGCAAGATCTCCTCAATCGATTTTCCTCTTGAGAAATTCTCACTTCAGAAAATCGATTTTCTCAATCTCACTGTGTGTTTTCCAAATGACCCTCAAGCCCCTTCTTATATCTTCCCATTGGACAACCAATGGCCTAGATTAAACCATAATCAAAGGCTCAGATCGTTTTGGCTTGATTCGTGGCTTTTTCTAGAAGTTTCACCCCTGATTAGGTTAATACCCATTAATATTTTAATATTCCTAAGTTTAGACTTAGGAACCCCTTTAAAAATATTAATTATTTTAATAAAATCACTTCTGGGTGGAATTTCCTAAAAAGCTTTCTTGTTTCTTTGGAATACCTGTGCCCAAGCCTCCCTGCATAATTTGAGGCTTAGAGCACATCCGATGCTACCCAAAATCAACAGTCCCTCTTAGCGAGGAATGTGCTCTAGCAATACACTGCTACTGCATATTGCTCTAACTCTGAAGCATCGTTTGCACTGCTGATGTTTGACATGTTGTCCACCAACAATTGTGTTGTTGTTGTAACTGTTCTGCTGCTGACACTACCTCTGTCAACATTGCATCCTTACTACAACTCCCTCTGCATCCGTGCTACCGCTGGTCTTTCTACCCAACAATGCATCTGCATTGCAACTCAGTTGCTGAGAGAAGCAACTGAAAAACACCCAAAATTGGACAAGTATCCAGTGGATACACCTCGGTGCTGAAATCCTGACTGTTGCTAGTCCCATGTTGCCTTTGAAGCCACTGCGTTGTTGAAGCTCTGCACTGTGCCTCCTTGCACTGCTGCCTCTCTACTCTGCGCTGCTCAGTCTTTGGCTCTCCTAGCCACTGCATCTGTCAAATCAACACTCCATGGCACCAAATGAAACTCCACCATCCCGCTACTATTGATCATGGGCTCTCATAGCAAGGTAATGATCCAAGAGGTGGGCTCCTCAAGGATCCTGCCCATCTGTAGCTCTATTGAACTACAATCCTATATCATCCCACCTCCCTTCTGGAGGTATCTTGGTTGTCATGGCGAACTCCTCCTCGTTGATCTTCCCGGCTGCAACCTTCAAATCATGCTTCTCATCCTTGTCCTTTTTCTTCAAAGGACACTGCGATGCATAGTGGCCCATCTCGCCACATCTGAAGTACTTCACCTTGGAAACGTCCTTCTTTCGTCTCTGTTGCCCCTGTTGTCCTTTCGATGCAAGGGATTTGTTATCCTCTTCCTCCACTTTGGGCTTCGACCCACTGCTGTTGCTTCTCCTGTCAAGTTTGACCTTGAGCAAGTCTCTCCTCAACTCTTCTTGTTTCAGAGCTGCCCACATCTCGTCCCAATTTGGCAATGCTGCTCTGCCCAGGATACTCTAGACAAAGATTTGCTACTCATCCGAGACAGAATTTAGAGCCAGTCTCACTAACTCCGAATCCTGAGGTGTATGTCCCGCAGTTGACAGCTCATCACGGGTCTCCTTCAGTTTCGTGAGGAATGGATCCACACGTTCTCCCTTCTGCATCTGAGTAGATCTCAACTTTTGCTCTAAGTACATCTTCCGCTTCTCGGAAGATAACTGATACAGTGTGGCCAAGGCATCCCACATCTCCTTAGCGGTTTCTTTGCTTGCAACATGGCACATCACGTGATCCTTGACTCCATCTAGGATCATCCTCTTCGCCTTAGCCATCTCAGCTTTGTACTTCTTCAGCGGATCTGCATCCGTTGGGACAACTACCACATTATCAACATACATCTTGAGGGCATGCTCATCTAGAAGGAAAGTCATCCTAGCCTTCCAGATGGCATAGTTGGAAGCCCTGTCCAACCTGTCCTGATCCCTCAAGCCAATAGTTGCTATATCCTCTGAAAACTGTTAAAGGACTCCCTCTTTTTCCCTACTGCGTAGCTCCTAGGCTGCCTTACGCACTCCCTGATGGAGCTGGTAAGTATGCTGCTCCTCTGCTATTTGGCGAACGATAAATATTGATTTCCTTGGCAAGAAATCATTGAGGAAGTATTCCCTCACTATGCTCTTCTTCTTTCTTTTGATGTCTTCCATCTCGACAAAACTGGCCATTGAAAAATCTGCGTCCCACCAATTGCTGCTTATGCTGAGGCTTAGCGCTGCTTCCTCTACCACGACAAAATTCAAACTGGAAGCCCTTTCTCTCCGTCAACTCACTCGGAGAGACACTACCTCGAATTTTCAGCCCCTGGCTAGAATTGTGCAAGCCCTCTGGGGTTTTGACTTGCTGTGTCCTGCAACTTTTCTATTTCCCCTTCTGCTCAGCGTTGGGTTTTCTTGTTCTGCTCTTCTTGTCTCACTTGCACTAGCTCCTATACCATGTGAAAATTCCTAAGCCGGAATCCCTACTGCAACAAACTGATGTTCCTTCTCCTACTTGTTAATTCATGCAAGTTATTTACTGTGTTCTATGGTAAATATCAAAGCAAATACATCTGCTCACTTAATTAACATATATGCAGAAACAAAATACTGCGCAAGAAAGTAAAATACAACAAATAAGACATAGTTATTTTTGGACAAAACGTCCCCGGAAAAACCCAATGCGGGAAAACCGGTGCAACATTTCTGAGGGTTTTATTATTATGCAGGAGAAATTCTGAGTACAATTCTAGGATGCTCAACTAGCAATCCGATACAGAGAGAATATTGAACAAAAGACTGGTGAAATGATCTCACCCAGGCACTGGAGAATCAGGGACTGATCCTGCTACTCTGGAGGTTCTCTGTCACCCTCTACATGGTCTTTGCGTGGAACTGCGTCACCCTGGGCAATTTTTGTGTCACCCCTCCTAGGTATTACACTGCCTCTCCTCTGGATCCTTTGCTGGCTGACCTTTTGCCTGCCAGACTCACACCCTGGCTTCCGACAACTGAATTTCGACTTGCCTCAGCAACAACTCGATTTCCCCTCAAGGACTGCACTGCCTCTGCGTTAGCACTGCGTGGTCCAGCATTAGCCTTCCTCAGGACGTCTTTCTGTTCTCCTTCTGCCTTGTACTCTCTGGAAATTCCTTCTCGCGGATTCTCACTGCCCCTCTGCTGCAAGATCTCCTCAATCGATTTTCTTCCTGAGAAATTCTCACTTCAGAAAATCGATTTTCTCAATCTCACTGTGTGTTTTCCAAATGACCCTCAAGCCCCTTCATATATCTTCCTGTTGGACAACCAATGACCTAGATTAAACCATAATCAAAGGCTCAGATTGTTTTGGCTTGATCTGTGGCTTTTTCTAGAAGTTTCACCCCTGATTAGATTAATGCCCATTAATATTTTAATTTTCTGAAGTTTAGACTTAGGAACCCCATTAAAAATATTAATTATTTTAATAAAATCACTTCTGGGTGGAATTTCCCAAAACACTTTCTGGGTTCT
The DNA here is from genome assembly GCA_031772625.1 of Pinus tabuliformis. Lineage (NCBI taxonomy): Eukaryota > Viridiplantae > Streptophyta > Pinopsida > Pinales > Pinaceae > Pinus > Pinus tabuliformis. The sequence goes on along the minus strand of CM062808.1, from coordinate 880,202,972 downwards.
TTGGAATACCTGTGCCCAAGCCTCCTTGCAAAATTTGAGGCTTAGAGCACATTCGATGCTACCCCAAATCAACAAGATAGACCTACTTGGACACATGGTTTAGGGGAGCCAATGGTTTTGTAGGGGTAATCGCAATATGCAAGGCCAATCTAGCCCATGTTTTGAGTACAACTATGTCTTTTCCGCATGGTCCTATGTCATAGAGTTTGTATGCATCTCTTTGGACTTGGTGCAATATTCATTGTACAATTATGAACACAGCAGTCTAAAAATTCGCAACATTAAAGGTTTCTTGAGGCAATTCACGGATCCCAATTCAAAGGGTCTTGGGTACAAAATTCAACAAAGGCTCAAAATGTTCAAAATAATGTGTACATGACATGCCATGTACAAATTTTGGCAAAGGAAGAAGGCATCAAGCAAATATTTCAGTTTAGAGGTGATCATACTCTGCCTCTCTTAGCTGTGGGTGGTTAAGAATGGCCAAAGTAGGTCGTTCATTGACATGCATGGACAAACTTTATGTCAAAGTTGAAGTAAATCACACTCTGTACAAAACCCATAATGCCAGAATCCATCAATCAAGTAACCCATAATTCCAGAATCTATCAATCAAGTAGGGTGTTGCCCATGCAAGGAAAAAATCAACCTCATTTCCAGCTCACACATGGCAAGATCAAGTGGGTTTAGAGGTAACATCCTAGGGCCAAATGGGGCAAGTGATAGCTCATTGGAATTCTTGTGATGTGGCCTACCTCCCTCAAGCAAAACATTACAAAGATGGCCAAAAAGTAAGGAACATTGAGTTTTGAGGTAAAAAAGGTGGAGGATGTTGGATATCAAGTCACCAAAAGCAAGTTGAACGCCCTCAAATAGCTGTTTTCTCCTCCAAAGTGAACATTGAGGTGCTTAGGTTGACCGTTGGACCTCTTGTGGACACCAACTAACCATTACAAGAAAAACTATATAAGGCTAGTCCCTTCTCCCCTTTTGATTTGACATTTGTTGAACTATGAAATCATCATGCCATAATAAGAACCAAATTTTGGTGCGAACAATGGTCTTGTTATTTGATTTTTCTATTATCTTTCTTCTTAGACACTGTAGAGATTGTGCACGATGAGATTTTTGTAGGTATATTAAATCACACAAAGTTCCTCAGGTCAATCCATTGAGGGACTACAAGTCACATGGAAGAGGAAGTTATGGTGCTAGCCCTCACCTTTTGTTTGTTGGATTGAGGTCATCAAAATCTATTTGCTAGACTAACCCTTATAGGGGGTTTCTTTAGTTAAGGTTAAATCTCTCCTAATAGCTTAGCTGACTGAGGGGTCAGAGGTATTTCAAGAAGAATGCTCCTAGTTGGATTTGGGGATTAGTACATTGTTTTAGACAAGAGCGAGGGTGACCAGTCTTTTGACTCCAACCTTATCTCTTTCTCTAAAGACTAAAACACAAGGCTGATCTAGAAGGGGTTGTGATCGTAATTAAACACTAGAAGAAGTAATTTGCAAGGCCAAGATAATCCTCAGCATGAAAACCACATATTTAAAAAGTCCATTTTTTTCCAAATTTCTGTTTTAATAATAAAAAATGCAAAAATATTTCACTAGATTGAGCTTAAACTCCATTTTCAGCTAGTTTATTACTTGGGTTATACTTGAATCTTATCTATCTAGTTCAAGAAAAGTATAGCTCTCTTGTCTTGTGTAGGAAAACTGATCTAAAGCAATTTCAAAGGGCTGTCCAAGGGTTTCATAGGTTAACAATACAATTTACAACAACAAACTTTGAGTGGTAATTGAAACCCTCACCCAAGGGTTTGATTCTAAAGTTATGTTTGTATAAAATCTTGTTATTTTTTCATTCCAGGGCAATAATTCATCATTATTTAAGTAAATTATCAATTTTCAGCTTGCCGGAAATTAAATTTCTGCAGAAAATTTAAATTTGGGTTTTGATGTTAGGGGGAGTTGACCCCTGTCATTGATTAGCAATTTCCAGATTTCAATATCGTGGGTTTGACTCATCTATTTGTAATGCTGAGCTGTTTATATTGTCATTTATTCATTGCCCTATCATTATTACCCCTAGATCCAACTTGTTAGAACATTTATCTACGTGTGGGTGGCCCCCAAAGGGGGTTTACCTTGCTGTTTTCTGCATTTTTCTGTAGTTTTACATATCTGAAATTGCAGAACAGTAAACCATGGCATCATTCCTAACTATTTACCAAGGCCGCCAACAAGATATTCATCATCTAATTGGTAAGTGCTTTAAACGCTCAACTTGGTGCTTTTTCAAGACTTGTTTATTGTAGTTAGAGTGTTGTTTTTCTTGCTGGTTTGCATTTTTTGCAGTAAATTTTTTATTTTTAGATTATACCAAAGTCTTTGAAGTTAACTCTTAGACTTCATTATCCAAAAGGTATTATAAGACATTGGCCTACTAACTTGTCTTGGCTTGTAGGGGTTGGCCTAAAGAGTGTGGGATTGTGTCGAGGTTACAGTGGGCACTTGTCTTGTGTACCACCACCTTAGTGTCTCGTGAGGATTTTAACGAGACCACTATTTTGGGTGGTAACAATATTGATGGTAAAACCTAGATTCTTTAGGGTACAAGGCCAGGTCAACAACTCATGAATAGATCATATGTAACTTGGCAACAATTGGCTTGCTAAGAGTAAACATGTCATAGCTCATCAATAATTGGCTCATTAAGAGTAAACATGTCATAGCTCATCAACAATTCGCTAAGAGTAAACATATCACAAAGTGGGATTTGGACCTGGGTGGGGAGGGTAACAACTTTTTCTAACAACCACTTGAGTTACACCCAATTGACTCATAGACAAGTGTTTTTAGACTGTTCTAACAAAAATGTCACACTATAGTAGTTGTATTTGCGGCAGGCGTGAGTTGCAAATTGTAAAAAATCATGAATTGCAACAGACATCCCTTTCAACATGCAGACATTTGTTGTGAAGTATTAGAGAAGATGTCCTGACTCGAGCATGCTAGATCTGAGATAATATGTGTTGAGGAGCAAATTATTTAGCAGATTGAAATTCTTGCCTGAAGGAAACAAAGGGGAGCAGAAGTGAAGCAGAAGTTGAATGCCTAGGACAAATTCATGACACCCTGATGTGAGTGGAGAATGGATTCCTAGAATGAAGACGTGTAGATGCTAGAACACTGAAGCCATCTCAACAACAATTCATTTTTTGCAGGATGAATGCAGTTGCTAAATGTGATGGGGCACAGATCTGAAAACAAATGCGGGGTCATGTCACACCCAGAGTGACATGTTAGGTGCAATGGCAGACACAGTGTTTGAGATTGCCAGTTTTAGTTTTCCCACCAGATCTGAGAGTGGAGCTTATGTGAAAACTGTAATTTCAGATATGCAAGAAACAGTGAAACTGAATAAATAAACATCCATTGCAGATGTGGTAATTTTTAAAGAATAGACAGGTAATTTTTAAATTAATTTCAAATTTTTGAGAAATGGAGTTGTTTAGCAGAGATACAATTTTAGTATGCTGGATATTGGTCACAATGTTGAGGAAATACTTAGTAGCTACTATAATTATGTTAACATTAGCACAAAAAACTATTTTGGGAAGACCTATGAAGGATATTCTCAGTTTACCCTTGTAGTATTTTTTATTGGCGAAAGACAGATGATAAAAGGGAGGTGGAATGTGATGTTCCTAATAATGTTAAAACCAATAAAGACTACCCATTTTGAGTAGATTGTCAAGGTGAATCCAACATCTTCAATGTAAATCTGTGAGGGTTATGGCAATCTAATACAGTTGGAATATTGTCTTGTTTGGTGGAATTCAGCCTTTAAAATGAGGGTGACAGTAGTCGGATAGAGCACCAATGAAAAAAACGAGGTCTTGGGTGGGAGTGAGTATCCTTGCCAACATTGGCATTGTTGTCAGAAGCACATTGTATATTTCAATATTTTAGTCTATATGTCATCTTGTAGTGGTAAGATAACATACAGCCCTTAAAAGATTTTGGTCTACCCTCCTGTGCATGAGGTAACTAGACAATATGTGGAGAGTGTCCTTTGTCCTTACAACTCTACCAAACGAACTAAATTTCTCCTTTTGACAGAGTTATTGAATGGATATGGGCTGAATGAAACATTGGCTTTAGAAACCATTACAACAATGCCACCATCGACAAGAGTGATATGGATTGTTCTTCCGTTGCATGTGTAGATCATGCAATAAATGACATCAAACCAGTGTATTAAGCATCCAATGGCATTTTCTGCCTCCCACTCCAACAACACACAGTCTATTCATAATCCGTGAGTCATGATGAATATAATTTGTTTAAGAAGATGAGAAAGGGGAGGGATGATAGTGAAGAAGTTCAAACTTGCTCATTCTGATATAGATGTGGTAAAAACAAGGTACTTCCACATTCAAGCCTTCCTCCTAGTGTTCTCAAACTATAGGTAATGGCCATGGTCAATCCAAACAACAATAACAATAACATTCAATTCTAGAAACTCTTGTGCTTTCGTTCAAATTCAATTTTTAACATGACTAGAGAATCCTTGAGTGCCATTTCTCATCCCCTTCCACAAATCCTTTGCCTTGGTGTGTCTCAATTTTACATTCCTATTGATGATGACAAAACACCCCGCAAAAGATCATTGAGGGAATCCCTAAATCCTCCATTCCTCCATTGATCAAACCCAAGGATGCCCTGATGAAGACTCTGGATCCTCAATTGCATTTTGCCGCCATTGTTCCCCATTCTTGTGACCCTTTAATTGATAATCAAGAAGCTCCCTATATTGAAACACATCAACCAAATGTCACCTCGATAAGCATATATGTTGCTTAGAGAAGTCCTCTTTTCACTTCTTTATTTGCCTTTGCAAAGGATTCCAATGCGCCCCGAGACCTATCTCTAATGGAATCTTGCCATGTTGTGACTCTTCTCTCCCCACACTCCCCTTCCACAAAACTCAATGCCTACTTTGAGCATGAAGACTAATCCCCATTTCACTCTCCCTCTTCTATCAATTCCTCTAGAGATGGTGTTGCACGCCTATTCAGACCAAATCAATCTCCTTCTTCACCTAGGGATAGTGTTGTGCATGCTTCTCCACCTCTTCTTGAATAGGTACATGTACATTGTGATGAAGCTAATCTAAATGCTTCATTTGAGCAACGATTTCATGATCAACAAATCATGAAGCCACTAACAATGATTCACCCAAGTAGACAAACGAACTAGAAGTAGTAGTGCATGAAGAGTCCAACACTTCGTCACAACAAGAATAATCAATGATTGAGGTTGGTCTAGCACTTGGAGAATAGTTAGGTCTAATGCCTTTAGCTTTAATAGAGCACACTAGCTATACATCTATGCTAATGTTCCTCCTTATCCACCACATTGGTTAGAGTTGAAAGCCTTCAAGATGCATCTTTAAGATTTCAAATTATTTGATAAAATTGATGGATAGGAAGTGCCAAATGATATCATTATATACAATTAATTTAGATATATAAGTGCTATGAAATGAGTTATAGTACTTATTGGATTGAGTAAAACTGTAGAGCTTTTCGGAAACAACAAGCTGAAAATGAAGATGTGAAATAGAGAATTAAGATATTGGCTTATCATTTTGAAGAATCTTCAACAACCCAAATAGAGTTGGTGTCCTAGAACACTTTAGGGTGGTAGGGTGGTGCTAGGGCAAAAAATTGATGCTAGCAGGGTGTTGGTGCATCCTTCCAGTTGGTGATGGTAAAGCCAGGGTGTTGGTGCATCCTTTCAGGGAGTTGGTGCTTCCTGATAAACCTGAATGCTTTTCTAACTGAGTACTAGGGAGTTGGTGCTTCCCTTCAGTCAGTGCTAATAAATTATTGTACTCATCATATATATTAGAAAACATTCTGTGGTTTCCTCTC